>VZQC01009822.1:589004-648930 GCA_009823505.1 Rhizomys pruinosus
TCCCCCACCCCTCCATCCATCCCTCCATCCCTCCATCGCTCCATCCCTCCCTCCATCCTTCCATCCCTCCCTCCATCCTTCCATCCATCCCCTCCATCCCTCCATCCATCCCTCCATCCATCCATCCCTCCCTTCATCCATCCATCCCTCCATCCCTCTATCCCTCCCTCCATCCCTCCACCCCTCCATCCATCCCTCCACCCCTCCATCCCTCCATCCATCCATCCCTCCATCCATCCCTCCATCCCTCCCTCCATCCTTCCATCCATCCATCCCTCCATTCCTCCATCCATCCCTCCATCCCTCCCTTCATCCATCCATCCCTCCACCCCTCCATCCATCCCTCCATCCCTCCATCCCTCCATCCATCCATCCCTCCATCTATCCCTCCATGGTACTCTGATCCTGATCAGAATAAGGACTGGCACTTAACATATCTGGAGGGGATGTCTTTTCCTTCTGGGTGAGAGCTGGCCCGGGGTGCTACAGGGTGCCTCACATGTAGAATGCTGAGGTTATTGTCATTAAACATTCTGACCACCCAATAGACATCAGGAACCTGAAGGAGGTGTGAGGAACAGCCATGGGGTGGGAAGGTGCTGGTGTTCCTGAAAGTGCACGTGACAGGTGCCCAGGCCAGACCTTCCCAGGAACCCTGTGGTGCAACCACTGCAGACCACAGTCAGCACTGAGGGGTTTGGTCGTCCCCAGGTACCCCAGGATGAGGAAGAAGGGGGTGAGGCACCTCAGTGCACAGCCTACTCTTCAGACCAAGGACTGAGGTGCAGGCCACGTGTGCTCTGCAAGTGCCACTCTGCAGGAGCCCTGTGGAGTCCTGGGGCTCGGCCATTGCTGCCTGGGAAACTTCTGTTCTGGTTCTAACCAAGTCCTCTTGGGTGGGTTCTGGAGTCCTTGTGTGTGATTCTTGGAACTTAGAGGAGCAGCCTGCTCACCCATGTGGGGTGACGGCTCTCTGTTTCTTCCTCAATCCTGGAGAGATCAGGTGGTGATCATCCCACTCGAGTATTTCTCAGGCTTCTCTAAAGCCTTCAGTAAGAAGCCCAGCAAAGAGAACAGGAGAGGAGTTGCCCTGCCCAGCACAGTGGGAAGCACAAGACTCAGCTTCTCTCTTCCAGTCTACACTGAGACTTTGCATGCAGCAGAAGAAGCCAAGCTTCAGAACCTGCACGGTTCTGTGCACCCATCGCTGAGGGGAGGGTCACTTGCTTTCTGTATAGGCCATTGTCCAGTCTGGTTCACGTTGACTGCAGCTGGCAGCCAGTCCTCTGCACTGCCCTGAGGTTTAGCAACAAGGTAGCAGCATAGAAGCCGAAATCCCATCTGATCCCACACCTCGGCGCCCTGATCCTCTCGTGAGCTGAAGACCACTCTACAGGACATTGGGCTAAAGTTGCTGTGGTCACTTTCCATCGTCCCCAGTGTCCATCTCCCTGTTCCCCATGCTTGTAGACCCCAAAAGTTTCGGGTGTCTCCAGCCACTATCTGCACACAGCCCACAGAGGGCTTTGGTCACAGGTTCCAGCCCCACTAATTGCCACATGTGGACACCTGTGCTCTTCTGCCTTCTGGCCAGCTGGTGCCTGCCCACCTACCATGTGGTTATATTCCCACCTGCTCACCTAGGGGAGTCACACCTGTGTTTGTGGCCTGGGATTCCCCCTAGCGATGGCAATTCTCTAAAGGAGACCTGATTCTTCAGTGTGGACCAGGGGGAGAATGAATGCCAAGCTTCAAACAGGCCATGGAGTCCCCTGGGTCCATTGCTAAAACCCACCACTTCTGCCATAGTCCCCAGTGATGCTAGTCCTTTCTGAGATAACCTGTGGCTGACTGAACCCAGCCACCCCAACACACACACACACACACACACACACACACACAGGCATGCATGCACGCACACAGACACACACACATGCACGCACGCACACACACACAGGCACGCACACACACAGGCACGCACACACGCACACAGACACACACACACGCACACACACACACACACATGCACGCACACACGCGCGTGCGTGCGCACGCATATCTGGACACTCTGTTGCCACCTGGGAGTCTTCCTTGCCCTTCTCCATGGCTGAGCTGATGGTTCTGGACTGGCTTTTCCTACTGTGGATGTGTGATGTCAAGAATGTTCATCGCCATCTCTTGTCACGTCTTATCTATCAATTCTTCTCGATCGAAAGATGGTGGCTCTGCCACCTCTGACGTGCTGGTCCCAAGCCTGAGCATCCGTGTGGTGCCTGGCGGATGTGCTGTTTGGCCACTGGACTAACTGGACTAATGCCTCAGTCCTTTCAGATGAGCCATGCTCCTCCAAACATTCATTAAAACACAATTGATAAACACATGTGACAAGACTGTAGTCAGTAAAAATAATAACAGGGAGAGGAGCCACTGTGTGTGAGGCTGGGTCCCCTCAGGGAAGCAGCCATCCAATCCACACGGGGTCACTCAGTTACAATATAATGCAAAATGTCAAATGCAGACTCAAAATAAATCTGCTGGGTTTAGACCTAGGACACAAAGCCACCAATTTGTAACAGTTCGAATCTCCCAGCTCTCAGGGATTTCCAGGCAACCAGATGCTGGTCCTAACTGGCCAGGGTTACAGGGAGGTATTGTTTCAATCTCTCCCCTTCAGGACAGAATTCTCCTATTGCTTATAAATAACCATATGTAATTTCTGATGTGACATCTCATTTCCCAAACAAGTGAGCTGTCCCTCACTGCCTCCTAGCCTAGCAGCTAGTCTTGCCCAATGGAAAAAATGTCTCTGTAGAAGGACGCCCATATTTCAACAGTCCTCCTTCCTCCAGGGTGAGGACTGCTGGCTTTGCAAGCCACAGGACCTGGTTTCTACTCTGTTCTGCTCTGGCCAAACTCTTACATGCTCTGGGGCATCCCACACCCTGGAGTCAGAGTTCTTAATAACATTTTCCAAAGACCTGAATGCTTCTTTATGAATGATTGTATGGAGGAAATATGGCATAGGTTTAATATTGCATTGTGAGACTCTGACAGGATTTTTAAAGTATGCTGTATGCATGCATATATAAACTGGGCATATGTTTCAGTGAAGTTTCACTGCTGTGCATAAAGTGTATTGTAATAAAAGCTGTAGTGTTAGCCTGGGGTGGAAAGTCAAGAGACAAAGAGAAAGTACTTCCAAGTGAGGGGCCTTTCTCTGCTTTGCCCTGCTTTGCTGTCTAGGCCACTCACTCTTGCTTGGATGCTGACAGGTGAGGTGAGCTGGTTTGGGGAGAAGTGAGCCTTAGCTGAGCCCCACAAACAGGGTGGTCCCTACCCATTGCAGGTCACCAGTAGCACCTGCAAAGTCACCCCAGAAAAAGATGGGATCCTGATCTGGAACTTGCACTTTGACATCCTCTTGGAATATTTTCAAAGGAAGAATAAGGGATTCCAAGGCTTGGTAACCACTTCCTCCCCCGGAAGACTAGATCAAGAATTGATATTGGAGCCTACCAAAATGGCACTAGATGTCAGCCACTGTGTGGTGTTGAGCATTTAATTTTCAGGACAGATGGAACATCCCTTCAGGGCAGGTCTGATGTTCCAGTTCCCGCTCTCCCTCACTACAGACTGTGCACCCTTCACAGAGGCATTAGCAAATAATTAGTCAAGCGCATTACTAAATTATCTTAAGGGACATTTTCGGTGAACCGAATAGAAGTCTGTTCTGTGTGCTCTACAGTCCTTGGGCTGGCAGCAAAGGACACAGAGGGCGCATCCTGGCAGCAGAGACAGATATTAGACTGAGCACTGACTCCTTTCTGATGAGTAGATCCTACAGTGAGTCTTCCAGAAGATGAACCTGTTACCCAGTGACTTGTCTTGACTCTAGAAGGAAGATCCATAGTATCTTAGGAATCAGAACATTCTCAGATTACCAACAAGGCAAGTTTCATAATATCTTCCTCCCAAGGACCAATGGCTAAGCATTCAGGGAAACAGGACTCAGAAGAAGGAAAACAATGGAAAGAAAATACTAAACAAAACCTATCAACCGAAAATCACCTTGAAAAAAACACAAGTGTTAAAATTAGTAAAAATGGATGTTGAAAGCTCATTGAGTAATGAAAACTAATTAATGCTTCAATAGGACACAATACTTAAACATTTATGCTCCCAACAAAAGGACTGAGCTTCAAAATTCATGCAGTGTGGGAAAGTTTAGTTAAGATGGGTAGCATTCTAACCAATGGGACCTCCCTGGCCACACCCATGGGGTGGGATGCAGTGATGCAAAGGGCTAGGGTTTGGCCCTGGGATCTGAGTCACGCTGGCTATATAAGTCGGCCATTTCTGGAATAACGCTGTCTCTGTATTTGGACACCTTAACATGTGTCCGCGTGCTGTGCTTTCTTGCATGTGTTTTCCACATGGATCTCCCTGGGAATAAATGGGAGGCCCCACAATGAAGCAAAGATCGAAAGAACTGAAAACTTGATACCACATATATCACTTGAGCTTTGAATGTACAGGAGGAGACAGAAAATCCAAACAGCACTGCCAACCATTTGGGCCTGCGTGGCATTTATGGAGCTCTCCACCTGACAGTGGTAAAGTGCACATTCTTCTCAGGTCTGTGTGGAATATTTGCCAAGGGAGACCATAGCCTGGTTGTAAGATGAGTCTCATAAGTTTAAAGGGATTCAAGTCATACAAAGGCATTGCAAGAGAATTAAATTAGAAATAATAGAAATATCTTCAGAAGAGCTCCCTGTATCTGGAAACTAACATTTACATGGCTCATGAATAAGAATATAAACGAAAAGCAATGTGATAAATATTATGAGGTAGGCCTGGTACCCACAAGGCCATTTGGGAAGCTGAGGCAGAAGAATAAAAGTTCAAGGCCAGTGTGCACTGCAGAGACCAGACTGAGCAACCCAGTGAGGTCTTGACTCGGACTGGGAAGCAAAGGGAGGTCCAGGCTGAAGCTCAGTGGTAGAGGCTTTTGGAAGTGTTTGAAGCCCGAGGTTAATCCCCCCACAGCAAAACAAAAAAACAAAAAACAAAAAAACCTCTTGAATATAAGATGTGAAAATTGACTGAAATATAAAACTATGAAAAATGTAAAAATACATCAAAACATGATGATGTCATCAAAGGGATATTTGGGGGGAAATTTTAGGTCTGAAAGCCTATCGAAATAAAAAGTCTCAAATCACTACCCTTATTTTCCACCTAAAGGAGCTAGAAAAGGCAAAGAGAAGGAAGATAAGAATCCAGACTAAAAACCATGAAATAAGAAAGAACAGAAAAACAATCACAAAACAACTGAAGTGGAAAACTTGGTTGTTTGAGAAGATCAATGCAATTGATTAGCTCCTAGCCCTGCTGATCAGGAAAAAAGAGAAATATTTGCTACCAGGAATAAAAGAGGGCACACTGCAAACACCAGAAATGGATGGCACAGACACTTGTTAGTTGGTCAAAGAAGACAACCCCAGTTCAAAATTCACTGCCAGATTATCACCTCTTCCCAGTAATTGCCAATGCATACATAACCTTCCAGAAAGTTCCAGGCAGCCAGCATTTCTCTCTTTGAAGTGTTGTAGTACATAAAAATTGCACACCAGTCTCTCTCATGAATGTAGAGGAAATGATTCTAAACACAAACTTGGTAGGTTAAATACAATTATAGGCAATGAAGACTTCAGAGGTTTTGTTTAAATCTCCAGGCTTCTCACCACCCTCTGTCCCTGTCACCTGATCTCAGCCTACGTTACATAGTGACACTATCTTGACAGCCTGCATCTTAAATAGTGGAATTTAGGCAGGATATTCAAGCTGTTAACATTTGAAAAATCAACAGAATTCGCTATCTAATCTGACAGGACTCATTTCCTAATGGAAGCCTCATTGTGCAGCTGTGAGAAGCAGCCGGCTGGTCTGGTGAGGCCGCAGCACAGACACTAGAATTGACAGCGTGCTTGACAGTGAAGGAGCAATGTTCCTGCAAGACAAGGAATGGAAGGACTTCTGCTCTCAAAACGTCTATTGAGTTTTGTGCTGGAAGTTTTAGTCAGTGTGATAGGGCAGGAAAAGGAATAGGAAAACGTACTGAGAAACAGAAAGGAAACTGTCTTTATTCACAAACTGAATGGCTGTACATGTGAAAATATCCAGCACAATCTACGAAAGAGAAGCAGTGTGTGAGCCAAGTGAGCTTCTAAAGATAGCAGCACAGAAGTCCTTAGGCTGCATCTGCCCTGGAGGCCTTGCTGCTCGGAGGTGACTTGGCGTCGGGTCCAAGATAAAAACACTTAAAATGACTATTCACAAATTCCTTATTTGCAATAGTCCAAAGTGCAACAGCCCAGTCTCTATCAACAATGAAACATCAGCAAACTTCAGGAGTCTGAGCAATGGAAATCAACTCAGCAGAAATATAAACCAGGCTCTGATGCTGGCACATCCCAAAGATGCACGGCAACTACACAGGAAGAAAGCATGCGGACAAAGGGACAACGCTTGTACCGTTTCATTTGCACGCAGTTTGTGGTATGTGCAAGCTGACACACAGTGTCCAGAAACAGACAGAATGTGAGGCGCCAAAATGGCCATGGGTTGCAGGAAGGCGCTGGGGAGATGTGCGGCTCATAGTTGGAACAGGGAAGGTCTTATAACTGGACACCTGTGTGTCCATTTTGCTCAGGAAAGTGACACGTTATCCAGGTGCAGGTTACAAACGTCACTGTTAGTACATATGTGTACTGACATGGAGTGTGGGTAGAGGTGAGGAAAAAGAAGACACCATGAGCGGCAATGGGAGACTAGCAGGACTTATGAGAAACAAGACAAGGAAAATAATGCAAACAGAAGTGAATGGGGATAGAGCAGGGATGGAGGATGGAGAAGAGGACTGCGTGTGGGAGAATGAAGCAGTGATGTAGGAAGGGGAAGAGGACTGCGTGCAGGAGAATGGAGCAGGGATGGAGGACGTGGAAGAGGACTGCGTGTGGGAGAATGAAGCAGGGATGTAGGACAGGGAAGAGGACTGCATGTGGGAGAATGAAGCAGTGATGTAGGAAGGGGAAGAGGACTGCGTGCAGGAGAATGGAGCAGGGATGGAGGACGGGGAAGAGGACTGCGTGTGGGAGAATGGAGCAGGGATGGAGGACAGGGAAGAGGACTGCGTGCGGGAGAATGGAGCAGGGATGGAGGACGGGGAAGAGGACTGCGTGTGGGAGAATGGAGCAGGGATGGAGGACGGGGAAGAGGACTGCGTGTGGGAGAATGGAGCAGGGATGGAGGACGGGGAAGAGGACTGCGTGTGGGAGAATGGAGCAGGGATGGAGGACGGGGAAGAGGACTGCGTGTGGGAGAATGGAGCAGGGATGGAGGACGGGGAAGAGGACTGCGTGTGGGAGAATGGAGCAGGGATGGAGGACGGGGAAGAGGACTGCGTGTGGGAGAATGGAGCAGGGATGGAGGACGGGGAAGAGGACTGCGTGTGGGAGAATGGAGCAGGGATGGAGGACGGGGAAGAGGACTGCGTGTGGGAGAATGGAGCAGGGATGGAGGACGGGGAAGAGGACTGCGTGTGGGAGAATGGAGCAGGGATGGAGGACGGGGAAGAGGACTGCGTGTGGGAGAATGGAGCAGGGATGGAGGACGGGGAAGAGGACTGCGTGTGGGAGAATGGAGCAGGGATGGAGGACGGGGAAGAGGACTGCGTGTGGGAGAATGGAGCAGGGATGGAGGACGGGGAAGAGGACTGCGTGTGGGAGAATGGAGCAGGGATGGAGGACGGGGAAGAGGACTGCGTGTGGGAGAATGGAGCAGGGATGGAGGACGGGGAAGAGGACTGCGTGTGGGAGAATGGAGCAGGGATGGAGGACGGGGAAGAGGACTGCGTGTGGGAGAATGGAGCAGGGATGGAGGACGGGGAAGAGGACTGCGTGTGGGAGAATGGAGCAGGGATGGAGGACGGGGAAGAGGACTGCGTGTGGGAGAATGGAGCAGGGATGGAGGACGGGGAAGAGGACTGCGTGTGGGAGAATGGAGCAGGGATGGAGGACGGGGAAGAGGACTGCGTGTGGGAGAATGGAGCAGGGATGGAGGACGGGGAAGAGGACTGCGTGTGGGAGAATGGAGCAGGGATGGAGGACGGGGAAGAGGACTGCGTGTGGGAGAATGGAGCAGGGATGGAGGACGGGGAAGAGGACTGCGTGTGGGAGAATGGAGCAGGGATGGAGGACGGGGAAGAGGACTGCGTGTGGGAGAATGGAGCAGGGATGGAGGACGGGGAAGAGGACTGCGTGTGGGAGAATGGAGCAGGGATGGAGGACGGGGAAGAGGACTGCGTGTGGGAGAATGGAGCAGGGATGGAGGACGGGGAAGAGGACTGCGTGTGGGAGAATGGAGCAGGGATGGAGGACGGGGAAGAGGACTGCGTGTGGGAGAATGGAGCAGGGATGGAGGACGGGGAAGAGGACTGCGTGTGGGAGAATGGAGCAGGGATGGAGGACGGGGAAGAGGACTGCGTGTGGGAGAATGGAGCAGGGATGGAGGACGGGGAAGAGGACTGCGTGTGGGAGAATGGAGCAGGGATGGAGGACGGGGAAGAGGACTGCGTGTGGGAGAATGGAGCAGGGATGGAGGACGGGGAAGAGGACTGCGTGTGGGAGAATGGAGCAGGGATGGAGGACGGGGAAGAGGACTGCGTGTGGGAGAATGGAGCAGGGATGGAGGACGGGGAAGAGGACTGCGTGTGGGAGAATGGAGCAGGGATGGAGGACGGGGAAGAGGACTGCGTGTGGGAGAATGGAGCAGGGATGGAGGACGGGGAAGAGGACTGCGTGTGGGAGAATGGAGCAGGGATGGAGGACGGGGAAGAGGACTGCGTGTGGGAGAATGGAGCAGGGATGGAGGACGGGGAAGAGGACTGCGTGTGGGAGAATGGAGCAGGGATGGAGGACGGGGAAGAGGACTGCGTGTGGGAGAATGGAGCAGGGATGGAGGACGGGGAAGAGGACTGCGTGTGGGAGAATGGAGCAGGGATGGAGGACGGGGAAGAGGACTGCGTGCGGGAGAATGGAGCAGGGATTGAGGACGGGAAAGAGGACTGCGTGTGGGAGAATGGAGCAGGGATGGAGGACGGGGAAGAGGACTGCGTGTGGGAGAATTGAGCAGGGATGGAGGAAGGGGAAGAGGACTGCGTGTGGGAGAATGGAGCAGGGATGTTTGAGGTGTCCATGCATTCCTTTGAGCTGGGTGCTGTAGACCCTGTAACTGGGAACCCTTGCGAACCTGGCACACTGAATGCTGGGCAATGCAGGTGGACAGAAATGCTCTTCCAGAGTGGTACTCTGGTGCTTATTTATGGGTGTCTCAGTCGTTTGCCGGTGAATTAACATGTTTGTTTCCCATCTGGGCCCTTCCCAGATCAAGTTGCTTAGTTGCAAAAGTGAGCAAAGCGTTTTCAACAGAGTATCATTTTAGTTGGTTGCTTCCCAGCTCAACGTTAAACCCTTGGGGGAACTCACAGTGGCTGCAGTGATTTTCCATGGCAACCCCTACCTTGGGTGGTCAGTCCAGGGACAGACACTCCTAAACTGCTGTGTGCCTGCTCTGAGTGGCCCTCAGTAAGCCCTCGGGGTAACAAGCCTCGGCCTTGGTATCTCTGAGGCCTGGAGAAGGGACTGTCCATCAAGCGGCTCTTTCCACAACCATGGCGTGCGTGATCCAGACACCCCCAGACCTGAGGTTAGAGGTCACGCATGTGCACTGTAGAGCTGGTCTGGGAGGCAATGGCTCCTCCCTTTTGGGGCCCAGATCATATGACCAACAGTACACAAGTCCTTCCTGTGGACGTCTCTCATCCAGCCCTGGTTTGTAAGTTCTAAAACCCACCATCACCAGCTAATTCCCCAGAGAAGTGGATGGAGGCTCCAGGCGGGAGCGAGCCTGCAGGGCTCCCCTCAGTGTGTTCCCCCTCAGTGGTTTCACTTTTCTCAGTGATAATTAGAGGAAAAAATAAATTGTGTCACTTGAAAGGATTCAAATTCCACCTATTATTTCAGAAGTTAAATAAAACACTCCTCAGGGAACGAAGGAAGGTGAGGAGCCATTAACTGAGCAGTATGACTCAAATCCAGTTACATATCTGACAGGAGGTAAAAGGCTTTGGAAGCTGGGAGAACATTTTGACAAGTCTGCCTTGAACAGGAAAACTCAGTGGGAGACTGGAGTGAGAAGATCCTCTTTAGGGGGCTGCATGGAGGGAGGAGAGAGCAGGGGCTGGACCCCACTGGGTGAGGGGTCTGGTTTCATCCCCTCCCAGTGGTGGCTCCTATCCCGGTTGCCAGCCCCTTCCCCCAAGGGCAGCCTGCACCTGCTAAGACCCAGGGCCTCCTGTCACTGGGTGTAAATTTGCTAATTAACTGACATTCAAATGCAGAGGGTGTGCAGAGCTCAGCGACAGGCACCTGCCCAGTTCTGCTGTTCTTGCTTGGTAGGGAAGGTGCTGGGTGGGGCTGAGACAGCTTGGCCAAGCCTCCCGAAAGAGAATGTCTGTCCCCTTCCAGCACAGCCAGTGCTGTGTCTGGGAGTGAAGAGAGGCAGCCTGAGCTCTCAGTCTGTTTCCTGAACTCTGTTGATCTGAAAATTTAAATGATTTGAATTTTTTTCAATTAGAGGGTTTAATTATTATTGGTTTTGTGGTGTGTGTGTGTGTGTGTGTGTGTGTGTGTGTGTGTGTGTGTGTGTGTACAACCTTGGGTGACATTCTTTAGATTATGCCCATCAAGTTTTTTGAGACAGGCTCTCTGGCTGGCCTGGCTGGGCAGCCCCAGGGCTCCTTAGAGCTGCACCCCCACACTTGGCTTTTTTCATAGCTCCTGGGATTAAACTCGGGTCCTGTGCTTACATGGCAAACATTTTACTGATTGAACCCTCTCCCCAACCCAATTTTCAGTTTGCTTTCTGGATGACTCAGTAGTGTTTCCTGGGGTGTTTGTCCTAATATGCAGGCGTTTGTTCCCCAAATGCAGCTACCGTCCCTGTCAATCCACACTCTGCAATGTTCTCCCTAAGGGGGTGTCAGGAGGTGGGGCTCGGGGGGCAGTGTTGAGGTCATGAAAGCAGAGCCATGAATGGGATACATCTTATAAAAACGACTCCAGAGAGAGCCAGCCCCTCCCACCTCGTAAAGATGCAGGGAGAAGGCACTGTGTACAACCAGGTGCCACAGATTCCAGAACTGAGAAACAGGTCCCTGCTGCAGGGAGCCATCAGGTCCGTGCCAAGTTGCTATAGCAGTCCATGGACATGCCACCAAACATGCCTCGTCAAACCACATCTCCTGTCACCCCTGGTTCCAGTGCTGCCAGGAAAACCCTTTCATTGGATGAAGTGCTCATTGGATGAAGTACTCATTGGATGAAGTACTCATTGGATGAGTACTTGGAAAGTTGATGGCTCCCAGAACTAGGCTCCACGGGGACAGCCCTTCTCTGGCTGGGGACCACGGGGACCAGCCCTTCTCTGGCTGGGGACCACTGGGACAGCCCTTCTCTGGCTGGGGTCCACTGGGACAGCTCTTCTCTGGCTGGGGACCACTGGGACCGGCCCTTCTCTGGCTGGGGACCACTGGGACAGCCCTTCTCTGGCTGGGGACCACTGGAACCGGCCCTTCTCTGGCTGGGGACCACTGGGACAGCCCTTCTCTGGCTGGGGACCACTGGGACAGCCCTTCTCTGGCTGGGCCATGGTCCCTCCCCTGTCTCACTGTCCTTCTGTTTCTTGGGCTCTGGGATCACAGCATTTTGTGAACTTCTGCCCTGACGAGGGATGGATTCATCATGAGGATGAGAATTGCAGCATTGGATTCCACAAGCCAAGAGAGATTCTGTCTTTTCATATGATTTGTTGAACACCAAATATATTTGATTCCTTCTTTGTTCTGTCTACAATCACACTCTATTGTCGTGACCATTAGAACAACATTTTGTTATATATAAAAATATAGCAATCTAGTTATCATAATCTTTAGGATTTTTTATAAAAATATTTTATTTTTATGTAGTGTGCCTGTACTCACTTGAGTGCACAGACCAGAAGCAGGTGTCTTATCCCATGGAACTAGAGTTACAGTTGGTGGTGAGCTGCCAGATGTGGGTGCTGGGGATTGAACTCTGCAATAGTAGCAAGTGCTGTTAACCCCTGAGCCATGTCTCTAGTCATTAAAGGTTAGATTTACGCCAGGAGTTGTCAGACCACTGCCTTAAACCAACTCCAGTTGCATCCAAGTTCTGAAAATAAATATTTGTTGGAATACAGCTGATTTCCTTTGTCCCTGTGCTACCCATTGTTGGTTGCTTTGTGACAAGTGGGACAGACTCTCGGGGACTCATGATCTGAGCTCATGTCCCCTTGTCACCAAGGCACTGGGAGCTGAGGGTATCCAGCCATAGCTGGCCAGCCAGGATGCTATCCTCAGTCCTGAGCCACAAGAAAGTATCTGTTCCTGAATCTGAGGGACTTGGAGGCTGGTCCACCCTGGTGGAGGGTCCAGATGAGAACTGACCTGACCTGGGCCTTGTCGAGGACCCCGTGGAGTTGCGCCTGAACCCCAGCCCTTAAGAGCTGTGAGACTGTCAGTGTGCTGCAGAAATCCACCATCATGGTGGCTTGTCCCACAGGCCAGCAGCTGAGTGAGGTCATGACAGAAGCCACAGGGCCCTGGGAGACACAGAGTGTGTGAGACTGTCCTGGCAAAGTCTGCACATAGACTACATCCAGGCACATGGGCTTGAGGTCTACCTACTTAGCAGTGGGCTTTTAGGGGGTAAAGCTTTGATGCAGGTCTGGGATGGATTTCAGGGGCCAACTGAGGCTCCCCACAGCATGCAGTTAGCAGCTTTTGCAGTCTACTCTGAACCAGCAACTCTGGCTGGCTTTGGAGCATTCTGCCTGTAAATCAGGGCAAACATGTTTATTTTAGCTGCCGCACTTGCTTGGGCTGACTAATTGGCTCTCTGATTAGACTGGTGTTTCGATGTATTAGTCACAGACTCCAGCACGAAGGCCTGTGCCTGCCCCTGGCTGTTTATACTGGAAGCTGCGCTGGTTAATTAGGCCGAAGCCGGAGCACAGAGAGGTGTGGGGTCTGATGGCTGTTAGGTGACCAGTGGGATGTGAAGGGTAGCTTCAAAGTTGGCAAATGCGATTAGAAGTGATAACTTTCATTCCCACCAGGAGGGAAAATGGCTGTGCTTCCTGTCTGACTGCTTGGCAGAGCTCACTCCTCAGGCTGTTAGGGATCATTCTCAGAGCTGCCCAAGTGTGACCCCAGAAGGTGTCGGCTCTAGAGGCCAGGCTGAGTCACCCCGCCCCCCCCCCCCCACACACACACTGCTCTCCTATAAAGCCAGGCATCAAGGCTCTGCCAGGTCCCGTCCCGCTGCAGAAACACAGAGGTGTGTCCTGACATGCTGGCTTCCCAAGTGGGGATGGCACACCTGGCTCTTCTCACTTTGTTTAGTCTAACCTCCAAGTGCTCACAGCCAGGCCAGGCCACTCCTGGCTCCAATCACTGCCCCGGGATTCCCAACTCCCAAACATGCCCACAGGGGTGCTTGAGCCCATCCCTGTCCTCCTCTGAACCTTGTCAGGGCCCTGCTGGCCAGGGATGGCCTCACTGCAGAGGAGGCTGAACACAACCCACGCTTCCTGCTTTTTTACCCTTAGCTCCACAGGAGCAAACAAATGAAGGGAAGGCTCCACTTGTCCCTACTAACCCTAGTTAGCCCGTATTTGGGGTTAGGAAGGGTACACTTTTCAGATTCACTCTCAGGCACTTGCAAATTAACAGGGTTCATGAGGTTCAGCAGATTGTTATAGTCAGCTTGGGCTGAGTAATAAACAGCACAGGCCACTCACTGGTGGCTGGCGTAACTATCAGACAGTCATGTTCTTACAGTTCCAGAATCTGCGAATCCAAGGTTAAGACCAGGAGGGTGCTTCTTGGCTTGTGCTTTCCTGGCTTGCAGACACTGTGTGCTCTGCACCCTCAGGTGGCAGAGGTGGGCTTGTGTCTTACTGGGGTTGAAGGAGGCCGCCTCACTGCCTCAGAGTGATCAATGCTGCACAGTCAAGTTGACGGGATCTAGAAACACCACAGGGACAAGCTTCTCATCATGCCTGTGAGGAATTATTTAGGATTAATGGTTAATGGAGGTGGAAAGATCCACTGCTGAATGTAGGTGGGACCATCCATCCCATGGGTTGATGGAAGGGGCCGGGTGCCAAGCACCAGCATTCTTCTCCCGCTGCTGCTTTCTGACTGTGGACCCGCTGCCTCCTGCTCCTGCTCCCGCCGCCTCCCGAGCTCTCTGCCAACTGCTCCCGCTGCCTCCTGCTCCCGCTCCCGCCGCCTCCCGCGCTCTCCGCCTCCTGCTCCCGCTGCCTCCTGCTCCCGCTCCCGCCGCCTCTCTCTGCCTCCTGCTCCCGCTCCCGCCGCCTCCCGCGCTCTCCGCCTCCTGCTCCCGCTGCCTCCTGCTCCCGCTCCCGCCGCCTCCCGCGCTCTCCGCCTCCTGCTCCCGCTGCCTCCTGCTCCCGCTCCCGCCGCCTCCCGGGCTCTCTGCCTACTGCTCCTGCTCCCGCCGCCTCCCAGCTCTCTGCCAACTGCTCCCGCTGGCTCCTGCTGCCTTGACTTACCCACCAGGAAGGACTGCACCCTCAGACTGTGTGTCACAGCAACGAAGAAGTAGCTGCACTGTTCAAACATGAGTTGATGCGGGGGAGGTCTTGTCTACGCTGAGGAGCTATACTGTCCTCCAACCTGGGTTCAGTTTCTGCAGATGAAAGGCCTCTGTGCTTGACAGGCAGCCTGGGACAGTCTTGGGGAGGGGGGTTGAAGGAAGCCTCAGAGGGAGCTATGCCCAGTCAGGGATGCATGCCATCATTCAGCAATTAATTTTCTCTTTGCCCTAAATTCTTCTCATACCCATAGCCTTAATAGAACTGATTATTCATCAATATTGAAGTGGCAAATTCATTATATTCTAATGATCTGACATCAAATATTAAATCTCATTATGTGATTGGTCAGGATTTATGATCAAATTAGTTGTCTCAGGTGGTGGCAGTTCTTCTCCCTCACAGGGACACTTCCTAACCCTGTGGGTTGAATGGCACCTTCTGGTCAGCAAGATACAGCGAGCCACCAGGGAAACCTTGGGGCCTTGGGATTTCTAGAAGTTTCTAGAACACATCACTTTCTTTTGGATTGCACATTTCTACCTAGAACCTCTTTCCCTCTCCTCCTGTCCGCTCATATGCTGACGCCTCCTCTACCACTAGATGCTCCGCTACAGACCAGCCCTCCCTGTCCCCAGTTGCTGTGACACAAGACCATTGTGCTATGTCTGTCTCAAGACCTGGGGTCCCATCAATGAAACTTATTAAAACACAGAGGGAAATGTTTTGTTCAGGACCTGTGTGATGGATAGGTGGATCATTGCAATAGGGTCTTGGAAAAGGGGGAACCTACTGTTTCAAACAGTGTGGAAAAGTGGGGATCCTGGCCGAGGAGCAGACAGCACCAGGACATGGAAACTAACTAAGAGGTGACGCCAGGAGAGGCGATTCCAGGAGAGGGCTTTTCTGGCTAAATTGACCTCATAAGACCCATACTGAAGTCAAGCCAGGACCTCTAAACCTCCATGAGGATGAGGGAGGGTGAGGGACTGGCTCAGGTATCCAGGTGATCAGGTATTGAGGGTAATCCGTTGGAAGATTGCTCTATGCTGAGGAAGCTCAGGGTCCTGACTGCAGTGTGCTGGAGCAGATCTGTCACAGGAGATCAGTGGTTGTCCCTGCATGCCCTGCCTCCAGGGCCTGGAACTTGCCTGTGTAAATAACAGGTGCTCAGTGGATCTAACCCTGCGCTGTCCTTCCATGATGGACAGTGGTACTATGCCATGTAGAGTCTTCCACAAATGTGTTAAGAAGCATCTTACCAGACAGGTCCCCTGTGAGGATCACTTGGTTACCTGGAAGATCATCAACAATTGGTCTGTGCCAACCAACAGGAGCCACGGTGTGGGTAGGGCTGCGGCCCTGACTGCCGCTCTGCCCAGCTTTGCAATATGCTGAGTCTCCTCCTGGGACTCAATGGCTTCTAGATAAAGAGGCATTGTGAGCTCACCATGTAGGTCCTTTCTGAAAGTCACTGCCATGAGCCTTTTCTTTGACCTCTGCGGAACAAAGTTTCTATCACGGAGGGAGGAGACTGGGTCTGCTGCACAAAGGTCTGATGAAATGGAGCATCTGTGGTACTGTTCCTGCCATGTGGCTGCGCCTCCTGCCCTCAGGTTACAAGGTTCACTTGTTGGTGACCCTGACTTGGTCCCTCGCCATGTAGCTGGGGGTTGATTTCTTTTTATTTTTTTTTTCTTTTTTTTAATTTATTTTTTACGTGTATGAATGTACTGTCTGCATGTAGGTTTGTGCAATGCCGCGGAGGTCAGAAGAGGGTGTCAGATTCCCCTGGAATTGGAGTCAAAGACGGTTCTCAGCCACCATGTGGGTGCTGGGGATTGAACCCCGGTCCTCTGCAAGAGCAGACGGCACTCTTAACCACTAGGCCATCTCTCCAGCCCCAAGGGTTGATTTCTTGAAGCCCCAACTGTCCACCTTTGCCGTCCTCTCCCAAGCCCATCCTGCAGAGTGTACCACCAGCCACACAGGCTGTGCTCCCCATGTCTTGCTCCCCTAACAGTTTTCTTCCTTTAAGGACCCTGCTGGTCTGGGTGGGTCAGACTGTCTTGTCCAGTTCACACTGCCTCAGACATGAGAGAAGAGGGAGACCATTGTCTCCAGGAGCTGATCTAATGCCTGGGACTTCCTACCTTCCCACAGGCATTGTGGAGACTTTCCTTAACTGTTCTGTGTATGGTATATGCATATATTCACACCTGTCTATGGGTGTGATCAAGGTGCTCAGATACTAAGGGTAACCAGATATGGAAGGTTGTTCTATGCTAAAAATGGGCTTTACAGGCAGAGCACAGGTGGTTCGCCCCTGTGCAGGTGGCACACCCTGCATGTGCATGTAGAAGTCTGAGGTTGACCAGATGTCTCTTTCAACTGCTCTCCACCTCAGTTTTGAGGCAGGCTCCGTATTTGCTACTTTTACACTGCAATGATAAAATACCTTGACCCAAAGAAACTTATAGAAGCGTGTATTTTGTCTTGTGGCTCCAGAGGGAGAGTCAGTCATGGTGGGGAGGCATGGCAACAAGCAAGAGGGGTAGGAGCAGGAATAGGAATCAGAGAGAAAGAACCGGAAGTGGGCGGGGCTATAAACTCTCATGGCCTACCCCCAGGGACACACTTCCTCCAGCAAGGCCACACCTTCTAAAGGTTCCATAACCTCCCCAATCAGCACCACCAATTGGGACCAAGTGTCTAAATGCCTGACCCACTGGGGCCCATTTCTCATTCAAACCACCACAAGGTCACAGCTCCCCAGCACGTCTGTCTCCATGATCCATCTGTCTCTGCTTCCCTCCAGCTCTGGGGTCACTCCTTGCCTGGCTTTTACAATGGGTGCTGGGGATGGGAACTTGAAGCTCTGAAACCTGCTCTCAGGCTCTGTCTAGCCTTTGGGTTCCCTCACCTCCTGGGTGACTGCTGCACACAAACACTGCCATCTCCTTCCCCAAGTTCTCTTCCCTAGAACTGACCCCAGTCTTAGATGAAGGACTTATTCTATGCCGCCCCCCCCTTCCCCGCTTCTGCAAGGAGCTCACTGCAGTGTAAACTACAGGGCTCATTTGCTCACTAACTCAGTTATTTATTCAGCCATTCATGCATTCATCCCTTTATTCACTCTCTCAGTCACTGAGTACTTGCTATCTGAGAAGGTGTAGAAAAGCCTCAGGCCCTGTCACCAGTCAGCCCCATGTCCTTCTCTTTGTTCCTAGATTCTCAAATATAGAGAAACAGAGACGTTGGATTATTACTTTTATATATTTGCAGAACAGCCAATAGTGGGCCACGTCTCTTACATGAAAGGACCAGTTTCCACGTACTCTAGTGTAGGTATTCCTTGTTTTCAAGTAGGTCCTGAGAACAGCTGTGTTTGGCTGTGTCCACTTCTGAGTTGCAAGCTGGAGCAGGTCCATCACTGTGGGTGAGGGGCACATATGCCCACTTGTACACTAACTGTCCCAACATACAAACACTGGCTGTCATCCTTATGTATCTCCCTGAAAAGCACCAGGTCAACATAGTGCTGCACAAACTGCTGCCCCTCTCAATGAATCCATGTCCACCTTGTAAAACCAGCCTCAGGGAACTGGCACATTGTAGGTGAGACAGCAGGGGGCTGACGCTTCTCAACACAGGCTGAGAACTGATGGCAAGCTGTTTTTGCTGTGGGGAGCCACAGCTGATTGGAGCAGACCTTCAGACTTCCCAACATCAGGCTGCAGTGAGGAGATACGCTCTGTCCTCTGTCGTGGACTCACCAGCACAAAGCAGCACTAAGCTGGGCCTTATCCACAGCCCGGCTCCTGGAGTCATTGGGCCGTAAGTCAGCCAGCTCCAGAGCAGACAGAAGTGTGGTGGCTGCACACCCCAAAATGCTAGGCCAGATGCACTGGGGTGAACGTCATCACCCACTTTGTGTGATGAGATTTAAAAGGCAGAGTCCAATAAGGAAAAGAAGGAAGGCAGTCTCAGAGGAGATGTGGGATCCCGTCACGACACCAGCTGCGTCCTAGCCTCAGTGGGCACTGAACTAGGAGGCTTGCAGGCAGCAAGAGGGACAGAGATCCAGTCTCTTCCATGTGTGAAGACCTCTGCTGATCTGGTATGGGTGGTTAGGATCTTTTTCCACACCTTCGTGGACCACAGCTCCCAGACATCTGTTTATTGTCATTGTCAGCTTTAGTTGCCAACTTGATACAGCCCTAGGGTGGATAGCCTGTACTGAAGTACTGCCTAGGTCAGGTTGGCCTGAGGGCATGTTTGTGGGGGATGACTTGATTGTCAATTGATGTGAGAAGACCTGGCTTCCTGTGCGGAGTGCTGTTCCCTGGCAGGTGGTCCTGGGGTTCCTGAGGAGGCCAGCTGAGCCCCAGGCAGAGAGCAGGCCACCGAGCTGCATACCTCCAGTTTTGCTTCTGGTTGACATCCCTCAAAGATGGACTGTGGGGGCTGGAGAGATTGCCTAGCGGTTAAGAGCGCCAACCGCTCTTACAGGGGACCTGGGTTCGATCCCCAGCACCCACATGGTGGCTGAGAACCGTCTGAAACTCCAATTCCAGGAGAACTCCAGTTCCAGGGGAATCCGACACCCTCTTCTGACCTCCACGGCATTGCATGACACGGGTGCACAAACTTGCATGCAGATAGTACATTCATACACATACAGAAATAAATAAAAAAAATTAAAAAAAAGATGGACTGTGATTTGGAAGCAGAAGATGCAACAAGCCCTCTACTCCTCGAGTTGCTTTTTTTTTTTTTTTTTGAGTTTCTAAACTACAAAACAAAACAAGTTTTTTTTTTAACATTTTTTTATTGATGCTTTGTGCATTTCATACATCATTTTCCAATTTTTTTCAGTTCCGTCCTATTTCCTTTCCCCTCCCCCCACCCCCACCCAACCAAATCATCCATTCTGCCTAACGGTTCCCCTCTCCCATGCATAGTATTTAATTCAAGTTTTTTTTTATTTTTAAGCTATAGTGTTAATCCATGAGTACCAAGCATCCTTCATGTTAAAAACCAATTTGAAGGGCCGTTGTGCTGAAACCCCCACACGCCCCACTTCCAGCGTTGGTGTGATCGGGGTTGTTGATGTTCAATCAGGGCTGATCAAATGAGGGTCCAGACCTCCATCGCTGTTAAGTTTCACCATTCACACCCAATCACAGCCCCTACATCGTTCTACCACGCCCCCTCTTTCGGACAGATTATTCCCTGGGCTTAGAAAAGGTGCACAGGCGGATGGAGAACAGATACAGTCCTACTCTTCTCTGGAAGCTGTTGTTTGGGACTCTTGGTCAAATTCTGGCTGTTTCCTTCATGGGTGTGACAATTCGTATCCTACTAATGAAGCACAAGCCAATTAGATATATAGGGTATTTAAACAGCTCATAGTTATGGTAGGTTACTTTGTATAGACACATATGTTGAGATAATATGTTATCCATTGAATTTACATTTTTTCCTGAAAGTATGGGACGGTGTTATGTGGCTTATAATATTTCTCTAACCGTAGAGGATGTAGTAAGCTTATGTGCATCAGCCATGGGGTTATTCCTCCAAGGACGAGAGCCAAAAACCAATTAATTTGGGATGTACAGCGCATATGGGCTTTGCCCTCTGCTGCACGAATATTCCTAGGCAGTGTGAGGTGTAGCTGTCTGCGGTGGAGTCTTGCTTGACTTCATAAGGGAGACCCGTATTTGTGCTTTATCTGGTAGACTTATGGCTCTTATCGGTTAAATCACTCTCTGTGGTGTTCCAGGATTGGCCATCTGTTCCACTTGCATGTGTGGTATCGTCCAATACATTCTTTCCCTATGTTAACCGTGCATGTGGTCTACAGCGATGCCGGCGCCTTATCGCCTCCTCTTCTTACAGGGTATCCCAGTTTAGCTTTAGCGATGGCAAGTATCCTTTGATTAGAGTGTTATCACAGCAAACATAAAAGGGAACTAGAATATTCATTTGTTTTTTTGTTTAATGTGCACTCACCATAATTTTTTTATGGGCGCAACTAGATATTTCAGATAACACAATGGATCAAAGCCTGCAGTCAGGTTCCCAGCCTGTTATCTCATGGGTTGACTTTCTTAGCACTGTATCACTTGATGTAAACCATTCAAGGAAGGAAGGGTTTCTCTTGACTCCTAGTTTCTGAGAGCTCCACCCATCAGGCAATCTCCTGATCAACCTGAGTTGAAGTGGAAAAGCATCGCCTCCCCTCGCCCCCCCACCCCCGCCGCCCCCCCCCCCCCCCCCCCCCCCACAGGCACTTGCCTGATGGTGTAAAACAGTATAGGGCCTGGATAGGACCCAGGGCTACCTTGGAGTCACACGAGCTGCAGTCCGTCTCCTCCAGCCGGCCTCTGTCTTCTAAAGTTTCTGGCATGTCTCAGCACAGGATCAACAGTTGGCCATCAAATCGTCAATGCATAAGCCTGTGGATAACATTGAATATTTAAACAATAAGCTCTACTCTGCTTCCCTGTTGCTATGTAAAACATTGACCAAATGCAACTTGGAGAGGAAAGGGTTTGTTTATTCCATCTTACACTTCTAAGACCTACCCCATTTTTTGAGGAAGACCAGGGCAAGGGCTGCAAGCAGAACCATGGATCAGAATGTGGTTTCCTGGCTTGCTCCCTGTCGTTTTTCTCAGCTACCTCATATTCTATTATATATATATATATATATATATATTTGTACAAGATTATGTTACAAAATAAATCTAGACCTGTGACCACTTCCCTACCCCCCCACCAGAGCTCATGTATTCTGCCAAACATGTTTTTTTTATCTTTTTCTCAATCTTTCTCAAAATTCTCAATATAGAAGTTGACAGTTTCAAGCAGAAGTTCACCGTTTCAGTCAGTTCTTTGATGCAGTCTTTTCTCTTGTTGTTTTTGTTGTTCTTTCCAGTATGCATCACTCCCAAATACTTGGACAAAAGCTCAAGGAGCCCTGCACAAGAAATACTTACTACGAGGTAATTGGTGCTAGCATCCACAGATGAGGGATACCATTCGTCAGTTGTTTTTCTGAGACTATGTTATTTCACTCAGCATGATATCTTCTAGCTCCAGCCATTTACCTGCAAAGTTCATGATGTCATCTTTCTTTACTGCTGCATAAACTCCATTGTGTAGATGTACCACATTTTCTCTATGCACTCATCAGTTGAGGGGCATCTGGGTTGGTTCCAGCTATTGTGAAGAGAGCTGCAATAAACATGGCTATGCATGTATCTCTGCGTTAAGATGAGTCTTGTGGGTACATGCCAAGGAGTGGTATGGCTGGGTCAGGTGGCAAGTTCATTCTGAGTCATCCAAGGGTTTTTCCACACTGATTTCCATAGTGGCTGTACTACTATGGAACCTCTCCAACATTTGGTATCATTTGTTTTCTTGATCCTAGCCAGTCTTATTGGAGTAAGATGATATCTTAAATTGGTTTTAATTTGCATTTCCTTAATTATTAGTGATGTTGAACACTTCTTAAGATGTTTCTCAGCCATCTCTAATTCCTCACTTGTGAAGTTTCTGTTCATCTCTTTGCTCCATCTATTGAGTGGGCCATTTGTTTTCTTTCTTCTTTGTTTTTTGAATAGTTTATATACTCTGGAAATCAATGCTTTGTCAGATATATCTGCTGTGAAGGTTTCCTCCCACTCTGTGGGATTTCTCTTCACTTCCTTGATTGTTTCTTTTGATGTACAGAAGCTTTTGAGTTTAATGAGGTCCCATTTGTCAATTGTAAACCTTAATTCTTGCCCAGCTGCTGTCTGATTTAGGAAGTCTTTTCCTATGTCTTGTAGTCTGCTTCCAACTTTATCTTCTATTGCTTTCAGAGTTTGGGGTTTCATGTTGAAGTCTTTAATCCATCTGGAGTTGACTTTTGTACAGGCCGAGAAGTAGGGGTTTAATTTCATTCTTCTGCAAGTGGTGATCCAATCCAGTTTTGCCAACACCACTTGCTGAAGATGCTGTCTTTCCTCCATTGTGTCTTCTTGGCCCCCTTGTCAAATACGAGGTAGCTGAAATCATATGTGCTCAAGTTTGGATCTTCAGTTTTGTTCCATTGGTCAACAGGTCTGTTTTTGTGCCCGTACCAAACTGTTTTTATGACTATAGCCCTGTAGTTTAGTTTGAAGTCTGGTACAGAGATCCCCCTGTGTTGCTCTTTGCACTCAGGGTTGTTTTGGCTATTCGGGGTCTTTTGTTTTTCCAAATGAAATTAAGGACTTTTTTCTCCAAGCCTGTGAAGAAACTCTTGGGGATTTTAATTGGAATTGCATTAAATCTATACAAGAGTTTGGATAGAGTGGACATTTTTACTATATTAATTTTCCCAATCCATGAGCATGGGAGGTTTTTCCATCTTCTGATGTGTTCTTGAATTTCCTTCTTCAGGGGTTTAAAATTTTTATTGTAGAGATCTTTGGTGTCTTTGGTTAGGTTTGTTCCTAGATATTTTATTGTTTTTGAGGCTATTGTGAGTGGGAGGGTCTCCTTGAATTCCTTCTTCAGATGCTTGTTGTTGGTGTAAAGAAAGGCTACTGATTTTTTCTAGGTTAATTTTGTATCCTGCCACTTTGCTGAAGCTGTTAATCGTTTCTAGGAGTTTTCTGGTGGAATTTTTAGCATCCCTTAAGTAAACAATCATATCATCAGTAAAAAGGGATAGCTTGAAAAAAAGCATTCCTGGAAATGAATGACAAGGATAATACAACACAACAAAACCTATGGGATACTTTAAAAGCAGTCCTAAGAGGTAAGTTTATAGCCCTGGGTGACTACATTAGAAAAACCAAAAGAGTACAAGTGAATGATCTAACACTACAGCTAAAAGCACTTGAGAGACAATAACAGATGAACCCTAAACACAACAGACAGGAAGAAATAACAAAAATTAGAGCAGAAATCAATGAAATAGAAACAAAGAAAACAATACAAAAAAATCAATGAATCCAAAAGTTGGTTCTTTGAAAGAATAAACAAGATAGACAGACCTCTAGCCCAGTTAACTAAAAGAAACAAGGAACAACTCCAAATCAATACAATCCGTGATGAAAGGGGAAATATCACAACAGACAATGAAAAAATCCAGAAAATCATATGGGAATGCTCCAAAAACCTTTACTCTGCTAAGTTTGAAAACCTAGAAGAAATGGATGAATATCTGAAATCCTGGGAATCACCAAAGCTCAACCGAGAAGAGATCCACAGTTTAAACAGACCCATAATATATGAAGAAATTGAAGATGTAATAAGAAACCTCCCAACTAAAAAAAGCCCAGACCCAGACGGTTTCATGGCAGAATTCTATAAAATATTTCAAAAAGACCTACAACCATTATTACTAAAATTGTTTAGCAGGATACAAACAGAGGGAATTCTCCCAAATTCCTTCTATGAAGCCACCATCAGTCTATTACCAAAACCAGGCAAAGATACAACCAAAAAAGGAGAACTACAGACCCATCTCACTAATGAACACAGATGCCAAAATTCTAAACAGGATACTGGCAAATCACATACAGACCCACATCAAGAAGATCATCCATCATGACCAAGGTGGATTCATACCAGAGATGCAGGGATGGTTCAACATATGAAAATCAATAAATATCATCAAGCATATAAATGGAATGAAAGACAAAAACCACATGATCATCTCAATTGATGCAGAAAAAACCTTTGACAAAATCCAGCATCCCTTCATGCTTAAAGTCCTAGAGGGGATTGGATTGGTGGGATCATTCCTCAATGTAATCAAAGCCATATACAGGAAACCCACAACCAATATCATCCTAAATAGGGAAATGACAGACGCATTCCATTTAAAGGTAGGAACTTGGCAAGGCCGCCCCCTGTCACCACTCCTCTTCAATATAGTGCTTGAAACACTTGCTAGGGCAATAAGGCAAGAAAAGAAAACTAAAGGAGTACTAATTGGAAAAGAGGAAGTCAAGCTATCCCTTTTCAACTATCTTTCTTTTTTATATATTCCAGTCTCACCTGCCTAGGGATGGCAGTGCCCACAGTAGATTGCATCCACACATCAATTAGCAATCAAGAAAATGTTCCATAGATACAGACACAGTCCATTATGATGGAGGAAACTCCTCATGTGAGGTTCCCTTTTCCCAGTGTCTCTAGTTGGTGTCAAACTGACAAAAAGTAGTTGCCACACCAGAACAATTCACCTCTGATCCCAAAGGTCCACTCAAGGCCATCTTAAATAGAAAATGTATTAGTCCATCTCTAAGAAGCCTCAAAGTCTTAATAGTTCCAAGATAGTGCAAAATTCTAAGTTTACAGTCTCTTCAGAACCCCCAGACAATCTCTTAGCTATAAACACAGGTAATATAAAAATGTTACAAACATCCAAGTGCAATGGCACAAAGTAAACACTTCCAGCCCCACCTGTAGCTGCAGAGTTATTGTCAGTCAGTGTGGGGCCAGATGAATCCATTATGGCTGAGTATAAGAGAGCTGGCTTCTTTCCCGGGTAACCTAGAAGGCCAGCAGGAGATGAGAGTTGCTCCAAAAGCCTGAGAGGTGGAATCCTCCCAACACAGAGGAAGCCAGCAAGTTGAGGGTTGCCTATTGCATTAGACTTTTCTTTTCATTTTATTTATTTATTTATTATTTATTTATTTATTTATTTATTTATTTATTTATTTATTTATATGAATGTACTGTCTGCATGCAGATCTGTGCACCCGTGTCATGGCAATGCCGCAGAGGTCAGAAGAGGGTCTTGGATTCCCCTGGAACTGGAGTTCTGGTGGAATTGGAGTTACAGACGGTTCTCAGCTGCCATGTGGGTGCTGAGGATCGATCCTAGGTCCTCTGCAAGAGGGGTCGGTGCTCTTAACTGCTAGGCTATCTCTCCAGCCCGCATTAGTGACTTTTCTTTTGCTCTGATAAATACCATGATGAAAGCCAATTTAGGGAAGAGTTTTGGCCTAAATTTCTGAGGGGGAGTCCATAGTGTGTGTTGGGGGAAGGGGTGTGGCATCCAGGAGTGAGAGCTCACATCTTCAAATATAAACATGATGCAGAGAGAGCACTGGAAATGAGCTGAGGCTCTGGACTCTCAAAGCTGCTCCCAGGGATGTGCTTCCTCTGGAGAGGCTGTAACTCTTATGCCTTCCCCACGTGTTCCGTCAGCTTGGGACCATGTGCTCCAACACCTGATCCTATGGAGGACATTTCCTGTTCAAAACATCACAGCCATGCCCCAGTTGGCAGGCCTCATGGCTGCTCACATTCATAGGAAACAACAGAAAAGAAGACAAAAAGCTGGAAGGGAGATGTGTTGGGGGACATGGGGAATTGAAGGGAGGAAGCAGGGGGTGGATATGGTCAAAATACATTACATACATGTTTGCAATTTTCAAAGAATAAATTAAAAATAAATAAAAGATGAGGGAAGAATGCGGGCATAGCAAGAAAAGATCAGACCAAAGCAAGACAGAAACCCAGCGGGGAAATAGTGGATTCTGTGGCCCCAGGCATGGCTTCTCACATACAGAGGCCACATTGCAAACTCTGACAGGTCCAGAGGACCCCACACTCACGGCCTTGACTTTCACAGCACTGCCACCCCACCCAGCCCTGTGGCCTTTTGGCTTTGCCATTTGCAGCTCCTGTGGCTTCTTTCCTGGGTGGGCTCCACTCAAACTACAGTTTTTATCAGCTGATTTTCCACATCCTGGAGTCTCCATTACAACCTCAGCTTCATCATTGCAGCTTCCCATATCATCTCAGGGGCTGTTTATGGGGACCACAACCCTGCCACACATCTCCGGGGCTCCCAGGCCTTCCCTTGAAATCTTAGTGGAAGCCGCCATGATCTCCAACTCTTAAATTCTTCCCATCTGCACAGACTCTTTCAAATTGCTCCATAAACTAGTCTTAATACCCATACTGTCAAGTAGCCACCATGTGGTGGTTTGAGTGAGAACTGGCCTCTGCAGCTCCTGGGTTTGAACACTTGGTCTCCAGCTGCTGGTGCTGGCTGCAGAGGCCTTGCTGGAGGAAGTGTGTCACCCCAGGTGAGCTCTCTCAGTTCCTAGCCAGGCTCCACTTCCTGTTCATCCTCTGTTTCCTGCTTGTACCTGAAGATGTGAATGCTCAGCTTCCTGCTCCAGCCACCATGTCTGCCTGATCCATAAGCCCAAATAAACTCCTTTTATAAGTTGCCTTTCTTCAAAGTGTTTTGTCATAGCAACAGAAAAGTGATGAATACACACAGCAACCACCCCGCTTTCCTGGCACCAGTTTTCTATATCACATTTTTTTTTTCTGTTTTGTTTCTTGTACATACAAAGAAAGCTACTGAAGCTTTACCTTATGTTGAGAGAGGGTCTCAATTAGCCTTGAACTCAAATTTTCATGTAGGTGGGACTTGTGCTTGCAGTGTTCCTTCCTCAGCCTCCTGAGCTGCTGGGGTAACAGACCAGCACCACAGGCCTGACTTTTTGTCTCTTTTGTCATTGTTGTGATTAAATACCTGGTATAAATTTGACTTAAGAGAACGTGGTGATAAACCCATCACCCACAGGCCTGACTTTTTGTCATTGTTGTGATTAAATTCCTAGTATAAATGACTTAAGAGAATGTGGTGATAAACCCACAACCCGGACTGAGAGCTGCCTTGGGATTGGTAAATTGCTGAGTATGTCTATGAGGCTATTTCTAGAGAGCATTGAGACACTGGAGAGCAACTGTGTGGGAAAGACCCATCCAACACACGTGGCACCATGTAGCAATCATTCCACAGGGTGTCGGTACATTGATGAGGGGAGAACCCTTGCTGTCTAATCTTTTCTAGAGAATTTCACAGACACCCAAAGGTGCCTCACTGTTCCCCCAGGGGTTTCTCAATGTGATGGAGTTGCTGTTTGAGATGAACTGTTACAATTATTGTTGGTGTTTGTTGAGGGCCTTCCTGGGCTAAAGCTCTTTATTCTCCACCTCCCTTTGGGACCACTTAACTCTGCTTTGTTAGTTTAGTGATCAGCTAATGATTGGTTAGCTTTGAACCAAGGAGTCTTGAGCCTCTGCTGTGCCTGCAAAGGTTGCACTAACACACCAGCAGTGTTTATAACTGGCTAGGCCTTTGCTTTCTCTTGTAGAGCACTTCAAGGTCAGCCTGAGGTGAGCAATTAGAGGCTTTTTAGGGTATCCCAGGGTTTATCACCACCCCCTACACACAGAACTGTCTGTTCAGGTTCCTAGGAACATGCTGGGGCTTTGCATGTCTCCCTCTAGATATCCCCTCCCACAGCCTTCCATTGTAAAAGGCTTTGAATGGTCTCTATTCAGCCCCCGCTGGAAACTGAATCCACTCGCTCTGCCATTTAGCTACTGCTGCTGCGCCTTTGCGTAAGGACCCAAGTACTAGATTGTTTGCCCAGAGTGAGCCCTGGGCAAGGAACAGCCCCCAGAATGCAGCTTTTCAGGGAACTACCAGTTCTCTAGGGCTGTGGCTGGGGGACATTGGGTCTCGTTTACTCCTGGTGGCTCTAGGCTTCTGGTTTGCACAGATTTTGTACTTTTAAGGCTTTATCTTTTCTAGATATCAGGCAGTTTGGGAGAGGAGACTGTGGCAAGTTGAAAGCCCCATGAAGTTCTCTGTTCTTACCAAGATTCATTGCATATGTGTGTGTGTGCGCGCGCACGTGTGTGTGTGTGTGTGTGTGTGTGTGTGTGCGCACATATGTATGGAGACCAGAAGTCAACCACTAGTGTTGTTCCTCAGGAACCATCCTCCTTGATTTTCGACAGAGCACATCTCACTGACCTTGGACTCACCAAGTTCTAGGCTAGGCTGGCTGGGCAGCATGCCCCAGGGCTCTGCCTGTCCACATCTGTCCAGTACTTGGATGAGAAGCATCTACCACCATGCTCAGCTTTGTTTGCATAGGTTTTGGAGACTGAGCTCAGGTCCTCACAGGGTGATGGTGGGGTGGTGTAGCAGTCACTTTTCTGTTGCTGTGATAAAGCACCAGGACCAAGGAAACTTATAGAAAGAAGGGTTTACTTGGACTAATGGCCAGGAAGGGTGACAGCAGCAGGCATGGTAGGAGGGCCAGACAGCAGAGAACTCACATCTCCAGTAGCAAACAGGAAGTGTGGCAAGGCTGTGAACTCTCAAAGCATACCCCAGTGACTTGCTTCCTCCATCAAGGCCACACTTCCTAAAGGTACCATGACCTTCCTGAAATGGCACTACCAATGACTAAGTGTTCAATAATTGAGCCTACCTAGCTGATCTGAAGCTCATGGGCAGGTCAGCAGTATGCATTGTATGTCAGGCCCATGACTTGGAGAAGCAAAACATATGTTATACTGACAATTCAGGGAGGCAAACTGTGCCAGACTGTGGAGTGTTACCAAATCATAACTCGGACCCCAGAAAATGAAATATTAAATTGGAAGCTTGCTATAACTGGCTCTATAAATAAATGTGCCCACTTCTTATCTCAGCTTCTTAAAAAAAGACATAAAGCAATAAATACAGCACAGAATTGTTGAGTAGGTAACATACGGCTATAGTAATAAGAACACAGAGAGAGGAGACAGAGCTGTATGTGAATAAAATTTCTATGCCAGTGGAACACAGTTAATATAAATCTAGACCTCACTCTGTGCGTGAAGTTAATGAAAAGCCTAAAGTAGCCATTAGTAAAATAATGTTTAAAAGACAAAAAGTTATAAACTCAAAGATGTCATTGTTGTAGGACACCCAGTTAAAAGAATTAAAATATTACAATACAGAAGATTCACCCAGTGTAGTGGTTTGAATGAGAAATGTTCTCCATGGGCTCCCACATTTAAACACTGGGCACTCACTAGTCAGTTGTTGGTACTGTTTGTGAAGGCTTAGGAGATGTGGCCTTGTTGGAGGAAGCTACCTCCTGCCAAGCCTCCCCCAGTACTAGTAAGTCCAAATAAACCCTTCTTTCCACAATGGGGTGGGGTCACTAGTCATCTTAAATGTGACTGGATTAAAAAAATGTGGCTACTGCCAGACTGGACTGATTAACAAGATTCAGTGTTATGCTGTGTTCAGAGGTGGTGTTCAGATTCAAACATGTGGTACAATGAGGTTGAGAGGACATACTACACATGGTGACTCACCCAGTGGAAGAGGTCACACTAATACCAGACAGAAGGAACTTCAGGCAAGAACAGGTAACAGAGATAGAGAGCCAAGTCAATAATAAGAAACCAGTGGAGACACAGAAATACCTCGTTCCTAAAGCCCACGAAGCAGAGAAAGGCCGAGTTGAAGGGAAGGAAATGGCCATTCACCATAGGAAGCTGCAGGAGCTGCTGTGGTTAATCTTCATTACCAATGTGACTGGTTTAGAATCACTATGGAAATACACTTCTGTGTGTACCTAGCAGGGTGTTTCGGGGGGAGCTTAATAAAGGGGGAAAGATTCAACTTGAATGTGAGCTGCACCATCCCCTGGGCTGGGCTCTTGGGCTACTTTAAAAGGAGAGAACGGCCAGAACAGCAGCATTCATCCCTCCTACCTTGCAGACTCTGAACAGAACCCAGCACCGCACTTACCACACATGATGGTCAGAACCCAACACCACACCTACCACACGTGCTGGACAGAACCCAACACCACACCTACCACACATGCTGGACGGAACCCAGCACCACACCTACCACACGTGCTGGACAGAACCCAGCACCACACCTACCGCACGTGCTGGTCAGATCCCAACACCACACCTACCGCACGTGCTGGACAGAACCCAACACCACACCTACCACACATGCTGGACAGAACCCAACACCACACCTACCACACATGCTGGACAGAACCCAACACCACACCTACCACTCATGCTGGTCAGAACCCAACACCACACCTACCACACGTGTTGGTCAGAAACCAACACCACACCTACCGCATGTGCTGGACAGAACCCAACACCACACCTACAACACATGCTAGATGGAACCCAACACCACACCTACCGCACGTCCTGGTCAGAACCCAACACCACACCTACAACACATGCTAGATGGAACCCAACACCACACCTACCACACGTGCTGGTCAGAACCCAACACCACACCTACAACACATGCTAGATGGAACCCAACACCACACCTACCGCACGTCCTGGTCAGAACCCAACACCACACCTACAACACATGCTAGATGGAACCCAACACCACACCTACCACACGTGCTGGTCAGAACCCAACACCACACCTACAACACATGCTAGATGGAACCCAACACCACACCTACCACACGTGATAGACGGAACCCAGCACCACACCTACCACATGTGCTGGATTGAGCCCTCAAACTTGAGCCAGAACAAACCTTTCCCCTTTTTCTTCTTTAAACTGCTTTTGTCAGGTGTTTTGTTACAGCAACAGAAATGTGACTCATACTCTCATCCACTTCCAGTCATGTATAGAACAATCAGGTAGATAACCAACAAGTAATAACAGACTTTGAGCTGTACTACCAACCATAGGGCCTCACAGGCCTTTATGGAACATCTACCTCATTGCCTCCCATGTTGCCATATGGGTAGTCTCCACAGAGGGTCACATGATCCTTGTCCTGTGAGCGAACTCATGATGGATCACATGATCTACTCTGAGCTGCCACCCGCTTGGAAGGACCAGGGTCCTGCGAGGTTTTTGCTTTTTTTTGTTTGTTTGTTTGTTTTGTTTTTTTGTCTTTTCGAGACAGGGTCTCCCTGTAGCCCCAGCTGTCCTGGAACTCACTCTGTAGACCAGGCTGGCCTTGAACTCACAAAGATCGGCTTGCCTCTGCCTCCTGAGTGCTAGGATTAAAGGCATGTGCCACCACGCCATGTCACAGACAAAAAATTTTAAAGTATTGGGAAATTAAACAACAAGCTCCAAATAACTAATGGGCTAAAGAAGAGTCACAAAGGAAATGAGAAAGTACAGAGATGAATGAAAAGTTACCAGGACATGGTGGGATCCAGAAAAAGCCATGGTGATGGGGAGACTGAAGGCCAAGGAAGTGTGTGCAAGCCAGGAAGAGAAACTCTCAGGTCAACAACCCAGACTTCCTCTTTAAAGCACTGGGAAATGAAAAGAAAATGAACCTGGCCTCTGCAAAAGGAAGGAGATGATGACGGTTCGGGTTGAGGGTAATGGAACAGAGAGCAGAAGAGCAATGAAGAACCCAGAACTAGTGCTCTGAGAAGATCAACACCATCGAGTGACAAAGAAGACAGGAGATACACAATCCTGAGTAGAGGGAGGGGCTCACCCTCCAGAAATCAGAAAGGAGAAGACAATATAGTGAGCACCCATCCTAGCAAATTGGTGCATTTAGTTGTATTGGGAAAAATGGTAGGAAGACAGAAACGTTGACTTAAGTTGAACATGTGGAAAAGCCCAGTATAACCAGTGAAGAAATTGACTTAATAGTCTAAAAACTATCGACAAGGAAGGGCTGAGGCCTCTGAGGCTTCATTGATGAATTCTACCAAGTATTCAGAGAGGATTTAATAGTAATTCTTTACAAATTCCTCCATGAAATAGAGCACACACTTCCCAATCATTCTGAGGCCAGCACTAAAATGATCCTCCAATCATACAAAAACATCACGAAAGAATGTCAGCCCAAGCCTATTAATGTATAAAGAGTTACATGCCGAGGTGAGATAGGGCTAATCCCAGCAAAGCAAGCTTGGATACCACCCCCACCTCCACACCACCTGGTCACACACTGACCAACGTAAGTGAAGTCCAAGAGGATGCTTACCTGCTTTAGGTTGATTTATGTTGCTGGGATGAAACATTGTGCAGCACCTTGGGGAAGGAAAAGGTTTATCTGGCTCACACTTCTAGGTCACAGCCCATCATCCAGGGAAGTCAGGGCAGGAGCCCAAGCAGGAACTTGAAGCAGAAATCATGGAGGGCACTGCTTGCTGGCTCATGCAAGCTTGTTCTCACTCGCTTCCTTATGCAGTCCAGACCCATCTGCAGTCCACAGTGGGCCAGGCTCTTTTGCATTGATTACCAACCAGGACAACCTCTCACACACATGCCCATAGGTTGAAGGAAGTCCCTTAACTAGGCTCCCTTGTCAGGTGCCTCCAAGCTATGTCAAGGTGATGGTCAAAGCTAATGGTGACACTTGGCATGCCAGTTTCACTCAGCTTTGTATTGGAGACCTAGTCAGGGGAAAGAGAAAATGAAGTGAACTAAAACAATCACTGGGAAGGCAGAAGAAAGCCTGTCTGGATGCAGATGATAGGGGTTTATGTAGGGGAAATCCTGTGGAATCCACTAGCAAACTGTTAGGACTGAGAACTGAGCTCAATGGGACTTCAGGGCACAAGATCAATTAAGCAATAAATGCTAAATTTCTATAAACCTGTAATGACCAATCCCAAAACAGTAACAAAGATGACTTTATTTTATATTAGTTTCAAAGATACAATGCTTACAAATAAACTGAACAAGAGAAATTTAAGACCTAGAAGAATTAGAAAATATTTTTGAAAAAAATGTTATGAAATGTAAATGAAAGATTTCATGTTCATATTTCAGAAGAGCCAATCTTGTTACAATGGTGTCTTGGTTGGTTTTCCTGCTGCTTTGATAAAATATTCTGAGTAAAACAGATGTGTCACATTCTAAGCATACAGTCCATCACGACAGGGCCAGCATGGGGGTGGGTGGCAGGAGCCTGGTCAGGGGATGCTGGCCCTCTTGGTGGGTGAGCCCCCACCTCGATAGAACCAAGGCAGTCCCCTAAGTGTATGTCTAGAGGCCAGTGTCCCAAGTGATTCCAAACCCTCTCAAACTGACAGCTAACCCAAACCATCACAGATGGCAACGCTTCCCTATTTAGTCTCGATATTCAATATAGTTGATATTAAAATTCAAGCTGAATTTCTTGGCAGAAATTTATGAGAAATGAACCCCAGATTTTATATGGCTACTGAGAGTACCCAGGGTAGCCAACACCATTTTGAAGAAGAGCAGACTTGGAGGACACATTTCCCATCTTTAAAACTGACTCTAAAGGATCAGAGATCGCCTCCTGTAACCTTCCACTACAAAGCATGGGAGAGCCGGGCTGAACCTGAAGGTCTTGGCCCCCATGTCTGGCCACGTGGGTTTCACATGGTACTGGTACTAATGTTTTGTAGTGAGAAGCCTTTTTTAATAGATGTTGCTGAGACAAATGAGTATCTAAACACAAAGGACAGAATTAGACATATGCCCCACAGCACATTAATAATGAACTAAAAATGGAACAGAACTCCAAGCATGAGGTCTAAAATTCTCTCTAAAACTGTTAGGAGAGACATATGTCTCAACTTTCTTAGTCAGTGATTTTTTTAGATACGGTATCTAAAGTCCAAACAATAAAAAATATTAACTGGACTTGGTCATAATTCAACACTTTTTGGGTTTTGGAGATGAAACCCAAAGCATGGCAGGCAGCTCCTCCACTGCTGAACCTTAGCCTCTGACCAGCATGATCTGAAACTTAATGCTTCAAAGGCCATCAACAAGTAAGGGAAAGAGAGCACCATGGGAAAAATATTTGCAAATCATGTATCTGATATGGAACTTGTAAGTAGATTCCATAAAGGACACATAACTCATCAGTGAAAGACACATGATACAGTTAAAAGAGCAAAGCATCTCAGTACACACTAATTCAAGGAAGATACAACTGGTAATATGTGCATGGAGAATGGCCATTCATCAGCCATTGTATTAGGTACTTTACTGTTGCTGTGATAAAACACCTTGACCAAGGCATCTTAAAAAGGAGTTTATTTGCCTTTATGGATCCAGGAGAATAAGGATCCATGCTGATGAGGGAGGCTGGCAGGAGGCAGCTGCTGAAAAAGCTGAGAGCTCACATCTTCAAGCAGGCATCGGAAGTAGAAAGATGCAAACCGGAAGCAGGGCAAGGCTATGAAACCAGAAAGTGCATTCCTAGTGGCCCCCTTCCTCCAGCAAGGCCATGCCCCCTAGGGTCCGTGACTCCTTGTACGGCACCAGCTGCTGACCAGCTGTTCAAGGCTATGGGGCCACTTCACATTTAACTATCACAGCCGTCAAGGATTCCAATCAAACCCATGAGTTGCCTCCCTGCAAGGCCAGCTATTGCTACAACCACCACAGCAGAGAAGGCAAGGATGGGGCAATGCAAACACCATGGGTGAGAAAACAAATTTTACATCTCCTTCGCAAAGGAGTCTGGAGGTCCTCAGCCATTCCACTCCCAGGCAAAAGCTAGACATCAAAGGGAAATATTTCCATGCAACAACTTTGAGCACAAATGTTCATTGCCACATACCCAAAGCGTAAACTCTCCAGATCACCATCCCTGATGGATCTAATGCACCACACTTCTAGATTGGAGCACTGAAGAATTGACAATGTTACACCATGAGTGAATCATGGAAGCCTTATCCTAAGGAGAACATCAGCTACAAAGACCCGGTGTCATGATCCTCTATGGATATGGACATGGGTATCTGAGAGCTTGAGATAGTATACCAATGACACTCCCCCAGTGTAGGAAGGGGAGGGATGCGGGTGTACTCGTCACTGTTCTGCTGCTGTAATCTAATACCATGACCAAGGCAACTTATGGAAGAAAGAGTTCATTTGGGCTTTTGGTTCCAGAAGGATAGAACCCATCGTGGTGGAGGCACGGCAGCCAGTGGCAGGAGCTCGAAGCAGAGAGCTCACATACTGAAAAGGAGAGGGAACCTGAGGCAGAGCACGGCTTTAAACTGTCAAAGCCCCTCCAGTGCCACGACTCCTTTCTTCCAACAGGCTCTGCTTTCTAAGGATTCCATGTGCTCTCCAAACTGTGCCACTAGCTGAGGACAAAAGTGTTCAAATACCTGAGCCTGTGGGTTCCTCATTCAAACCACTGCAGTGGGTGATCATTACTGGGGATGACAAGTCTGGGGTGGATGTCGAAACATATCAGAGCAGCTGATGATGACTGTACAGCACTGAAAATAGGCTCTAACCTCTGAGATGTGTAATTTCAAAGTGGGGACTTTATGGCATCACAGTCATATCTCAATAAAACTAACACTGGGAAAAGTTTTAACACTGACATAGAGCTCACACAGTTTTAACACTAATATAGAGAAGAATGGAAGTTTTGGCTTGGGGTGGTGGCTTTGCGGCAATTGGAACTGAAGTGGTCAAGAGCCACTCAGGGAACAGTGGGGGTGGGGGTGGGGGGCTGCAGGCAGGGAGCTGGGTAATCTGCATCTGTTCTTCACTGTCAGTCACCATCTGAAGCAGGGACATGTGTGATGAGACAGGATGAACAAGTCAAGGACAGTGCTGATAGGTAAAATTCTGTGTAGTCATTGGCTTTAGACCCCACCAAGCAGGGAATTAGGTGTAGATCTTGCAGACTTTGACTCCACTCCCTGAAGAGGCCACTCAAGTGGGATAGACCCAGAGTGGGACCGGACCAGTCAGATTGAATATACTTAAGAAAATTGCAAAAACAGGATGTAACCTGTGATCTATTAGGAAGAGACAGATGGAAACTCTACTACTAGGACATCTTAAAAGGGATAAAAGAATATTAATTAAGGGCTGGAGAGATGGCCTAGCGGTTAAGAGCGCCGACTGCTCTTACAGAGGACCAGGGTTCGATCCCCAGCACCCACATGGTGGCTAAGAGCCGTCTGAAACTCCAATTCCAGGAGAACTCCAGCTCCAGGGGAATCCAAGACCCTCTTCTGACCTCCGCAGCATTGCACGACACGGGTGCACAGACCTGCATGCAGACAGTACATTGATACACATACAGAAATAAATAAAAATTAAAAAAAGAATACTAATTAAATAAAAACAAGTTCTTAAAAATTGAGATTAGAGCATTCAGTAAAATAATGATGACAATAAGAAAAAGCAAGACGTGTCCAGGCCAGAGTGGAGTGTCGTGTTCGTGCATGCCTGAGCCATAGAGGACAGAAGGCAGAGACTGAGCAGACATGTTCTCTAAGAAGAAACAGGTGAAGAATTTTCCAAAACCACAAAGGAAACCAAGCCAAATGTTGAAAAAAATTTGAGTCTAGAAAAAGAAAAAGAAAATAAATGACAAGTCCACCCGTGACCCTCATACAAAGTTCAACAAATTGTCAGGGGCAATTTACAAGTAGAAAAATCTTAACGGTGCCCAGGAAAGATATTAATTTACAAGGAGAAAATTAAAGAGAAATTATATTTGGCAGGAGACAGTAAAAGCCAAAGACAATGGAACAGAACATAGTCTGTGGGACTCAGCAGGACAGGCTGTATATATATAAAAAAAATCCTGGGCTGGAGAGATAGCCTAGCGGTTAAGAGCGCCGACCGCTCTTACAGAAGACCCGGGTTCAATCCCCAGGGCCCACATGGCGGCTGAGAACCGTCTGAAACTCCAATTCCAGGAGAACTCCAGTTCCAGGAGAATCCGAGACCCTCTTCTGAACTCCGCGGCGTTGCACGACACGGGTGCACAGACTTGCATGCAGACAGTACATTCATACACATACAGAAATAAATAAATAAAATTAATAAAAAAAAAATTAAAAAAAAAATAAATAAAAAAAAAAATAAAAAAAATCCTTTGAAAAATTGCCTTTACCAGCTTAGTTCAGGCTACAAATGAACAAGAATGCAGGACATCACTAGCACCCACTAGTCTAACCCTCCTGCAACTCTATTAGTTACCCCTCCCCCAAACTGAAACTTTAGAGTGGAAAATTATTAACAGCTAAGTTTGCCTAATGACCTGATGTGACAAGGTCATACACATGGTAAGTTTTAGAATAAACAAGATGTAAAACATGGAGATGAGCCCATGTGAAGTCTTTGAAAAATAGATAAATGTAAGCAGCAGAGAGGAAGATGAGACCTGGATGACCTTTAAGATTGGACCCTTCCGATTTCTCGGCCAATGAGGAGATGGATGATGTGTAAGACTGGACCCTCCTGACTACTCAGCCAATGGGGAGATGATGTGTAAGATGCATTCCTTGGTCACATTCTGCATTATATTAAGCAGGGGTTCTCACCTGAGCCAAGGGCCTACCAGTTCAACTGTCTGTCTCACTATCTTGCTCCAGAGATTCCATCTTTGTTTCCTGAGCACTAGGCCTGCAGGTGGGCCACCACAGCCACCGAACATTTACATGGGTGTTGGAATCTGAACTCTGATCTTTATACTGAGTGTGGTTTACCAAGGGCCATCTCCCCAGCCCCCCTTCTTTTGTGGTGTTAGAATCTGTGGGGGTGAGCAAGGGCCCCCACTGTTTCTCTGAGACACCATCTTTCCTTAGATTCTGGGCTTGTCTGAGCTCAGAGACCTTGGTCATCTGCATGGTCTAGAGATGATGAATTAGGACCTCTGTCTTCTCTCTGTCATGTTGGGATCCGAATCTCATTGTTCTCCACCTGACTGGCAGCAAGAAACCTGGAATAGTTTGCTGACTCTTAGGGGCGGTTGAGAATCAGGTCTGAGACACATTAGAACTTGTTCATGTGAGAATGAGGTTAACACATGAGATCTGAGGGCTGATCAAGTGGCCCTGCTGTCCTGCACAAGGCCTGGGGCACTCCTTCTTGGGCAATGGGAAAGTGCTACTGTCACCGTGGGGCTGCAAAGCCAGTCACCCTAGGGATCAACGATATGTGACATCACCCCAACTGAGGCAGAGGTCAGCCAGATGATAGATGGAAATCACTAAGGAGTAACCATCTTCCCGGGGCAGTGTTGTTGAGGCTGCTGTGCTGTGACTCCGTTTACATAATAAGAAAAACCAGAGTCTTACAGGGCATGGTAGTGCACACTTTAACCTCAGTACTTGGGAAGCAGAGGCAGATGGATCTCTGTGAGTTCAAGGCTAGCCTGATCTACATAATGAGTTCCAGGCCAGCTGGGGCTACAAGGAGACCCTGTTTTAAAAAGACACACACCTAAAAAAGCCTACAGTATAACAAACAGTTATTGATCTCTCCCATGGAGAGATTCTTTAGGGGTCCAAGACCGAGTCTGAAAACATTGCCAGTGTGTGTGGAGCGAACTGTCCCGGGACTTCACAACCATACACTGTCCCCAAAGATTTCTACTTATAAAGTCTGAGTGTGAGAGGATTTGAAATGCCAACTGAGGTTCTGGCTAGACATGAAATGGGATTTGTGAAACATCTTGACTAGTCCCCAGAGGACTGGCAGAGGTGATCTTGGCTTCCACAAATACAGTGCCACTGTTCAAAGTTCTGTGACTTGAAGACTAAAGGTTGCTCAAGCAGCAAGCACCAGTGAAATCTTGTTGCTGTGCTGCTGGTGGCTAAAGTATCTCAGGGAGAAACTGCAGGGCAGGAGCAGTCACCAAAAACTTGAAGGGTGCAGGGAAACGTGCTCCTACTGCACCCTATTTGGCCCTTTCTTGTGCTCTGCAAAGCTCTTCGGTCCCAGCTGACTCAGGCACATAGCTATGATCATCAGTTGTGTGCACAGGGGCAGGTGGACTCCTCTGGGCACAGCTCTGCAGCACCTTCTAGCACCTTCTCTGGGGTCACCCCCTGCCCATGACCCTACAGATTCACTGAATGGCTTTCCCATGTTTGCCAGTGTCGAGACCCCACTGTCGTTTGTTTCTATTTGATGTGCTTGGGCTCCAGGCAGCTTTCCTGTTTTCTGCCACAGTGCTTTGATTACCTGGACTTTGTACAGGACAGAGTCCTGAGCCAAGAATTCCAGGCTAATGACACCTGGAAGTGGCCAGAACTCAGAGCCCTGTTTGGTCATAATTCATTATTAGGGCTTCATCTGATAAAGTGATGGACACTAATTTTAAATAGAGTTGTGTATCTCCACTCACAAATGGCTCAGGCAGTTTTAATAATATTGCTATATCTTATCTTTTTTCAGTCTAGTTTTTCAAGTTGTAGTCTGTAAAATCCAAAGGAGGTTTTTCTAAAGTGCTTTCTATATCTGGAGTACTTTAGATGACATGAACGAATCTCCTACTCTTTAAAGATATTTCATGTGGGGCTGGAGAGATGGCCTAGCAGTTAAGAGCACCGCGTGCTCTTGCAGAGGACCCGGGTTCAATCCCCAGCACCCACATGGAGGCTGAGAACTGTCTTTAACTCCAGTCCCAGGGGAATCCAGTGACTTCTGAGGCATTGCACGACACGCGTGCACAAACCTACATGCAGACAGTACATTCATACACATACAAAAAAAATTAAAGATATTTCATGTATGAAATTCTTTTTGAATACACCTTATCTTGGTGACTTTTTTCAATGGTAAATCTGTAACCACATTTCCAATATTTTTATGGTATTTGGGATATGTATTTAAAATTGTTTCTTAGTGTATCAGGGTGTGCTATGTAGTGTGGGGAGGTTCAGAGGCATCCTGGTGGAGTTGATTCTCTTTGTCCATCTTAAGTAGGTTTGGAGGCTCATATTTCATTTGCTAGGTTTTCATGGCAAACACCTTTACCTATGGAGCTGTCTCATGGCCCTTGGAATACATTTTGTTTTATACTTCTAATAAAGTATAATTTTTCTAATTTTAATATATTCTTATTGAACTTTGTGTATTTCATACACAACATCTTAATCCTCTTTATAGCCCCTTCTCCATCTGCACCCTCCCATAGTCCCTCCTACTGGATAGATTTCATGCATTCTGTCATTTAAGGGCTATCAACTCAAGTTAGTGTCCCCTGACATCCCTCAGAGCAAGTTCATCCATTGGGGTCTAGTCAGGATATCTAGAGTTAATCCCTTAAAGAAGATCAGCTCTTCCTCATCCAGCAGTAATCAACTTCCAGATAGTTCTTCAGCTAAGATTGGGGTCTGCTGCCCATTTCCACAGTTCTATGCTAGGTTTTGTCTGCTTGAGTTTGCATGGGTGTTGTACATGCTGACCCCATTGTTGTAGGTGTATATGAGCAAGGTCCCAGGAACCTGTGGGACTCTATTTCCATATGAACCCTCTGCCCTGGCTCTTATACTCTTCCCACCCCCTCTTCCACAATTGTCCCTGAGCCCTGGGTTCCTTGCCTTCTGTCGCATGAGGAATCTTAGTTGATGAGAGGTGAGGGATGCACTAGTGTTCTCTCTACCCCTTGATCCACTGTGCTCCATGAGTCTTAGGCATAGAGGTTCCACTGTAGATGTTCACTTAGGGTTGGGCATCTCACAGACACTTAATCTCTGTGTGGGGCCAGTTGTGGAGCTCTGTAATAGTCTCTGTCAGTTGCAAAAGAAACTTCTTTGATAAATGGGGATTGGTATAATTGTCTGTAATTATAAGGATCCATATTTATTAGCACATAGTAAGAAATTACATTTGCCTAGGGATGTGCCAGCATTGGGGTTTTCTTCAAGATGTATGACCTCTCCATCCAGGTCTATTTGGGCATGTTGACAGTACCACACGAGTTCTCTCCCATTGAGTAGGCTTTAGGTCCAATTAGGTACCTGTTGATCACCCCCAGGGTAAAAAAAGCCACTACTGCCCTGATATAGTTTGCTGTACCAATCATTGGTGTGATTATTAGGACTGAAAGCTGGGGTTGGACCTTCAACTCATGTTCTCCCTCAGCAGCTTGGATAGTGTGCTCCAGAACTGTGAGAGTTAGCTTTAAGGGAGGTGGCTCCCAGGTCAGCTCCAATTCTGTCGCTCCAAGTTCTGTCTTCAGCAATAGGGACTTACCTTCAGGTTCTGAGAGGCAATCAAGGGCTGTGACAACGGCCTGTGTAATTTTGGACATCTCTTGGACTTCCCTTGCTAACAACTCAAAAGGAGGTTTCTCCTGTCTGACAGTGTTTCTTGTTACACAGCCTTCAGCTATACACATGGACTCATGTAGAGATATTGTATATTTAATTTTTCAGTAAGTTTTTTTTTGGTATTTTTGAAACTGTGTCTCCCTTTAGTCCCAGCTGGCCTGAAGCTCACTATGTAGACCAGGCTGGCCTTGAACTCACAGAGATCCACCTGCTTCTGCCTCCCAAGTGCTAGGATTAAAGGAGTGCAGCACCACGCAGGCCTTCAGTAAGTTTTTGAACTAACAGTGTTTTTTTTTATAAATTTTATTTATTTTTGTATGTGTATGAATGTACTGTCTGCATGTAGTTTTGTGCACCTATGTCGTGCAATGCTGCGGAGGTCAGAAGAGGGTCTCGGATTCCCCTGGAGCTGGAGTTCTCCTGGAATTGGAGTTTCAGATGGCTCTTAGCCGCTATGTGGGTGCTGGGGATTGAACCCGGGTCCTCTGCAAGAGCAGTCGGTGCTCTTAACCGCTAGGCTATCTCTCCAGCCCTGAACTAACAGTGTTTTACACCATCTAGGCATTCTCTCTCTCTCTCTCTCTCTCTCTCTCTCTCTCTCTCTCTCCCCCTCCTTCCTCCCCAGTTAAATGTCCCCATCTTCCCCATCTCCCCTGTGGTAACACTGTCTCCTACTGTGCTTTCTCAGGTTCCTTCTTTCCCTTTACCTCCCTGGTCTCTTTCCACTTTCTGGCTCCTGCAGTTCCATCAGGATATCTACTCGTGAATATAAGGGTTTGGTGCTAGGATTTGGTGGAATCACAAATATGGGAGAACATATGTCATTTGTTTTTCTGAGTCTGTGTTACTTCACTTAATACAAGTTTCTAGTTCCTGAAGCCATTATGCTAAGTGAAGTAAATCAGTCCCAGATAAACAAATGATGTATAGTATCCCTCATTTGTGGATGTTAGCACCAATTCTCTCTTTAGAAGGCAAACTGAATAATTCCTGTTTATTTCTTTGTTTTTTAGTAAATATAATATCTAATGTTATTCATCAACTTGCTGTGTAATGTAGAAAAGTAAAGTAACATTGTTTCTTTACCTGCAAAAAAAAAAAAAATTCTAGTTCCATCCATTTAACCTGCAAATTCATGACTTCATCTTTCTTTACCACTCCATTGTGCAACCAGGTACAGACTTTGGAGGCTGGCTCTGGGGGGTTGGTGGTACAGTGGTTCTGTGAGTCTATCTCTCCTAGTGGATAAGGGGTTCACTTTAGTTTGGTGGTGAGGGACCCCAGCTACACAACAGCAAAGGTATTGCGATCTCCCCACCCAGTGCCTGGGACCCCTCCCCTCAGCTCTGGGTTGGGCATCCCCATCCCTGGACTCAGAGCCAGATAATTGCAGCCAGCCCCAGGGGAACTGGTGGGTGGGCGGACCCCCTGTGCTGCAGGGTTCAGTGGGCCTGAGGGGTTCAGGCCTGAATGTTGTGTCTTTGGCCACTAGGGGAGCTCTTTACTGGCTGGACAAGGGGCACTGTTCTATTCAGTACGAGGTTAGAGGTGAGAGCTTGAAGCCTAAACAAACCACCCCTATATGGTAAAGAAGAAGACCATGAAAACATCTGAAGAATATAAGCAAAGCTACTCAATTCAACAAAGAAACACCTGAGCTCCACACTAGAATCACAAACAACAAAAGAAATCTTCATGGTAAAAACACAATGAAAAAACAGCAGCATGAAAAACCCAAGTGCTATACCTCTGCCAAAGACTACCAATCCTGTGGAAGACTCCTGTCGTGAGGACACCCTAGACATAACTCAGGATATAGATCTTAAAATAACTATTATAAACATGATAAAAGAAATCAAAGAATTTAAAGAACACACATCCAAACAAATGAACTAGAAGAAGATAGGGACATATTATAAGAAGAAAGTGATAAACTGCAGAATGAAATCACAAAAGATATGGAAATACTGAAAATTTGGGGCTGGAGAGATGGCCTAGCGGTTAAGAGCGCCGACTGCTCTTGCAGAGGACCTGGGTTTGATCCCCACACCCACATGGTGGCTGAGAACTCTCTGTAACTCCAATTACAGGAGAACTTCAGTTCCAGGGGAATCTGAGACCCTCTTCTGACCTCCTCGGCATTGCATGACATGGGTGCACAGACCTACATGCAGACAGTACATTCATACACATAATAAATAAATAAATAAATAAATAAAATAAAGAAATACTGAAAATTCAAGCTGAAATGATAAAGGAAATGGAATACTCAACAAACCATTTGGAAAGGATGGGAGAAAGCCTCAATAACAGAATGGGTGAAGTAGAAAATAGAATATCAAGACTAGAACAACATGGAAGAGCCGGATTACTCAAGTAAAGATTATGAAAAATTTAAAAGAACACAAGAATAGAATAACCAGGAACTGTGTGACACCATGAAAAGATCAAACCTACACATCATAGGTATAGAGGAAAGAGAAGAATCCCAGGATAATGATATTGACCAGATTTTCAACAGAATTGTATAAGAAAAAATTTCCAAATTAAAGAGAGACATAACTATATAAATACAAGAAGCAGATAGAAAACCAAGGATACAGAACCAGAAAAGATATTCCCCACACCATATCATAGTAAAAACAGTAGATGTTCAAAACAAAGAGAGGATGCTGAAATGGGCAAAAGAAAAAGAGCAAGTCACTTATAAAGGAAAACCTGTCAGAATTACAGCTGATTTTCCCATTACAAATGATGAAAGCCAAAGGAGCTTGGTCTAAAGTATTCCCAGTTCTAAATGACTATAGCTGTCAACCCAGAAAACTTTATCCAGCAAAAATGTCTATTATAATTGAAGGAGAAAGGAAAATCCTTCATGACATAAATAAGCTGAAAGAATTCTTGTCCAGAAAGCCATCCCTTCAGAGGCTACGGGAAGCAATACAAAAAGCAGAAGGTAGGGACAACTATACCCAACCAGCAATAGAAAATATTCAATGAAGGTACAATGTGGAAATACAAACCCAGAACAAGGATGCACCAAAAACCAAAATGATGAGAAGTAATATAAATCTCTCAATAATAACTTTAAATATCAATGGACTGAATGCTCCAATTAATAGGCACAGACTAGTAGAATGGATTAAAAAATAAAACCCATCTTTTTGTTGTCTTCCAAGAAACTCATATCACCTTTTTTTAAATTGATGCTTTGTGTATTTCATACATCATTTTCCAATTCAGTTCAGGCATATTTCCCTTTCCCTTCACCCCCCATCCCACCCCACCCCATCCCAGATCATGCATTCTGCCATAACTGTCCTGCATCTTTCTCTGTTTTTTTTTTCCATTTTTTAGCAGTAAGTGAAAATTTATGAGTACAAGCATCCTTCATGTAAAACCAATTTGCAGGCTTTTGTGCCCAACCCCCCACAGCCCCACCATCCAGCAGGTAGGGGGGGCTAGTATGTTCAATCAAGTTGATCAAATGAGTGTCCAGACTATATTGCTGTAGTTTCACCATTCACCCCAATCGCAGCCCTTACATTCTACCACACCCCCTCTTCCACAGATTGTTCCCTAGGCTTAGAAAAGGGGCACAGGTGGATGAGAAGCAAAACAGTCTACTTTCTCTGGAGCTGTTGTCTTGGACTCTGGTCAATTCTGGCTGTTTCCTTTCATGGGCTGACAGTTTGTCCAGGAATAACCTTTCGATCCTACTTATGAAGCACAAGCAATTAGATATATAGGTATTTAAACAGCACTAATAGTTATGGTAGGTCACTTTGGTATAGACACATATGTTTGGATGGTATGTTAATCCATGAATTACATTTTTTTTCCTGTTAAATATGACAAGGTCTTACTGTGGCTTATAGCATCTCCTAACCTGTAGAGGATGTAATCTTGTGGCCTCAGCCGTGGGTTATTCCTCCAAGGAGAGAGCCAATAGCAATTAGATTTGGGATATACAGGAATATGGCTGCCTCTGCTGCACAGTATTTCCAGGCAGGTGAGGTGTAGCTGGTGCTGACGGTGGAGTCTTGCTTGACTCAAGGAGACCCGTATTTGCTTTATTGGTTTAGTGACCTTTGGTAACACTCTCTGGTATTCCAGAGGCCGTCTGTACACTTGCATGTGTGGTCTCAATACATCTTTAAAGATAGGCATTATCTTAAGGTGAAAGGATAGAAAAATATTTTAAGTAAACTGCAGGAGTCGCTATTCTAATATCAGATAAAATAGACTTCAAACTAAAACTAATCAGAAGAGATGAAGAGGGTCATTTCATTCTTATCAAAGGAACAATTAACTGAGAAGATATCACAATCATGAATTTATACACACCAAACTCTAGTGCACTGAACTTCATAAACACAATTCTGTAGAACTTTAAGTTACAGATTAACTCCAGTTCACTAGCAGTAGGGGATTTCAATGCCCCCACTGTGTCCATTAGGCAGGTCAACTGGGCAAAGAATAAACAGAGAGACCACTGAACTGAACAATATGATACACCAAATGGACCTAACAGTCGTCTACTGAGTATTTCACCCAAATATCAAAGAATATACTTTCTATTCAGCACCCCATGGAACCTTCTCCAAAACTGATCACATACTGAGACATAGAACAAATCTTAAAAAAATACAAAAAAAAATGGAAATAATTCCTATAATTCCTTGTATTTTATCAAGCCATAATGCAATAAAGCTTAATATCAACACCAAAAGAAGCCCTTGTAAATACAAGAACTCATGGAGATTAAACAGTACACTCCTGTATGATGAATGGGTTAAGGGAAAAATTAAGAAAGAAATAAAAGTCTTCCTGGCCTTTAACAAAAGGAAAATGCAACATAGTAAAACCTCTGGGGCACTTTAAAAGCAATCCTAAGAGAAAAATTTATAGCTCTAAGTGCCTACATTAAAAAAAAAACAGAAGGCCCCCCCCCAAAAAAAAACCCCAAAACCAAAAAAACAGAAGCTAGGAGTGGTAGCGCACACCTTTAAACCCAGCACTTGGGAAGTAGAGGTAGGCAGATCTCTAGGAGTTCAAGGCCAGCTTTGTCTACATAGCGAGTTCCAGGACAGCTGGGGAGACCCTTTCTCCAAAAGACTAGAAAACACCAAAACAAAACAAAACAAACCGAGCACAAATAAATGACTTAATGTTGCAACTCAAAACACCTGAAAGACAACAACAAATGAATCCCAAACCCAAAATACAAAGAAATAACAAAAATCAGAGCATATATTAATGAAATAGAAATAAACAAACGAAAGATACAAAGAATCAATAAATCCAAGAGCTGGTTCTTTGAAAAGATAAACAAGAAAAAAAAGAAAAAAAAGATAAACAATATAGACAGATCCCTAGCTGAATTAACCAAAAGAAAGAACAACTCCAAATCAACAAAATTAGAGATGAAAGGGGAAACATTACAACATATAATAAAAAGATCCAGAACATTATGCAGGAATGCTTTAAAAATTCATACTCAGACAGGCATGGTGGTGCATGCCTTTAATCCCAGCATTCAAGAGGCAGAGGCAGGTGGATCTTAGTGAGCTCAAGGGCGGCGTGGTTTACATAGAGAGTTCCATGACAGCTAGGGCTAGAGGGAGACCCTGTCTAAAAAAGACCAATCCATACTCTATTAATTTGTAAACCTACATGAAATGGCTGAATATCTGAAATCATGGGACTCGGCAAAGCTCAACCAAGAAGAGATCAACAGTTTAAACAGACCCATAACATATGAGGAAATTGAAACAATAATACAAAATCTCCCAACCAAAAAAACCCAGGCCCACATGGATTTATTCTATCAGACATTTAAAGAGGGCCTACAACTCTCTTAAATTATTACTTAAATTATTCAAAAGGATACAAGCAGAGGGAAATCTCCCAAATTCCTTCTACGAAGCCAGCATCATTGTAATACCAAAACCAGGCAAAGACAAAACTAAAAAAGAAAACTATACACCTATATCCTTAATGAATATAGATGTAAAATTCTCAACAAAATTCTTACAAATCACATACAGGTGCATATCAAAAAGGTTATACACCATGATCAACTTGGTTTTATTCCAGAGATGCATATGTAAATCAATAAATGTCACAATTATATAAATGGATCCAAAGATAAAAACCACCTGGTCATCTCAGTTGATGCAGAAAAAGCCTTTGATAAAACACAACATGGCTTTATGTTTAAATTCCTAGTGGGAATTGTATTAGAGGGAACATTCCTTTACACATTAAAGCTATATACAGCAAACCTACAGTCAACATCATCTTAAATAGAGAAACACTAGAAGCATTCCCCTCAAAATCAGAAACCTGACAAGGCTGCCCACTATCTCCACTCCTTTTTAATATAGTGCTTGAAACTCTTGCTAGAGTAATAAGACAAGAAAAGGAAGTTAAAGGAATATTAATCAGAAAAGAGGAGGTCAAATTATCCCTTTTTTGCAGATGACATGATATTTTACCTAAGGGATTCCAAAAATTCCACCAGAAAACTCTTAGAAATGATTAACAGTTTCAATAAAGTGACAAAAATCAGTAGCCTTCCTATATGCCAACAACAAGCAATTGGGGAAGGAGTACATGGAAACCCTTCCATTTACAATAACCTCAGGGGGAAAAAATCTCAGAATAAACTTGACAAAAGACATTAAAGACCTTTACAGTAAAAACTTTAAACCTTTGAAGAAGGAAATTGAGGAAGACATCAGAAGATGGAAGGATCTCCCATGTTCATGGATTGGAAGAATTAATAGAGTAAAAATGACTATCCTACCCAAATTAATATATATTTTTTCAAAGGAATCTCAGTCAAAATCCCCATGACTTTAAAAAAATAGAAAAAAAATCTTAATGATGGAAAACAAAAGACCTCAGATAGCCAAAGCAACCCTGAGCAAAAGAGTAATGCAGGGGGAATTACTATACCAGATTTCAGTCTCTACTTCAGAGCTATAGTCATAAAAACAGCATGGCACTGGCATAAAAATAGACCCATAGATCAATGTAATAAAACTGAAGACCTAAATTTGAGTACATACAATTTCAGCCAGTTTATGTTTGACAAAGGAACAAAAACCACTCAATTGAGGAAGGGTAGCATCTTCAACAAATGGTGCTGGCAAAACTGGATCATTACTTGTAGAAGAATGAAACTAAACCCCTACCTTTCACTTTGCACAGAAATCAACTGTAAATGGATCAAAGACCTCAATGTGAAACCCGAAACTCTGAACATGTTAAAAAAATATTGGCTGGAGAGATAGCCTAGCGGTTAAGAGTGCCGACCGCTCTTGCAGAGGACCCGGGTTCGATCCCCAGCACCCACATGGCGGCTGAGAACCGTCTGAAACTCCAACTCCAGGAGAACTCCAGCTCCAGGGGAATCCGACGCCCACTTCTGACCTCCGCGGCATTGCACGACACGGGTGCACAGACTTGCATGCAGACAATACATTCGTACACNGGGTTCGATCCCCGGCACCCACATGGCGGCTGAGAACCGTCTGAAACTCCAACTCCAGGAGAACTCCAGCTCCAGGGGAATCCGACGCCCACTTCTGACCTCCGCGGCATTGCACGACACGGGTGCACAGACTTACATGCAGACAATACATTCGTACACATACAGAAATAAATAAAAAAAAATATTGGCAGTAACCTACAAGATATAGGTGTAGGAAAAGACTTTCTAAATCAGACAGCAGTTGTGCAGGAACTAAGGTCCACAATCAACAAGTGGGACCTTATTAAACTTAAAAGCTTCTGTATAGTAAAAGAATCAATCAAAAAAGTGAAGAGAAAACCCACAGACTGGGAGGAAATCTTCACCAGTGATACATCTGACAGAGGTTTAAAATCCAGAGTATATAAACTACTCAAAAAACAGAGGTCCAAGAAAACAAATGATCCAATTAAAAGATGGGCTAAAGATCTGAACAGAGACTTCTCAAGAGAAGTTAAGATGGTCCAGAAACACCTTAAGAAGTTTTCAACATCATTAGTATTTAAGGAAATGCAAATCAAAACCACATTATCTTACCCCTGTAGGATCAGCAATGGATTATTCTGCCAAGGAGATGTTGGCCAGGAGATCCAAGCCCCCACAAAATGTAAAGGCTTCTTGCCTGTAAACTGGGATACCTGCAAGAAGAGAGGTGGTAAGGCCCTGCTGTCGAAGATCTGGTGTAAGCATGGGAAAGATGTATTGAGACCACACTTGCAAATGTACGGTTGGTCTCTGGAATACTAGAGAGTGCTACCAAAGGCCACTAAACCAATAAAACAAATATTGGTCTCCTTGAGTCAAGCAAGACTCCTCCATCAGCATCAAATACACCTCACCTGCCTGGAAATACTGTGCAGCAGTGGCAGCCATATGTCTGTATATCCCTGAAATAATTGGCTAGTAGCTCTCTCCTTGGAGGAATAATTCACAGCTGATGCCACAAGCTTACATCCTCTAGTGGTTAGGAGATGTTATAAGCCACAGTAAGACCTTGTCAGCTTTTATAGAAAAAATATAGTTCATGGATTAGCATACCATCTAAACATCTGTGTCTATACCAACGTAACCTACCATAATAATTAGGACTGTTTAAATGCCTGTATATCTAATTGCTTGTGCTTCATTAGTAGGATTGAAAGGTTATTCCTGGATAAACTGTCAACCCATGAAAGGAAACAGCCTGAACTGATCAGAGTCCAAAACGACATCTCCAGAGAAAGTAGGCTGTTTTGCTTCTCACCTACTTGTGCCCCTTTTCTAAGCCTAGGGAACATGGAGGGAGGGGAAGAGGGGGCATGATAGAATATAAGGGCTCCAATTGGGGTGAATGGTGAAACTACAACAATATAAACTGGACTCTCATTTGATCAACATGATTGTACATACAAGCCCCTCCAGCTGGATGGCGGGAGCCTTGGGCTGTGTGGGTTTGGGCATAGCTGCTTGCAAATTGGTTTTACATGAAGGATGCTTGTATTCACTACTTATTACTTATTGTTAAAAAATCAAATAAAAATATTGAGAAAAAAAGAAAATAAAGGACACCAATTGTTGGAGGGGTGAGGAGAAAGGGGAACACTTATTCACTGCTGGTGGGATTACGAATTCTTGCAACCCCTGTGGAAAATAGTGTGGAGAACTCTTAAAAGATTAAAAATTAACCTACCATTTGACCCAACTATACCACTCCTAGGTATGTACCCAAATGACGCATCCTATACCAGACACATGTGCACAATCATGCTTATTTCTGCTCTTTTCACAATAGCAAAGACCTGGAAGCAGCCCAGGAGTCCCTCACTTGATGAGTGGATAGTCAGCGGAGCCATTCGTGACAAAAGTTCCAGTGACCTGACTCGTCTGGTTGAAATCTGCTTTCCAGCTGACCTTGGTTTTTATTTATTTATTTATTTTAAATTATTTATTTATTTATTATTTATTTTTGTATGTGTATGAGCGTACTGTCTGCATGTAGGTCTGTGCACCCGTGTCGTGCAATGCCACGGAGGTCAGAAGAGGGTGTCAGATTCCCCTGGAACTGGAGTTCTTCTGGAATTTGGAGTTACAGACGGTTCTCAGCAGCCATGTAGGTGCTGGGGATCAAACCCGGGTCCTGTGCAAGAGCAGTCGGTGCTCTTAACCACTAGGCCATCTCTCCAGCCCCTGACCTTGGTTTTTAATAATTCTTTTTATCATTCTTATTTTTCTGGCCTGCTTGACTTTTGGCTTTCTAGAAATTAGGGTACCTGCTTGTGCTTCAAGGAGTGGAACTGACACTTTTGCCTTTTCTAGAAATGAGTCTGTGAGAAATAATGGCACTGTGTACACAACTTAAAAGCGTGATACAGTAGCAATTAAGAATTCAACAGAAACTGTGTCATGCACAGATTGCCCAAGTAAAGAAAGGAATTCTGATTTCATGGTTAGGTTTAAACTAAAAAGAGGATTGTAGGGCAAAGTGAAAGTAGTGAGGACTTGGATTCTAATGATCTGACCCAAAGATGAATATCCTTTAGAAAATCACCTTAGCAGAAAGTGTAAAAAACAGAAACTGAGGAAAACAATGACCAGAATAAAAACAAGATATGAATCAAAGCTACATCAGGCACGAAATGACTTACAGGTCGAGTGAACAAGGAAGTAAAGTAAGAAAAATAAAGTCCTCTATTGTTAAAGCTTTAAAGCTCATTTTTTTTTCCAACTGTCCAGCACCTATGTAACCACAAGGCATAAAAAAATGAAGTCCTCAGAGTGTAAACAGTGAGTAGAGAAAGTTCTTAGTAGAGAGTACACACACACACACACACACACACACACACACACACACATATATATATATATATATATGCAATACAAGTTGGAGAGAACAACAAAAGAACTAGAAAAAAAAAACAGACTGAAAGAGTGAAGTCCTCCCAAAACCAATAAGCCTCTGCTTTGAAAAAAACCTCTGGAAAGACTCAGAAAAAATGCAAGACATGTATGGCAGAGTGCATGAACTCAGGTGGGGTGGGGGGCATGGAAAGGTAAATGACTCTAAATTGGATTGAGAAATTATGTTTGATGTATGGAAAAAGTTTAATAACAATAAAATATATTAAAAAACAATGGAAAACAATCTAAAAATATAAAAAAAACTAATGGGATCACAAATATATAAAATCAATTTAATGTTCTACTAAGTACTCTCTACTAAGTACTTTCTCTACTCACTGTTTACACTCCTTTGAAACCTGAGGCAATGTTTTTGGCAAACTACTCAGTGATAAATAAATCGTTGTGTATGCTAAGACTGTTAAATCACAGTAGATATCCTGATCTTTAAGGATAGTAGTTAATTTAAAGGGTGCTCCAGGGTGTGATTCAGTTCTACATTTAGAAATGTTGTATATGTAACACATTTGATCACTAGGTAAAACATCTTTGGAGTGAACAGACAGGCTTTTTACCAAACTTATGCAAAACATCTCTGAGCATTTGAAGAGAATTGGTCATCTAAAACCTATCCCAAGACTTGCAAGGACATCCTGGGTGTATTTTATGTGGGAGGATTTGTATTAGTGTTTTAAGTTTCTTACATATTATGGGTCTGCTTAAGCTATTGATCTCTTCTTAGTTTAGCTTTGGTATTCCCCATGATTTTAGATATTTATCCATTTTAGGTTTTTAAAGTATTCCTTTATAATATTCTGGATCTTGTCTGTTGTGATGTTTTCCTGTTCATCTCTAATTTTATTATTTTGGAGTTGATCTTTATTTCTTTTCATTAACTGAGCTAGGGGTCTGTCTATCTTGCTTATCTTTTCAAAGAGTCAGCTCTTAGATTCATTGATTCTTTGCATTGTTTTCTTTCAATAATTTCTGCTATTTCTTCTCATCAGCTGTGTTTGGGTTTCATTTGCTCTTGTCTTTCTTGAATCTTGAATTACAATGTTGTCATTTATTTTTTCTCTTTCTAATTTTTTAATGTAGGCACTTAGAGCTAAAAAATTTCTTCCTAAGGCTGCTTTTAAAGTGTCTCAGAGGTTTTGCTGTATTATATTATCCTTTTCATTAGTTCCAGGAATACTATTTTCCCTTTTTAAATCTCTTCTTTGACCCATTCATCATTCAGAAGTGTGTTGTTTAATATCCATGAGTTCCTGCAGTTACTGGAACTTCTTTGGTGTTGATTTTAAAGTTTATTGCATTGTAGTCCTACAGAATACGAGATTATTCAATACTTTTTGTGTTCTTGAGGTTTGTTTTGTGGCTCAACATGTGGTCTATTTTAGACCAAGTTCCATGCGTTGCTGACTAGAAAGTGTTCTCTTTGGTTGTTGGGTGGAATGTTTTGTAGATGTCTGTTAGGTCCATTTGATGTGTGGTATCATTTAATTCAGATGTCTGTCTGTTTATTCTGTTGACCTGTCTGAGATAATGGGACATTTAAATCTCCTATTATTATTGATTTGGGGTTAATCTGTATCTTAAAGTCCTGCAGTACTGTTTTTATGAAATTGGGTGTACTAGATTTTGATGCATATATGTTCATAACTGTCGTATGTCCTTGGTCAGTTGTTCCTTTGATCAGAATAAAGAGGCCCTCTTTATCTCTTCTGATTAGTTTTAGTTCGAAGTCTATTTTGTCAGATATTAGTCCCTGTTTGTTTCTTACTACTGCCATTTGCCATTTGCTTGGAATATTTTTTCTGTCTTTTCACCATAAGGTAGTGCCTATCCTTATGAGGATGAGTTTCTTGCACACAACAGAAAGATGGATTTTGTTTCTTTTCTTTTTTTTTTTTTTTGGTCTTTTTGAGACAGGGTCTCCCTGTAGCCCAAGCTGTCCTGGAACTCACTCTCTAGACCAGACTGACCTTGAACTCACAAAGATACTCCTGCCTCTGCCTCCCAAGTGCTGGGATTAAAGGCGTGGGCCACCACGCCCGGCAGGATTTTGTTTCTTAACCATCCAACTAGCCTTTGTCTTTTGACTGGGGAGTTCAGTCCATTGATATTTATTGTTATTATTGAAAGATGTGTATTAGTTGCTGTCATTTTAATTTCTGTTTGCATTCTTAATCAAATTTTATTTTTACAATTATAACTTCATTTAGTTTCTTTCTGTTGTCCCTTGGGTATAGTTTTCCTTTAGTCCTTTGTATTGCTTCAAGTATTCTTTGAAGGGCTGATTTTGTGATCATGAATTCTTTCAGCCTATTTGTGTTGTGAGAGACTTTCTTTTCCCTTAAAATATGATAGATATTTTTGCTGGATTGGCATCTGTAGTCATTTAGAAATTGGAATTTCATTCAGGCTCTTCTGGCTTTCATAGTTTGCATTGAAAAGTCAGCTGTAATTCTGATGGGTTTTCCTTTTATATATGACTTATTTTTCTCTTGCAGCTTTCAGTATTTTTTCTCTTTATTCTGTATATTTATTTTTTCCTATGATATAATATGGGGAATCTCTTTTCTGGTCCTATCTCTTTGGTGTTCTATGTACTTCTTATATTTGTATGGCCATGTATTTCCTAAATTTTGGGAAACTTTCTTCTACATTCTTGTTGGAGAACCAGTCAATACAATTTACTTGAGATTCTTCTCCTTCCTCTATATCTATGATGTGTAAATTTGGTCCTTTCATAATGTCCCACATTTCCTGCATATTCCATCCCTCTCTTTTTTATTTTTTTTTCATATTCTTTGCTTGAGCCATTCAATTTCTCAACTTTATCATCCGATCTTGATATTCTACACTCCATTTTAATTCATTCTATTGGTAAAGCTTTCTCCTGGCATATCAAGTTGGGTTACTGAATTTTTTACTTCCTTCTTCAATTAAGCCTGAATTTTCTTCAATATTTCTTTCATTTATTAGTTTTTTTTTTATCTGTGTGAATGTCATGCCTGCATTTGTGTAAGTGCATCCATGTCCTGCAGTGCCTGTGCAGGACAGAAGAGAGTGTCGATCCCCTGAAGCTAGAGTTATGGATGGTTGTTAGCCATCCTTTGGGTGCTGGGAGTTAAAACCAGGTCTTCTTCAAGAACCCTCAGTGCTATTAACTGTTGATCCAGCTCTCTCCAGCCCCTTCTTCAGTATTTCTATCTCTTTTGTGAATTCAGTTTGGTGGTTATCCCTTTCAGTTCTATGATTTGTTTGTGTGTTCTTTAAATTCATTTAATTCTTTGATCATGTTTATGATTCTTCTTGCAAATTCTGTGTCCTGGGTTATCTCTAGGATGTTCTCATTGTAGAACACTTCTGTAAGACTGGTGGTGATGGGTGGGAGCATATTATTTGGTTTCTATATTATGATTTTTTGTTGTGATTTTGGCATGTGGATTTGTTTTGTGGTTTAAGAATCTCGTTTGAAACTCAAGCTTGCCTTTGTGGAGTTGAAGTCTGATTCTTTTTGTATTATTGATATTCCCTGGTTATTTTCTAATTGGGCATGAAAAACTGGTGGTCTAGGCTTCAGGTTTTCTCTTTTGATTTTATATTAGAGGGACCATATGGTTCCAGTCAGACTACTCAGGAGCTCTCCAGGGTACTGAAGTACCCCCCCCCCGCTAGTTAGGAGCACTTCAGAAGCCTCAGATGGATAGTGCCAAGGTCCAAGGAGAGGAGATGGGCGTTGGAGGTGCTGGTCCAAGGACTAATGTCTAGGCAGGGAATCCCAAGTCCTAGAGCAGTGGGAGGGACTGCAGATGTTCCCGGAGCAGGGGCATGAACATAGCATGATTTAGAAAGCGCACTCCACAGAGGGGTTTGCAGACTGTTCTCTGGTAGTCTGCAAAAGTCTGGGCACCAAGCAGAGAAGCCTGGCCTGGGGCAGTGAGAGGGAATGCAGGTGGTGTTAATATAGCTGGATGGGCAGGGCACATGGGAAGCTCAGCACCCTTCTGAGGCTAGATTCAGGATGGGCAGGGTGCATGGGAAGCCCAGCACCCTTCTGAGACTAGACTCAGGATGGGCAGGGCGCATGGGAAGCTCAGCACCCTTCTGAGGCTAGACTCAGGATGGGCAGGGTGCATAGAAAGCCCAGCACCATTCTGAGGCTAGACTCAGGATGGGCAGGGCGCATGGGAAGCCCAGCACCATTCTGAGGCTAGACTCAGGATGGACAGGGCGCATAGGAAGCTCAGCACCCTTCTGAGGCTAGACTCAGGATGGGCAGGGCGCATGGGAAGCTCAGCACCCTTCTGAGGCTAGACTCAGGATGGGCAGGGCGCATGGGAAGCTCAGCACCCTTCTGAGGCTAGACTCAGGATGGACAGGGTGCATGGGAAGCTCAGCACCATTCTGAGGCTAGACTCAGGTGGCCTCCCATTTTATTTTTCTAATTTTTATAAATATACTGCCACAGTTAGGTACACAGTTACCACACAATTACCTTAATCTTTCCTTTCTATATAGCTTTTCTTACTCTTTATTCTGTAGCGTCTCTCTCCACCTCCTCATGTCTTTCCTTTTTCTCCTTTCTGTAATTACTTACAAAATTAAACTTCAAAGAACCAAATTTAGATTGAGCCATGTTTCCTTTTCTGTTTATTTGTTTACATTTTATCACTTTTGACTTTCATGTTTATTAAATACATTGCTCTCAGTTCTTGGAGTTTTTAGTTTTTTTTTTTTAATTAGTTTTTATTGATGCTTTGTGCATTTCATACATTTTTCCAATTCAGTTCAGGCTTATTTCCCTTTCCCTCCCCCCCACCCCCACCCCATCCCAGATCATGCATTCTGCCATAACTGTCCTGCATCTTTCTCTCAGTTTTTTTTTTCATTTTTAGCTATAAGTGATAATCCATGAGTACAAGCATCCTTCATGCAAAATCTATCTGCAGGCTGTTGTGCCCAAACACCTACAGCCCCACCATCCAGTGGGGGGTGACAGGTTGTTTGTTCAATCAAGTTGATCAAATGAGTGTCCAGACTACATTGCTGTAGTTTCACCATTCACCCCAATCGCAGCCCTTACATTCTACCACGCCCCCTCTTCCGCAGGTTGTTCCCTAGGCTTAGAAAAGGGGCACAGGTGGATGAGAGGTAAAACAGTCCACTCTCTCTGGAGCTGTTGACTTGGACTCTGGTCAATTCTGGCTGTTTCCTTTCATGGGCTGACAGTTTGTCCAGGAATAACCTTTCGATCCTACTAATGAAGAACAAGCAATTAGATATATAGGTATTTAAGCAGCACTAATAGTTATGGTGGGTTACTTTAGCATAGACACATGTTTGGTTATGTTAATCCATGAATTACAATTTTCCCCCCTGTTAAATATGACAGGGTCTTAGATGTTATAAGCCACAGGAGTTTTTAGTTTTTTTATAATGCCTTCTGCCCACACACCAACCCCTTCCCTTGTGTTTTATTCTAAACAAAGACTGTTCTGACATGGTGAGCTGCCTGCACCCAGCTGGTTTGGCGCGAAGTGACCCCCCTTAAGCTCTCTAGCACAGTATCATTCCTTTCCTCATTAACTCTTTTATCCATGGCTTATCTGTGACTGGATTTTTTTTACTTTGCAAGCATTCAAGTTATTTTGCTTTTCCCCTATTAGTTCTAATTTTACCATTTGTGATTGGGTTATATGGCCAGTAGAGTTACCACTTTGGTTTTAATTGTTTTAATTTAATTTTAATTTAAGGTTTTATTCACAGCTAAGCATGTAACCAGCGTTTGCAAACAGCTTTTGCAAATGGGCTGGTTGCTTTGTTCTTTTTGAAGCAAGTTCTCAGCATCTGGAGCGAGCTCCTGTCATGTGTGGACTTGGCCACATTTGTTGAGACTCTTTCTTCATTACTCAGAACAGCCCTGTAGTGAGGCAGCCAGGGAAGGCTCACCACAGGCACAGCTCCTGAGAGTTCCCTGTTGCTTTATCACAGCTGTTGCTATATCATATGTTTGCCATGTCTTAAGAGCATTACAAGTCCCTGTGGTTTTCGTAAGAGCCTTGGTAGGAGATCTGCTGTCAAGGGCGATGTCTGTCAGGATTTCCTGCGGGCAGCTGTAGATGAGCCTGAACTTCCCAGGAGAGGCCTGTCCTGGCTGGGCTGTCCCAGAGCTTCGGGCCTACTCTGGTTTACAGCTCACAGCACAGCTTCCTATCATCTGTCTGCTTTGTCCCATATCTGTCCCTCTGTCTGTTGCAACCCTAACCTTCCCATTACTTTTGCTAATTAACTGTGTGTGTGTCTGAGCATGTGCGCATGTGAGTGCTCATGTATACACGTGTGTATGTGTGTACATGTTCATGGTTGTGCATGTGCATGTACAAACATGTGTGCATGTACACGTGTCCATGCATGTACATGTGCATTTGCATATGTGCATGTACATGTGTGTACTTGCATGTTTGTGTGTGTGCATACATGCAAAGCCAGAAGTCAACCTCAAGTGTCCTTCCTCAGAAGCCAGCCACTTTGTTTTTAGAAACCAATCCTTTCACTGCCCTAGAGCTCACCATGCAGGCCATGCTGTCTGGCCAGCAAGCCCCAGGTTCCTTCTGTCTGTCTCCCTAGAGCTGGCCTCACAAGTGCACACCACCAGATTCAGCTTTCTCACTGGCCGAGGCCTTGGGCCCTTGTGCTTGCATGGAAGCACTTTGCTGACCCAGCCACCTCCACGGCTTCTGCTAACTTTTGAACAGGAAGTAAGTACTTTCATTTTGTTCCTGACATATTAGTGTTCCATTAGCAAGCCCTTGCTGTGTGCCACACTCCTGACAGTCCATATCCTGACCCTGGTCCTCAAGGGAGCGTGGTTTTCCCCTGGTCTCTGGGACTTCACATAGCCATGGAACTGAAAGTCACACTCTTCCCTGGAAGAAGCCAACTGCAGACGGACATCTTGATTCCACCCTTTTCTCTGTTTGTTCTGCCTGCCACTCTTGTGTTTTCTTACCACCCGTGTGTTCCTCCAACAGGTTCTCCAACAGCACTGACATTCCCCTTTGGAATGTGCACTCTCTCAGGTGACCATCATCGTATTTTTAAGGCTTCATCTTAACTTTTTTTTTTTTTGGTCTTTTTGAGACAGTCCTTAGTCCTTAGTCCCAGCTGGCCTGGAGCCCACGTAGACCAGGCTGGCTCTGAACTCACAGATATCCACCTGCCTCTGCCTCCTGAGTGCTGGGATTAAAGGCATGCGCCACCATGCCTGGCTTAAAGACGGTTCTTAGCCCCCACGTGGGTTCAGGGAATTGAACCTGGGTCCTCTGCAAGAGCAGTCGGTGCTCTTAATTGCTGCACCATCTCTCCAGCCCTCATTTTAACTTTTAATTATAATAAGTGTGTGTGTGTGTATGTGTGTGTGTGCCTGTGTATGTAGGTGCCTGCCTGTGGAGGCCAGAAGAGTGCTTCAGACTCCTTGGAGCTTGAGTTATAGGTGGTTGTGAGCAGTCAGCATGGGTGCTGGGAACTGAAGTTGGGTCAGCGAGTGCTCCTAACCACTGAGCAATCTCTCCAGCCCTGATTATCACTGTATTTTTACTAAACTTGGACAATAAACATAATGCTAGCGTCCTCCTCTCTATGGCATTCATTTCTTTTTTTTTTTCTATTTTTTATTATACAATTATTTTTATTGATGTTTGGGCATTTCATACAATATGTCTTTTTTTTTCCATTTTTAAAATTATTGCCAAGCAGGAACATTTGAGCACTTCCTTAAGGAAAACATGACATCTTTTAAGAAAGAAAAAAAATCCTCCAATTTAAGTGATATGTGTATGCATGTATGCATGTATGTATGTATATATATATATATATA
>VZQC01009822.1:649001-897436 GCA_009823505.1 Rhizomys pruinosus
ATATATATATATATATATATATATATATATATAGCATTCATTTCTTATCCCAGTATGTGGAACTCTTGCAAGCTGTGACCCCCCCAACTTCCCTCCCCATAAATGAGCCATGTCAGCTGCTTGTACTTCTTCCTTCTCCTCCTCCATCAACCTTCTAGATTCTGCTGAGATGGTATAAAATCTACTCTCTGACCATTATTAGAGTTTCCATTTTGGCTGGTGATTGCATCGCTTGTGCAGATAGGCTCACGTATAAGATATGCTACAGAACCTGGTGTGTTTATCACAGTCTGGTTGGTAAAAGTTAATTGCCAGCAATGACCTAAATGTCCACCAATAGCAGTTGATTCTATAAATTACAGAGCATTCATGAGACTGAATCCACAGCTGGTGAACATTGCTAGAATGCTTTTTATACATGGCATAGAAATATCTTGACACTGAACTTTAAGCAGAACCAGCAATGCGTGGTGTATTGGGAGGTTGCCATTCATGAAAAGGGAAGTGTGGAATTTGAACTCTGCAAGGGGTTAAGAGTTTTCTTTGGGGGAGGGTGGTGAGAAGTGGACTCTGTTGGTGCCTCTGTGGAGGGCGGGTACTCCTCCCTCCCTGAGGTCTCAGACTGTGTTCTGCTTTTTACTAACACCCTTTGCTAAATGTTTCCTTCAGGCGACCTGAAGCCAATCTGAAATTTCCATGTCTGTTGGTGGGGTTGATCAATGAACCTGGGATGGAAAGCTGGGTTATGGGGACAGAGTCTCTGTGATAGGTGACCACCCTTCTTGGAGAAGTTCTGGCTCCTGGAATAGCTGACGTGGGTGACCTTAGCCTTCTCCTCCCCAAAGGTGTGCGTTCTGATCTGTCCTTCTATATGAACCTCACTAGAAACCCCAGGCCGCCCCTCCCAATGTGGCCCCTGCCCCCATCAGCAGATTCTTAGCTCAAAGACACTTTTTCCATTACTTATGGGTCAGTCATCTGCTGCTAATTTTGTTGTTTATCTGAGCTTTCACTGTGAAGCTCAGACTGTTCTGGAATATAGTATGTAGTCTGGGCTGTCCTCAAACTTGCCTTGCCTCAATTTCCCAAGTGTTAGATGTGAGCTAGCAGGCCTGACTTGCTTTCTATTTTGGAATCGAGCTTGCTAACATGTGTGATCTCCTGACCACCCTCTGCCCCGTCTTCTCCTCAGTGCCTAGCTAACATGTGTGCTCTCCTGACCACCCTCTGTCCCGTCTTCTCCTCAGTGCCTAGCTAACATGTGTGATCTCCTGACCACCCTCTGTCCTGTCTTCTCCTCAGTGCCTGGCTAACATGTGTGATCTCCTGACCACCCTCTGCCCCGTCTTCTCAGTGCCTAGCTAACATGTGTGCTCTCCTGACCACCCTCTGCCCCGTCTTCTCCTCAGTGCCTAGCTAACATGTGTGATCTCCTGACCACCCTCTGTCCCGTCTTCTCCTCCCTGCCTGGCTAATGTGTGTGATCTCCTGACCACCCTCTGTCTCGTCTTCTCCTCCCTGCCTGGCTAACATTTGTGATCTCCTGACCACCCTCTGTCCCCTCTTCTCCTCACAGGACATGAGCCCAGGCCTGGGACTGACCCTTGCTCAGACACAGCCCTCCAGTGCTGTCTGATGCCCTGTGGTCTGTGACCCGTGCTTCCAGATTCCTTCCTCTGCTCCCAGGCTGGGACCCCAGGGCCAGGCTCCCCTCAGCCCTGAGCTCATAGGATCAGCAGATGGGTAACGGGGAGACCTGTGTGCCAAGCTTCACCGTATCCTGTCAGTTGTACCACACCGATGTCACATGCAGGGCTGTGGTGGATGAGTTGCTGGCCCTGCAGAGGAGACTTTCTTGGGAAGATGAGAGGCTGGTCACTCAGCTTCTCTGTCATTTCTCTTAAGAGGGCTCCAAACAGCACCCGGTGGCCCCAGCCTCTCTTCCATGCCTGCCAAAGCACCTTTTATTACTGACCCAGAGCATGGCCCGAAGTCCCTGAGCAAAAGTCTTCTGTCTTGCCAAGTTGGTCTTTTATTGTTGCTATTAAACATTTATTAAATACTCTACATGGAGCCAAAGCCAGGCGAGCTGAGCTTTGGGGAGAGAAGGCCAGGCTGGTCGAGGATGCACCATGCAGGACCTCCGAGAACAGGCTGAGGGACCACGATGGGGTGCAGCCAGACGTCATAAGAAAGGTTGACAGCAGAGCCCTGGGCTGTGCCAAGCAGCTGGATGGAGCAGATGTCTCTGCTGGGGGCACCGGAGTGTCCTTGTGGGGAGAAGCCAGCAGGGTTAGTGGTGGGCGACTTTGACAATGACCATTTTCTTTCTGGATCATTTTAGATTAGTAGACAAACATTGTACTGAGCCCTGGTGCCCTCTCCCGGGTCCCCATGCTGACACTTCATTAGGAAGTGACATCAAACTCAGACACAGACAAGGATCCTATTGTCAAGGACTCTGGAGTTCGCCCAGACTTCACAGCCATGTTTCTTAATGAGTGACAGGGAGATTTTAAGTAACCTTTCCTGGCAGTGCTGCAGGCCCTGCTGTGCTTGGGGAGCCTTCTTGGGGGAGGGAGGCCTTTTCCTCCAAACCCCAGAATGGACCAGCTGCCCCTCCTCCAGCTCCCTCACACCACTTTCCCCACTATCCTAAAGCTAGCCGAATGCAGGAGGATCCCTTACTGCACCCTCTTCATCAGTGCCCTTCATAAGCTCTCTGTCTTCTTGATTCCTTTCTTCCCATCTCTCGGTCATTTTCTGCCTGTCACTTCTTCCCAAAATCCGTTCCCGACCCCCCACTGGGCTGGTCTATAGGAGAAACTGTTTGGGCCCTGCAGACTCCCTGCCATGGGCCTCTAATGAGTTCATTGCCAGGGGTCAGCCCTGGGATGTCCCCTTTCCCTAGTCCTGCTTTCCGAGACTGGCTGGGCTGGCTTTCTTTCCCTCCTTAGGGTAAACTGAGGCCATATCAGATCATCTGACTCTCCATGGTCACATGGTAATGCAGTGGGAGGTGTGCCTCTTACAGCCTGTGTCCTGCCCTGTGTGACTCATCCTCTTTCTCAGCCCTCAGTGCCTCCATGACTCCTCCCTCCATATTCTGCATCTCCACACTACGAGATCTTGGCCCACACTGCCAGGGCTTTGCTTGGCCAGTGTCTGCATCAACTTGCACTCGCAGCAGGCGTCACCTCTTCCAGGAAGACCACGACAGCCCTCTCATCTAGGTCCAGGACTCCCAGCTTTGCACTCAGTGAAAAGCAGAAGGCTGTTGAAGCCGTCGCTGTGCCCATGGAGACTGGCTGCTGCTCACAGCATGGCCGACAACAGGCCCAGAGGTTTGCAGCCAAATAATCCATCCCAGGGCTATGTCTATTCAGGGTGGGTGTTCATGGTCAGATACAGCACTGTCTGGTCCTGGAAGCAGAGATAAGAGAGGCCGCCAGGGGGCACTGTTGGCCAGTTCTCAACAGCCTGGCAGCTCCGGCTGCTGTGGCTGCTGTCTGGAACTGGGCACTGGCAGCCCCCTAATTCTGTCAGATTCATTTTCTGGAAGCTGCTGGAACGCCTTAGCTGAGGAGAATGAGGAGGACATGGCTGTGAGCAGCTCCCAAGGTGTTTATGGGCTCCTCTGTACTGTACACTGCTCTCCTAGTGGCTTGGCTGTCTAAGGTGCCCTGTGAACTTTAAGACCTTTCCAGTTTCACAGAGATTGGCCTCCCTGGGTCACAGCTGTCCCTCTGCTTGGTGGAACAGGAAGATCTGGCTGAGGGCCGGTCACGGTGCCTGGTCTGAGGCCTCGCTGTCTGAGCAACCAACACCCAGGAGGCAGGATTGAGGACAGGGGGCTGCAGTTTCTGTCAGCTCAGAGCCCAGTCCTGGGTGGGCCCTGTACTTGTGCTCCAGCCTCCCATGGAGCGCATGGCTGGTGCTGGCTGGCTCTAGTCCAGGCTGGGCTTCTCCTGGGAGACCACGGCTACATATGCACAGGAGGGGGCTGGGTCATGGTGTTCTCAGGCCTCACCTGTACTGCCTCCACAGTACCTGTGCTCCTGATGATGCTGCAGGTAAGGTGGCCCTCACAATGAGGGAGAGGGAGCTGGCTGGGTGGCCTAGTATACACATCTCAGCTTCTGAGTCCTCTCCAGGAGTTTCACATGGGGAAGAGTGCAAAGCCCACAATTTAGGGGGCAGAAGTGGAGGGGCTGTGCTCTCTTTGTTGTTCTGTCATATTTCCATAACCAGAGCTACACAGCAAGTTTTAGCAAGGATCAAGGCAATGCCCTTACAGCCAAAGCATTAGCATCAGGGGGCGCTGGGAATCTGAGGACTCGCATCACCTGCTAGTGCTCTCCTTCCTGGGCCTCAGTCTTTAATGCCATCTTTTGGACACTGCTCTCATAGTGCTGCCTCTCACCTGCCTATCTTTTGCCAAAGCCATACCACAGGGCCCATGCTGGTAGGTGGCACCATCTCCAAGGCAGAGCTGGACAGGAAGAGTCTGTCTATCCCATACCTACCTGCAACCCAGTGCATCCTGTCAGCCTCTCATGGGGACGTGGGAGGTTGGATGCTTTCTACACACCCTCAGCCTCAGGCAGCCACAGTTCCTAGTCCATTCTCCAGGCCCAGCCACTGCCTCAGCCCCAGCTTTGGTCCGCTCCCTTGTCTCTGATACGCACATTAGTCCTTTGGGTTGGTTCACTTCCTCGTGATGTCCTGTCTGCCTGGGTGCAGCAGGGGCATGTGTGGGCATCTGCCTGTATTTGAGTTTTCTTGCTGGCTTTGTCCTTACACAGTGTCAGAGAGGGGCTGGTCACTGTGTGCCCTCCTTCCTGCTGTGTCCTTAAGTCTGCTACCCGGCTTCAGGCCAGCACTGGAGACCCAGCCCCCGCACCCTGCTGGCCGTCCCCTGTTCCCACTCCTCACGGAGTCCTCAGGAACCTTTCGTCTGTCAGACACTTTACTCACATGCCTGCCACTTCCCCTAAACCCACGCTAACATCCTGAGGGAGGGGCCTGCCTTCTTTGGAAGACCTCTGGGTGCCCATGTTGAGCAGCCAGCAGAAGATACCAGGCACACACATGCCAGGGTGCGAGGTGGGTCTTGCTCCTGCCTCTGGGTGCCCATGTTGAGCAGCCAGAAGAAGATACCAGGCACACACATGCCAGGGTGTGAGGTGGGTCTTGCTCCCGCCTCTGGGTGCCCATGTTGAGCAGGCAGCAGAAGATACCAGGCACACACATGCCAGGGTGCGAGGTGAGACTTGCTCCTGCCCCTCCCCGAGGATGGTGCTCACCCCTCGGTGCGTCCTGACTGAAGCACACATCCAGGAGAGAGGGGTTCCTGCTGCTCTCCTTCCAAAGTCTCCCCCAGCCAGCCCCACACCTCTCTCTGCTTTGGAGTCTTCTTGTGAGAAGTTTGGACAAGAGTACAACCATGTGTGGCTATGACTACCTGGGCATGCATGTGTAAACATAGATGCATGTTTATGCACATATATGGGCACACTTGGGTACATTCTTGTGAGTGTGTACACATGTGGCTTGCAGGTGCATGCTTTTAAGAGGCATGCCTAAATGCACACTGGTGGGTGTTTACATGCAGTACATGTTTGTGTGTGCTCCCACATGTATGTGCTTGTATGTATATACATGGGTAGATGCTTGAGTGTATAAGTGTGCATTCTCTTTTTCCCAGAAGTAAGTCCCACTCGAATTCTACATGAAGCTCTTCTGTGCTGACCTGCTGGTTGCATGGAGTCCAGCCCTCTCCCCACTGTTCCCACCTGCCTGTCTCCCCCCTGATGGGCACTTTGCTCCTGACCCCGTGACCCATGCTCACAGCCTCACCTCCCACTTCCCCGCCCACTAGTGACCCATGCTGACAGCCTTACCTCCTGCTTCCCTGTCCACTAGTGACCCATGTTCACAGCCTCATCTCCTGCTTCCCTCTCCACTAGTGACCAATGCTCACAGCCTCATCTCCTGCTTCCCTGTCCACTAGTGACCCATGCTCCAGCCTCACCTCCCGCTTCCCCGTCCACTAGTGACCCATGCTCCAGCCTCACCTCCCGCTTCCCCGTCCACTAGTGACCCATGCTCACAGCCTCACCTCCCGCTTCCCTGTCCACTAGTGACCCATGTTCACAGCCTCACCTCCCGCTTCCCCGTCCACTAGTGACCCATGCTCCAGCCTCATCTCCTGCTTCCCCGTCCACTAGTGACCCATGCTCACAGCCTCACCTCCCGCTTCCCCGTCCACTAGTGACCCATGCTCCAGCCTCACCTCCCGCTTCCCCGTCCACTAGTGACCCATGCTCACAGCCTCACCTCCCGCTTCCCCGTCCACTAGTGACCCATGCTCCAGCCTCATCTCCCGCTTCCCCGTCCACTAGTGACCCATGCTCACAGCCTCACCTCCCGCTTCCCCGTCCACTAGTGACCCATGCTCACAGCCTCACCTCCCGCTTCCCCGTCCACTAGTGACCCATGCTCACAGCCTCACCTCCCGCTTCCCCGTCCACTAGTGACCCATGCTCACAGCCTCACCTCCCGCTTCCCCGTCCACTAGTGACCCATGCTCACAGCCTCACCTCCCGCTTCCCCGTCCACTAGTGACCCATGCTCACAGCCTCACCTCCTGCTTCCCCATCCACTAGTGACCCATGCTCACAGCCTCACCTCCCGCTTCCCCGTCCACTAGTGACCCATGCTCACAGCCTCACCTCCCGCTTCCCCGTCCACTAGTGACTCACGCTCACAGCCTCATCTCCTGCTTTCCCGTCCACTAGTGACTCACGCCCACAGCTCCATCTCCTGCTTCCCCGTCCACTAGTGACTCACGCCCACAGCTCCATCTCCCGCTTCCCCGTCCACTAGTGACTCACACCCACAGCCTCATCTCCCGCTTCCCCGTCCACTAGTGACTCACACCCACAGCTCCATCTCCCGCTTCCCCATCCACTAGTGACTCACACCCACAGCTCCATCTCCTGCTTCCCCATCCACTAGAGGCTCACACCCACAGCTCCATCTCCTGCTTCCCCATCCACTAGTGACTCACACCCACAGCTCCATCTCCTGCTTCCCTGTCCTCTCCATCTTGTTGCTAGTTACTCTGCACCTCCCAATGAAATTGTGACACCTTCCTTGTTTGCTCTGAGACTTACTTCTCCCAGCCTAGTGGTAATTAATTGCTTGTTTCGCCTGGCCTGACTCTTTCCTAATTGTCTCCAGGAGTGATGTGCTTCCTCCAGGGAACCCAAGCCTCCAGAGCCCCCTTCATTTTGGGCTGACGCTCACCATCTCATTCCCTTCACATCCAGATACCAGGCAGGGGTGTGGGTGCCCTCCCTCCTCTGGAGCAGAGGCCTGAAGCCCCTGCTGGACAGAGCCCCTCCCACCTCCGGGTCCTGAGGAAAGAACAGCATTCAATCTGCAAAGAGTCACTCTTAATCTTCTGTGTTTCCTTCCAGAAATAGAGCTCTAAAGTGTGATGGGATCACTAATTCCAGCCCAGTCGGGCTCCAGCCTCATCTGTGGGGCATTAGAATCACATGAGCAGGCCATAGCAGCCTTAGCTGCTGCCTGTTGGGACAAAATCCTCAGCTCTGACTCTTAAAATAAACACGCATGGGCCTTCTCTGTGCTGGTGGGCTCTTTCTTGTTCCCCGAGGGGAGAAAACTATCCCTGTTATACTGTGACAAGACAGGAGCCAGAGAGGACATTTCACCCCACCCCATCCCGAGGTGTCCTCTGGTAGTCCTCCCTCCCTATCATGGTTTTGAAGAACCTTTGAGAGGCTCACCTCTCTCTCTTTCTCCTCCCCTCCTTTCTCCTCCTCCCTCTTTCTCTCTCTCTCTCTCTCTCTCTCTCTCTCTCTCTCTCTCTCTCTCCCCCTTCCTCTCCTTTGCAGCACATATTTTTCTGATGCCCACCCCAAGGGGCCCTGATCTCAGAGCAGATCCTGTCCCAGAGCCAGTGCCCAGTTGGTGGCCAGGTACCCACCTGCTGGAATCAGTCGTCCTCCCCTCACCAGCTCAGTTGCAGCTCTGTGAGTCCATGGGCCTGAGTCCAGGGCCATCAGGAACAGCTGCCCTTATGCTCTGCATAATCCCCGACAGAGGGGATCCTTCCCCAGGCCTGCCCCTGGATCCCTTATATGGATCCAGACACCTGGCTTCACAGACCAGAGTCTCTCTCTGGATGTTGTCCCAGCCAGGAATATGGTTCTCCACCTTTACACTAGCCTCTGGAGGATCAGGATCACAGATCAGAGGTTTGTGTGTTGGGTTGCTGTCCTTCATGGGGAGGAGGTCCTCCTGGATCCTGTAAGACAGCTGGAGCTGGGTGTGGGGTGGGACCAGCCCTGACATTGTATGACTAAAGTCCCTGAACTCAATTGAATTGAAACAACTGAATCAAAACAACCCAAACTGGACCTGAACACGGCATCAAAACGAATCACAGGGGAGCACGGCTTATGGAACTGCATCATTTAACAAGTGGTACTTCTTGAGTTGCCTCTCTTCCTGGTCTCCTCAGGAATGATGGATGACATGTGCCACTTTGACTGGGGCACAGGTGCCCAAATGATTGGCCAAAAACAGCTTCTGGGTGAGGGAGGCGTATCTAGGAACTGGGTAATTGTGTGTCTCTTTCATGTAGACTGGGTCAAGTTGTGTAGACTTCCAAGTGGAAGGTGCAATCCAACCCTGGTAGGACCTGAGCCTGGTAGCTGGGTGTCCTTCTTCCCACAGAACTCCTGGAACTCTGTCCTTCAAGCTCTAGGAGAAATCACTGTCAGCCTGGCTTTTGGGTCCTCGCCTGCATCACGCACTCTTGGATCTCCAGATGAAGCCTTGAGCTGGGGACTTTGCAGCCTTCATGAGTGTGTGAGGCTTTTCCTGGTGTTGGTAGCAGATATGATGATGTATGTGAATCTCCTTTTTCTGGTGTTATGTTGGGCGTGGAGCTCTTTCCAGAAATGCTGCTGTTTTGTCTCAGTCCATCTGGTCACCGCGTCCCATGCCTCCCTTCTCTGCACACTTCTGGCCTGCTCCCTGGCAGTGCATGCCTTTCCTAGACCCTCAGTGCCTTGGTGCCATCTCTTCAGCCCAGGATGTTGGCCCCACCCACTCCCCAGGAAGCCAAGGACCACCACTAGGTCCTACCCCATCTCTGCAGTATCCGTTCTGGATTTTTTTGATGCACTTTAAACCATGTTCCTCAGGTGAGTACTGTCCCCAGCTGGGTGTATGACTCAGTTAATTCCCAACTTTGGGTACCCAGCAGAGACCTAATGGTCAGTCCTGGGAGGTTGTAGACTTCTGGGCCTAGGAGCCAAGGCTCCACACTCACATGAACAGCTCCCGTCATACAAGGCACCCATCAGAAACAAACCCCAAGGATGTGGCCACTCTGTGTCTGATTGTCAGGTTGAGTACCATCTACTGCCACAGTTTTCTGGAGTGCTTTGCCACATGGGAGGGAATCATGGGAGGGTAACATGGGAGGGAAACATGGGAGGGTAACATGGGAGGGAAACGGAAGGGAAACATGGGAGGGTAACATGGGAGGGAAACATGGGAGGGAAACATGGGAGGGTAACATGGGAGGGTAACATGGGAGGCTCTTGCCTTACTTATTTGGTTCCTCTCCAGGTCTGGAGACTCCAGGCCCAAGTGGGGCTCAGCTGGTGCTGGGCTGGTGTCTCAGAGTCACTGTCTCATCCTTAGGGCTTTTGGGGAGCCCCCTGAATGGCACTCGGAAGAGCACGCACGTTAGGCGACCCCAGTGCCTCGCTGGGCCTCCCACCTGCGCAGTTGGACCCTCCCCTAATTAATTCCCAGCCTGAGCCAGCTCCAGGGAACGATCTGGGCACAGGAAGCACCCAGTTCCAGAGCTGGATTAAAGCTTTCTTTGTACAGGGATCTTGCTCGGTCTTTAACCCCTCCTAGGAAATATGCTGGGGAGAATCTCTTGGCACCACCCTGCCCCCCTGAGCCTGGCTCTCCTATGACTACAGAGCCAGGTAATTTGAAGTTCATTTATTTCCACCGATATCTGCCCACTCTCTATCCATTGCTGTGAAATTAACAGGAAAAAATTACAAATTGCTGGAAGAAAGAGACCTTTAACAGTAAGCGCATCACCTTATGCAGGTTTGATAAGCTGAAGGCATTAAAAATAGAAGCGACACGGCTCTAGGTAGACCAGTAGTCCTGAAATTTTAATAAGTTTCAGCTCCAGGCAAAGCTGGGGTGGGGGAGGAGAAGGGAGGAGAGGGTAGAGGCTGGAAAGCTCCTCAGGCTGGCCACATTCAAGTCTTTCCTCAGCTGCTCTGGACTGGACTGTCCCATGTCCTACCATCCATGGCCCCACAGACCCCTGGGGCCCGATCTCGGGCCTTAGTCACCATGGGTCCCTTTATCCCCTGCCATGTAAGCTCTCCTGGGGGCAGTAGGCATTCGCCTGTGTTCACCTTACGAATCCCCTGAGCAGTGGTGGGGGAGTGTTGAATTTTTATTTTACAATTAATCAATTATTTATATATCTGCAGAATTCAGAAGAACAAGAGTCAGTGGAATTGTTAATAAGACACCAAAATCCCTGCCACCCTGGAGGACATTAGTCTTGGACACTCTGTGCCCAGCACATTGCTTGCCCATGAGTCTGATTCTGCAGTGCTATCTGAGGCAGGCATGTGGGGCCACTTCCACATCCGTGTGGTCCTCCACAGTCCAGGAGATCCTGGACCACAGCTGTGTGGTCCTCCATAGTCTGGTAGATCATGGACTTCAGCTGTGTGGTCCTCCATAGTCTGGTAGATCATGGACCTCAGCTGTGTGGTCCTCCACAGTCTGGTAGATCATGGACCTCAGCTGTGTGGTCCTCCATATTCTGGTAGATCATGGACCACAGCTGTGACTTCCCAGAGAGCAACTGGCTAGGAGATGGTGCCTCTGGGCACTATGGTAACTCTGCTTTCTGGAAGGCGTCACTAGGGACAGTCGAGACGGGGGCTGAGTCTGCCTCCTGACCTCCCAGAGCCACTCACAGGTCTGTCTGCATGCTCCCACGCATATTCCGTCCTACTGCTTGCTGTGGGTAACTTACAGTAGGCAGAAATGTGTGCAGAACAGCTGGCTGAGCTTGGACAGTTGCCACTGTGTGTGCCGTTTTGGAAAGCTTCAGATGCTCCCACTCCTCACATGCATGACGTAATTCTCCCAGCAAGGAGGCCGAACTCTTGAAGACCTATTGCCTGATTCTCTGGTCCTATCTCTTTGCAGACTGAGCAGTAGAACATAGGGAAGCTCTTTGTAGGCTGTCCCCAATGTCCAGTCATTTCACGTGGAATGTTCTAAGCACCCTGCCCCTTTCCTGGCATCTTTGGCATCATGAACGTATCCTGGCACCACCCATAGCACGCAGTCTTGTCTCGAGCTTTCCTCATGGGAACAGCTAGAACATTTCAACCTGTCAAGCTTCATCCCGAGTCTTTCTGCTCTGTGGGAGCTCTGGGTTCATATTTGTGTGTATGTACTTGGGGCTGAAATTGGAGCTCTGGCATCTGAAGCCCAGACCCACTAGGGGAGTTTGGAGGCAGAAAATGGGAGGAAGTGAAAGGGTTCCATGTGGAGCAGGCTGGCTGGACTGCCTGCGTGTGACCTGGCCTTCTGCAGTCTCCAGCCAAGCACGGAGAAGGCGGTCCTCAGGTCCTGGGGTCCTAAGGTCCTGGGGTCGTGGGGACCTGGGGTCCTGGCAGAAAGTATATGCACAGACCATCACGAGACTCAGAGCTGACTCATCATTGGGTCTGTTTGGGGGAAGGAAAACAAGTTCTGAGGTATAGGACTTCAGACCAGGGACCTAAAAGGGTAGGAGACAGCTTGTTGTCCATTAGGGGCCAGAAAACGATGTTATATACTAACATGGAGAGATAGAACGGGGGCAGAACATATGCCTAGGTGGTGGAATTTTACAGTGTTTGTTTGGGAATGGCATGAAAGTTGAGCTCATGTGCCAATCTGAAAAGGCAGGTGTTTGGCCAACATCACCTTGTGTGCCTGCTTGTGTATGATGTTACCCCCTTCCAGTGGGCTGAGGAATGAGAACGACTCCCCACAGTGGGAAGTGGGGGAAGTGGGTATGACCTGACCCACTGCCTTTGCCTCTGTACCCCACACCAAACTTCCATGGGCCTTGGGTACAGAGCCAGAAATTTTCTTTGGGTACCAAGAGGCCTGAGGGGAGCTCTGGCATGACTGAATTCTGTGAACTGGTTCTGCTTCAAGTATCCTCCAAGCAAGTCTTGGGAACAAACTACCCTGAAGGGAAGCTAGAGGCGAGTACATCTGAAGTTGAAGGCCACATCCCTGGGCACGTGTGGCACACAGGACCATGTGAGGACTCACACACACCCTTAGAAGATCAAGCACAATGTAGCTTGGGACAAAGTGTCACTTGGAAAAGGCTCATGTGTTGGAGGATGAGCATGCCATTGAGAAATGCTGGGTCATGAAGGTACCAAGTTCAGCCAGAGTGAAAATCCATTGATGGGTTCACATGGAAAAGAGTGGCGGGACCCAGCTGTGGGGAGCGGGGCATTGGGGTATGTCCTGTCCCCGGCCCGTTCCCCTCTCTCTCCTCTCTCACTGCCATGAGGTAACCACCTTTCCTTCACCATGTTCTTCTATAATCTTTCCACTTTACCACAGACCTCAAAGCAATGGACGCCACCTCCCACAGGTTGAGACTTTTGAACCCGTGAGCCAGAATAAACATTTCCTTCCTTAAGTCTTTTTTTTTTCAAGTATTTTTCAAAGTAGCAAAAATCTAAGTGGTGTGTGTACAGAGCTTAGATGGAAGATTTCCCTGGACCACCTGAAGCACAGGTAGGAGCCTGGCACTTCAGCCAAATGGATTGTTGGATAATTATATCACTGGGTTGTTGGATAATTCTTTCATGGGTTTGTTGGATAGTTAAATCATTGTCTTGTGGAGGGCAGAGTCTCCCTGCTAGCTGGTATAAGAGGTGGGCCTGTTGCCACTGTGAGACTTGAGTGCATAGAGCTTAAATGGGGTATTTCCCAGGACCACCTGAAGCACAGAATACAGGGGGCCATGAGCTAACCAAGGCATACCACCCACTCCGCCAACTGGAATTGCTGAGTAGAGTATGCAAGTGGATTCTTTGGAGAACCTTCAGAACAGAAAGGGAAGAGTGAGTTAGACTTCCAATATATAAACAAAATTGAAAGCCTAAAACAAGGAGAAAAACAAATCAAACAAACAATGAAAGCATCTGAAGGAGGCAAGAAAAGCAAGCCTTCAATACAGTGAAGAGGCATTTGGGATTCACCTTGGAATACAGGCAAAGAGAAACCCACATGCCAGGGACACAATGAAGGGACAACATGGGAAAGACGCAGGACAATCCCACACCAACCTCTACCAACCCTGTGAGAGATTCCTACAGTGGGATCCCCTGGGGGTGGCCCAGGACTCAGATCTTAGAGGAACAATTGCAGACATGTTCAAAGAAATCAAAGAATATCAAGATCAAGCCACAGAACTAAAGAGAGAGAATGAAAAACTCAAGAAAGACCTAAAGGGAGGGGATGACAAACACAGGAAGGAAGTGGAAACACTGAAAAGATCCCATGTTGAAAAAGAAAAGGAAACTAACCAGCAAAACAAAGAGCTACAGGAAGAGATTGAGAAGCTCCAAAAGGAAGTGGAAATACTAAAGAAATCAGAAGAGGAAATGAAAAAGGAAATCAAACACTCATCCAATCAAGAGGAAAGGAAAGGAAAGGAAAAAGCCTCAGAAGTAGAATGGAGGAAGCAGAACAAAGAATATCAGACCTGGAAGATGACACAGAACAACTAAAAACCTCAAATAAAGATTATGAAAAATTTAAAAATATGCAAAAGTGGAACAACCAGAAATTGTGGGACACTATGAAAAGATCAAAACTCCACATTATAGGGATAGAGGAAGGAGAAGAATCCCAAGAAAATGGTATTGATCAGATCTTCAACAGAATAATAGATGAAAAATTCCCCAAACTTAAAAAGGACAAACCAATACAAATAAAAGAAGCACATAGAACTCCAGACAGACAAGATCAGAAAAGAAACTCTCCATGCCATATCATAGGTAAAATGCTAGATGCTCAAAAAATAAATAGACAAAATTCTGAAAGCCACAAGAGAAAAACAACAAGTTACTATATAAGGGGAAACCCATCAGAATTACAACTGACTTCTCAGTGCAAACTATGAAAGCAAGTAGAACATGGAGCAAAGCATTCCCAGTGTTAAAGGATTACAGATGCCAACCCAGGTTACTATACCCAACAAAAATGTCAATTATTGTTGAAGGAGAGAGAAAAATCTTCCATGACATAAACAAGATGATATAATACATGTCCAGAAAACCAACCCTTCAGAGAATACTTGAAGCAATTCAAAGGACAGAAGAAAGGAGCAAGAAAGAGAAATTAATAAAAGCATAACTGCAGAAGTAGCATAGACCAAAAATGCAAATGGATAATAAGGTGAAAGGAAGCAACACACATCTTTCAGTTATAACCTTAAATATTAATGGACTAACCTCCCCAATTGAAAGACATATACTGGGAGATTGGATTAGGAAACAGAACCCATCTATATGCTGTCTACAAGAAACCCATCTTACCCTCAAGGATAGGCACCAACTTAAAGTGAAAGGATGGAAAAAATATTCCAAGCAAATGGTACCAGAAAGAAAGCAGGTGTTGCTATTTTAATATCAGACAAAATGTTAGAAATTCAGAAAGAATTTCAGAAAAAAGAAGAGAAATCAGAAGAGACAAAGAGGGGCATTGCATCTTTATCAAAAGAGCAATTGACCATGAAGATTTCACAATCATGAATATATATGCACCAAACTCTGGTGCACCAAACTCTATAAAGACAATTCTCCAGAACCTCAAGGCACAGATTAACCCCAGTACACTCGTAGCAGGAGACTTCAATATCTCACTGAGCCCTTTGGACAGGTCAACCAGACAAAGAATAAACAGAGAGACATCTGAACTGAATGATACAATACACCAAACAGACCTCACAGACATCTACTGAATATTCCACCCAAATACCAGAGAATACACTTTCTACTCCACACCCCACAAAACATTCTCCAAAATCGACCACATACTGGGACACAGAGAAAACCTCCACAATTACAAAAAGATTGAAATAATTTCATGCATTCTATCAAACCACAGTGCAATAAAGATCAATATCAACACCAGAATAAGCCCTACTATCTACAAGAACACATAGAGACTAAGCAACACACTCCTGAATAATGAATGCATCAAGGAAGAAACAAAGAAAGAAATAAAAGCATTCCTGGAACTGAATGACAATGATAATACAACACAACAAAACCTATGGCATATTTTATTTTATTTAATTTTTATGGGATATTTTAAAAAGCAGTCCTAAGAGGGAAGTTTATAGCCCTGGGTGCCTACATTAGAAAAACAGAAAGAGTACAAGTTAATGATCTAACACTGCAGCTAAAAACACTTGAGAGACAACAACAAATGAACCCTAAACACAACAGACAGGAATAAATAACAAAAATCAGTGCAGAAATCAATGAAATAGAAACAAAGAAAACAATACTAAAAAAATCAATGAATCCAAAAGTTGGTTCTTTGAGGGAATAAACAAGATAGACCTCTAGCCCAGTTAACCAAAAGAAAAAAAGATCAACTCCAAATCAATAGAATCCGTGATGAAAGGGGAAATATCACAACAGACAATGAAAAGATCCAGACAATCATATGGGAATACTTCAAAAACCTATACTCTACTAAGTTTGAAAACCTAGGAGAAATGGATGAATATCTGAAATCCTGGGAATCACCAAAGCTTAACTAAGAAGAGATCGACTGTTTAAACAGACCCATATATATGAAGAAATTGAAGATGTAATAAGAAACCTCCCAACTAAAAAAAGCCCAGGCCCAGATAGTTTCACAGTAGAATTCTATAAAGCATTTCAAAAAGACTTACAATCATTATTACTCAAATTGTTTAGAAGGATACAGAGGGAATTCTCCCAAATTCCTTCTATGAAGCCAGCATCATTCTAATACCCTAAACAGGCAAAGATACAATCAAAAAGGAGAACTATAGACCCATCTCATTAATGAACACAATGCAAAAATTCTCAACAAAATACTTGCAAACCGCATACAGACCCACATCAAGAAGATCATCCATCATAACCAAGTTGGATTCATACCAGAGATGCAGGGATGGTTTGGCATATGAAAATCAATAAATATCATAAAACACATAAATGGAGTGAAAGACAAAAACCACCATGATCATTTCAATTGATACAGAAAAATCCTTTGACAAAATCCAGCATCACTTCATGCTTAAAGTCCTAGAGGGAATTGGATTGGAGGGATTATTCCTCAATGTAATTAAAGCCACATACAGGAAACCCACAGCCAACATCATCTTAAATGGAGACGAGACAGAAGCATTCCCCGTAAAGGTAGGAACTCAGCAAGGCTGACCTTGTCACCACTCCTCTTCAATATAGTGCTTGAAACACTTGCTAGGGCAATAAGGCAAGAAAAGGAAATTAAAGGAGTACTAATTGGAAAAGAGGAAGTCAAGCTATTCCCTATTTGCTGATGATATGATTGTTTACTTAAGGGATGCTAAAAACTCCACCAGAAAACTCCTAGAAACGAATAAGAGTTTCAGTAAAGTGGCAGGATACAAAATAAATCTAGAAAAATCAGTAGCCTTTCTTTACACCAACAATAAGCAACTGAAGAAGGAATACAAGGAGACCTTCCCACTCACAATAGCCTCAAAAACAATAAAATACCTAGGAACATACCTAACCAAAGACAACAAATATCTCTACAAAAAAAAAAAAACAAAAAAAACTGGGGGTCGCAGGGGAGACGCCATAACGCGCCAGGCCAGGCACACAGCTCTACAGCGCTAGGCGGGGTCTGGCGGGGGGCAGCTGGGAGAGGGTCTCGCTGTGAACCAGTCTACGGGGTCCCCGTCCCAGAGGGACCGCGCTCGGGTGAGCAGGGTCGCGTTTCCCTCTGCTCTGGTCCCGGCTGGACTTGTGGGCGGGAACCGGGGTCGAAGGGGAGACGCCATAACGCGCCAGGCCAGGCACACAGCTCTACAGCTCTAGGCGGGGTCTGGCGGGGGGCAGCTGGGAGAGGGTCTCGCTGTGAGCCCTCTACGGGTACGGCCAGAGAGACCGCGCTCGGACGTGTGACAGGTCGCGTTTCCCTCGCCTGGCCTGGCGGACTGTGGCGGAACCGGGTCGCCAAACCATAACGCGCCAGGCCAGTTAAACAGCTCCTGAGCTCTAAGCGGGGTCTGGCGCGGGGCACCTGGGAGAGGGTCCTTCGCATGTACCCCTATGGGCCACCCAAGGGCACCAGGGCGCGGCTACGATCAGGCACACAAATAACACCCCGAAAAAACCCCCCCCAAAGCGCCGGCCATTGATTGCCTAAGAAATCCAAGGAGCCTTTTGGCATGAACCTTCAGAAACAAAGAGAAGACTAACTAGGCTTCAACCTACAAAATAACAAAACGGAAAACCTGAAACCTAGAAAGCCAATACACATAAAAAAAAAAAAAAAAAAAAAAAAAAAAAAAAAAAAAAAGCCATCTGAAGGAGGAAAGCAAAACAATCCTTTAACATAGTGAAAAGGTATTCACAAATACCTTTTCTGAACCACAAAAGGGAAATCATAATGCCAGGGAACACGACGAAGGGACAACATGGGGAAAGGCACAGGATAATCACAAACCAAGCCCTACCAAACTTGGAGGAGATAGCCACAATGGATCCCCTTGGAGGAGACCCAGGAACAACAAGACTTAGACCGAATAATTGGCAGACATCACAGCAGAAATTTAAAAAAATAAAGAAGTCCATGAACAAGAAAGAAAGAAAAACTAAAAAGACAAAGAGGGATAAATGACATATATCTATCGGAAAGATACTAAAGGAACAGAAAACAAACTCCAGAAAGACTAGAGGGAGAAAAAAACAAACTCGAATGGAAGTAGAAACACTGGAAAAAGGAAGCCAACCAAAAAAGAAAGGAGCACCAAAAAGAAGGAGAACACACAAGATGAGAATGAGAAGCTCAAAAAAGAAATGGAGTATAATGAAAACACAGGAAGAAAAAAAAAGGAATAAACACTCTATCAATCAACTACGAAGAAAGAAAGGTAAAAAACGCCTCAGAAGTAGACTGAAGGAAGCAACAAAGAATATCACGACCTGGAAAGATAACACAGAGCATTAAAAACTCAAATAAAATTATGAAAAATTTAAAAATACCAAAAGTGGAACAAACCCAGGAAATATGGGACACTAATGAAAAGAACCCAAACCTCCGCATCAATAGGAATAGAAGGAAGGAGAAGAATCAAAGAGAAATAATGATCAGCTCTTCAACAAATAACTAGGAGAAATTTCCCCAAACTGAAAAAAAGATCAACCCATACAAATACAAGAAGCACCATTAGGACTCTAAGTAGACAAGATCAGAAAACAAAAACACCACGCCATATCATAGCTAAAAAGCTAATCCCCCAAACAAAGACAAATTTCTGAGGGCCACAAAAGAAAACAAGTCACACACAAAGAGAAACCCATCAGAATCAAAGATGACTCTCGCTCTCAACCAGAAAAAGCAAGAAGTAACATGGAGGAAAGCAATCCCAGTGTTAAAAATCTATAGATGCCAACCCAGAACCCTTTACCCAGCAAAAAATGTCGACTATACTTGAAGAAGAAAGAAAAAACCTTCATGACATAAAACAAGATGAAAGGATACATGCTTGGAAAACCAACTCTTCATAAATATTTGATGCAATTCAAAGGGCAGAAAAAAGGAGCAATCCTCAACATCCTAGGAAAGAAAACTAACAAAAAACATAACCATAGGAGAAGAATAAATTAATGCTAGAAATCCAAATGGAAATAAAGTGCAAAGCAGGAAGGCAACATCCATCATTCAATTGTAACCTTAAAATATTAATGGGGGCTAAAACTCCCCCAATCAAAGCATAGACCTGGAGATTGGATTAGGAAAACAAAACCCATTCTATTATGCTGTCTAAAAGAAACCCATTTCAATTTCAATGATAGGTCCCACCAACTAAGGTGAAGGGTTGAAGAAAGTTATTCCAAGCAAAATGGTAACCTAAAAAGAAGAAGCGGGTGTGGCTATCTATATATCAGACAAATAGACTTCAAAGCATAAGAAACCAAAAGAGACAGAGAGGGCCATTAAATCTTCAATAAAGGAACAATTGCGTAAGATTGAAGATTTCAACAATCATAGAATCAGTATTAATGCACCAAACATTCCAGTGCATGGCCAAACTTTAATAAAGACAATTCTTCAGGTCTTCAAGACACAAATTAACCGCCAGCTACACTATTACTAGGGGACTTTCAAATACTCCCACAATGGTCCTCTAGACAGAGATCAACAGGACAAAGATAAACAGAGAGACATCTGAACTAATATACTACAATACACCAATGGGACCTCACAGACATCTACTGAATATGTTTCACCCAAACACCAGAGAATACCTTCTACTCAGCACCGTCAATGAACAGTTCTCCCAAAAATGACATATACTGGACACAGGGAAAAACTCATCAAATATAAAAAGGTTGAAAGAATTCCATGCATTCTATCAGAACCAAGTGCAATAAAAAACCTCAATATCACACATACGCAATAAAACCCTACCAACCTAGCAGGAACACATGGACTAAACAACTCTCCTGAATAATGAGTGGGTCACAGAAGAAATAAAAAAGGAAATAAAAACATTCCTGGTAACTGAATGACAATGCTAAAACACAACAACAGCAAAATCTATGGGACTCTCTTAAAGCAAGTCCTAAGAGGAACGTTTATAGCTCTACAGTGCCCACATTAAAAAAACAAGAAAGAAAGAAAAAAGAACAGAAAGAGTACAAGTGAATTATCTAACACAGAGGCTTAAATTACTTGAGAGACAACACAAATGAACCCTAAAACGGAGCAACAAGAAGAAATAACAAAACAGAGCAGAGATCAATGAAATAGAAAACAAAAGAGGAACCATACAAAAAAAATCAATGAATCCAAAAGTTGGTTCTTTGAAGAGACCAAGATATAATCAAAGATAAAGACCAAGAAAACCTCTAACCCAGTTTAACCAAAAGAAAGAGGAACAACTCCAAATCAAATAGAGACTGGTGAAAGGGGAACATATCACAACAGACGAGAATTGAAAAGATCCCAGGAGCAATTCATAGCGGGACTTACCTCAAAGAACTTATATTTCTTACTAAGTTTGAAAACCTAGAAAGAAATGGATGAATCATCGATCCTGTGGAATCTACAACAAAGCTCAACCAGAGAATCGACAGCCAAAAACAAATAGTACAGGAAGAATCGAAGATGTAATAAGTAGTCTCCCAACCAAAAATGCCCAAGCCCGGATGGATCGACATGGCAGGAGATCTATAAAATATTATCAAAGATACCTTATCACAACCATTATACTTACTATAAATTTTAGAAGGATACAAAGGAGGGACTTCTCCCAAATTGCTTCTATAAAGCCAGCATTACGCTACTACCACAACCAGGGAAAGATAACAACCAAAAAGTGCGAAAATAGACCCATCTCCCTAATCAACACACATGCCAAAATCTTAAACAGGATCCTGGCAAATCGCATACAGGCACACATCAAAAAACTCATCCACCATGACCAAGTTGATAACAGACATGCAGGGATGGTTCAACATACAAATCAATAAACATCATCAAACATATCAATGGACTTGAAGGCACAAAACCACCGCTATCAACTCTAATGATGCAGAAAAAGCCTTTTATAAAACCCAGCACCCTTTCATGTTTAAAGTCTCTGGAGGAATGGTCTGGCAGGAGGATCGTATTCCTCAATGTAGTCAATGCCATATACAGGAAAACCCACAGCCATCATCATCCTAAATGGGGAAAATGAACAGAAGACATTCCCCTTAAAGGTAGGAACTTCGCAAGGCTGCCCCCTGTCCACCACTCCTCTTCAATATAGTTGCTAGAAACCCTCAGCTAGCATATAAGGCAAAAGGACAATAAAGAGTTCTAATTTTGGAAAAAGAAGGAAATCAAGCTATCCTTTTTGCTGAAGATATGACTGTCTACTTAAGGATGCTAAGAAACGCCATCCAAAAACTCCTAGAAAACGATTAAACTTTTGGTAAAGTGGCAGGATACAAAATAAACCTCAGTAAAAATCACTAGCCTTTCTGTACACCAACAGCAAACAAGTACAGAAGGAATATAAGAAAATTATAAGAAGACCTTCCCAATCAAAATAGTCTCAAAAACAATAAAAAAATACCTAGGAACAAAGCCTAACCAAAGACACAAAAAAATCTCTATAACAAACATTTAAACCCTTGAAATTGAAGAAGACATCAAGAAGATGGACAAACCTCCCAGCTCATGTATTGGGAAATCCATAATACAGTAAAATGTCCATCCTACCAAACTAGTGTACAGATTTAATGCATCCAAATCAGAATGCCCAGAGTTTATTCCACGAGGCCTGGAAAAAAAAAATCCTCAATCTTCATTGGAAAAACGAAAGACTCCGAATAGCCAAAGCAAACCCGATCACAAAAGAGGCAATACAAGGGGTGACGCTATATTTAACCAGACTCAAAACATACTAAGGCTATAGTCATAAAGACAGCATGGTACTGGCACAAAGACAGACCATTGACCAATGGAAAACTGAAAGATCCAAACCTGAGCCATACAATTTCAGCAACCTCAAATTTGACAAAGGGGCCGAATGAAGACTAAATGGAGGAAAGAGCACCTTCAGCAAATTTGGCTGGCAAAACTGGATCACCACTTGTAGAGAATGAAAATAATCCCCATACCTCTCACCTTGCACAAAGGTCAACTCCAGATGGACCAAGACCTCAACGTGAAACCACCAAACTCGGTAGGTGATTAGAAAGAAGCTGGCACAGACCTATAAGATATAGTTGTAGGAAAAGACTCCTAAATCAGAACAGCCAGCTGCACAAGAAATAATATCGACAATTGACAAATGGGACCTCATTAAACTCAAAGCTTCGGTACATCAAAGAGCAATAAAGGAAGATGGAGAATGACCCACAGACTGGGAGGTAACCTTCACTGTAGATACATTGACAAAGCATTAATTTCCAGAGTAACAAACTACTCAAAAAACAAAGCAGAAACAAAAATACCATCAATTCATAAAGAATGACAGAATTGATAGAGACTCCAAGAGGAGATTAGTGGCCGAATCCTCTTAAAAGAGTTAAGAGCCCCCTTGATAATTAAGGAAATGCAAATTAAAACCACTCTGAAATATCACCTTACTCCAATAAGACCCTGGCTAGAGATCAGGAACATCTACGAATGCTACCAAGTGCTGTGAGAGGTGTGGGGTAAGGGGAACACTCATTCATTGGTGGTGGGTAATGTAAACTGTTACAGCCACTGTGGAAAGCTAGTGTGGAAACCCTTAGAAGACTCAAAATGAGCCTTCCATCTCACTCAGTCCTACCACTCCTGGATACATACCACAAGACCAACTTACGCAAAGATACATTGGCAACAGCTAGTTGTATTGCAAGATCTTGTTCACATAACATAAAAGTCGCGAACCAACCCAGCGTGCCCTTCAAACTGACGATGGAAAGAGAAAATGTGGGTTAATGTAATACATAATTACTTATGCAGCAGTAAAGTAGGGACAACATCAGCATTTGGCCAAGAGAGAGAGAGAGAGAGCTTATCTTTAAGTTAAGTAACGCAGTCCCCAAAAAAACAAATGACAAAAATGGTGTCCTCATCGATTGCGATTGGCGAGTACCACAAGCCCGAGAATATAAATAGTCTCATTGGAGAGGCAGGCATAAGTAAGAGAAAACAGATAAGACTGATGCAACAGAAAAATGATGAAATGGTGATGGAAAGGGGGCAGGGTGGAGAAGGACACGTGTAATAATTGCGATTAATGGCATATTTAATTTGACTGAGCTCAGCAGTGACTCAGTTTCGCCAGACATCCGTTAAAAACAGACAACATGGTCTTTTAGACTAGTAAAGAGTAAAAGTAAACAATGTGTAGATTAAACAATCATTGTTCTTACTATGAATCTGATAAAAATGGTAATGCATTCGAGTTAAATGGAGATACATAAATTTCGCTGTTGCCCACATTTGCCTTTTACATAAAATCTGTAAAGCAAGAACTTTGGGATTGAAACATAGTTGTACAAAATCGTTCTTCTCATAAATTTCTTCTGTTTGTTACAGCTATCCTACTTGTAGCATTCTCTTTTAAGATGATTTTAAAGTAACGTAAGAAATTAAGTTTGCTTCCCAAAATAACATGATAATGTCACCAGAACAAACATGGTGAATTTGATGAAATCCGAGCCTAGATTCCACCCTATAGTCATGTATAAACAACTGTCTTCTGGAGACTCATGGGTCAATAAATAGAAACCTAAAATAAAGGGGGGGGATACAGAAAAGTACATGAAACCCTTTCATCAAACCGTTCCTGCCATAGTCAAGCATCTTAAGACTAACTATGGAAAAGATTTGTTTGTTTCACTAGGTTGACAGAACGTCACCAACTTAACGGCTGGATGATATAGAAACAGATACAGGTTTGCATTTGAGTAGGATGTACCAAAAGTGGCAACAGTGGAAAGTCTTGACTGCCGGTCTGAATCATTCAAAGGAGAAAGCCTCAGAGTTGCCATAATACATCGAACCCCTTCTGTCGGATCCTACATGCAAAGCAACTATTTTAAATGAGTCCTAATGAAACTTAGACCTTCTAGGTGCCACAAAGGTTCTGATATGAGAGACTTCCTTGCCTTCGCACCCATTAGGACAAGAGAAATATGACGATGATGAAGTCATTCCCCAACTGCAAATTGGAAGACAACCTGAGTAGAGGTACATTCTCGTTATAAAACCGGTGAAAGGAAACTGCTTCTTCTTTAATTGACTACAAGACATAGGAACTGTGGATAAGGGATTAGTCTCTTGTTCAAGAAACAAATATATACTACTGAGAAGTCCTAGGGGCTAGGCATGCAGGCAAAATATATATATACAGGAGCTATCTGACATCAGCAATGGATGTTCTATCCAAGGTGGATGTTGGCCAGGGGTCCAAGGCCCCACAAAATGTAAATGCTCCTTGCCTCTTAGTGGGGATACCTACAGAGGCGAGGCAATAAAGACCCGCGCTGAAGTAAACCGCACGTTAAAGGGTAGGCATTAATGAACCACAGGCATGCAATGTACAGATGGCTGCTGGAATGCCAGAGAGTGTTACCAAGCCACTAAACCAATAAAGCAAATATGGGTCTCCTCGAGCCAAGCAAGACTCCACCGTCAGCACGAGCTACACCTCACCTGCCTGGAAATACTGTGGCAGCAAGGTCAGCCATGTGCTTGTATATCCCAAATCTAATTACCTATTGGCTCTCTCCTTGGAAAAATACCCATGGCTGATTGCCCACAAGCTACAATCCTCCTACAGGTTTGGAGATATCATAAGCCACAGGGTCTTAACCCTGTCATATTTAACAGGGGGCAAATTGTAATTCAGATTAAACCATATCAACCATGTGTCCCCTATGCTAAAGTAACCTACCATAACTATTATGCTGCTTAACATACCTATATATCTAATTGCTTGTTTCTTCATTAGTAGGATCGACAAAGGTATCCTGGACAAACTGTCATCCACTGAAAGGAAACAGCCAAGATTGACCAGAGTCCAAGCAACAGCTCCAGAGAGAGGGAAACTGTTTACCCTCTCATCCACTCTGTGCCCCTTTCTAAGCCTAGGGGAACAAACTGCGGAAGAGAGGGCGTGGTAGAATGTAAAAGGCGCCATTGGGGGGGGGGCGTGAATGGTGAAACTACAGCAATGTAGTCTGGAACACTCATGTGATCAACGTGATTGAACAAACAACCGGTCACCCCCACTGGATGTGGGGGCCTGTGAGGTGTTGGGCACCAACGAGCCTGCATAGGTCTTGCATGAAGGATGCTTGTACTCATGATTACACTTATAGCTAAAAATGAAAAAAAAAAACTGAGAGAAAGATGCAGGACAGTTATGGCAGAATGCATGATCTGGGATGGGGTGGGGGTGGGGGGGAGGGAAAGGGAAATAAGCCTGAACTGAATTGGAAAAAATGTATGAAATGCACAAAGCATCAATAAAAACTAATTTAAAAAAGAAAAAAAAACTTTAAACCCCTGAAAAGGAAATTGAAAAAGACTTCAGAAGATGGACAAACCTCCCATGCTCACAGATCAGGAAAATTAATATAATAAAAATGCCCATTCTACGCCAACTCTTGTATAGATTTAATGCAATTCCAATGAAAATCCCCAAGAATTTCTTCACAAGCTTGGAAAAAAGTTATTAATTTCATTTGGAAAAACAAAAGACCCCGAATAGCCAAAGTAACCCTGAAGGAAAAGAGCAATACCAGACTTCAAACTATACTACAGAACTATAGTCATAAAACAGCTTGGTACTGGCACAAAAACAAACCTGTTGACCAGTGGAACAAAACTGAAGATCCAAACTTGAGCACATATAATTTCAGCCACCTCATATTTGACAAGGGGGCCAAGAAGACACAATGGAGAAAAGACAGCATCTTCAGCAAGTGGTGTTGGCAAAACTGGATCACCACTCATAGAAGAATGAAATTAAAGCCATATCTCTCACCCAGTACAAAAGTCAACTCCAGATGGATCAAAGACCTCAACGTGAAACCCAAAACTCTAAAGGCGATAGAAGAAAAAGTTGGCAGCAGCCTACATGGAAAAGACTTCCTAAATCAGACAGCAGCTGCACAAGAATTCAGGTTGACAATTGATAAATGGGACCTCATTAAACACAAAAGCATCTGTACATCAAAAGAAACAGTCAAGGAAGTGAAGAGAAAACCCACAGAGTGGGAGGAAACCTTCACAGCAGATACATCAGACAAAGCATTGATTTCCAGAATATATAAAACTACTCAAAAAACAATGAAGAAAGAAAGCAAATGATTCACTCAAAGATGGAGCAAAGAGCTGAACAGATACTTCACAAGTGAGGAATTAGAGATGGCTGAGAAACATCTTAAAAAGTCTTCAACAACGCTAATAATTAAGGAAGTGCAAATTAAAACCACTTTAAGATATCACCTTACTCCAATAAGACTGGCTAGGATCAAGAAAACAAATGATACATAAAGGTTGTGAGGAAAGGGGAACACTCAACCACTGCTGGTGGGAATGTAAACTTGTACAGCCACTATGGATAGCAGTGTGGAGAACCCTTGGAAGACTCAGAATGAGCTTGCCACCTGGCCCACTTATACCACTACTGGGTATATACCCACAAGACTCATCTTACCGTAGAGATACACGCACAGCCATGTTTATTGCAGCTCTGTTCACAATAGCAATGAGCTGGAACCAACCCGACTGCCCCTCGACTGACGAGTGGATAGAGAAAATGTGATACATCTACACAATGGAGTTCTATGCAGCGGTAAAGAAAGATGACATGAACTTTGCAGGTAAATGGCTGAGGCTTTAAGATATCATGCTGAGTGAAGTAACAGTCCCAGAAAAACAAATGATGAGTGGTATCCCTCATCATTTATATCCCTCATCTGTGGATGCTAGTGCCAATTACCTAGTTGTATGACAAACTGAGCAACATTAATATGATCTGAAAACAACTGTGCTCTTAGATTGTGAATCCCTTAAAAAAGTAAATAAAAAGTAAAAAAAAAAAGCTAAGTGGCATAGAGAATGGGAACTAGGAATGGGGTCACCACCTTTAGTAGTCCTGATCACGTGATTTAGAACACTTTGTAAATGGTTCAAGGGAGGGATTTGGAAACATTTTAAGAAGCAGGCTATGAGAAACACTTAGAATACTGTAATTGAAGATTGCTGTGTGATTCTGCTGGGAGCTCAGATGGCTAGAATGTTAGGAATTCAGATAGTAATGAGTAGCCCAAGAATTTTAGATGGAAATGAGACTCCGGAGAACTGCACTAGAGGCCATGGGTGGCACATTCTGCTGCATAAACCTGTCTACATTTGTCCATGATCCGAGACAGAGGGATGCTAAATTCAACTATGATGGACCAGTTCAGTGCAAAAAAATGCACTCAGAGAGTGGTATATCGCAGCCTGCTTTAGACAAGTTTAGAGTAAGAATATGGAGCAAAGTTCAGAACAGGTACATTTGTAAAAGTTCATTTCAGTTTGACCAGAACACTAGTGCTTTTTTTTTTAAGTTGGGGTCAAAGAAGATCTGGTTGCAGGAGAGATTAAGACGATTAAACAACTACCACATGCTTGTCATGGGGCAATAGAAAAGGCATCTCAAGGACTTCTGAGGAGTTCGTCAGATCACACCCATTACAAGATCAAAGGTGTAAAGTTTTTAATTCATCTAAACACTATTTTCAGAAATGGAGAGTTGGCTCCTCAGTTAATAGCACCAGATGTCCTTGCAAAGGACCCATGACAACTAATAACTGTCTATAACTCCAGTTCTAGGGAATCTGATGCTCTCTTCTGACACTTGTGGGCATGGCACCACATGGTGCACTTACATGCAGGCAATACACTCACACACGTAAAACACCTGTTCTTGTGCTGGATAGCTTTAGTGTCAACTTGACACACCTGGGTTGAGGGAGCCTCAACTGGGGAATTGGCTCCATTGGAGGCTATGGCCATGTCTGTGCAGTATTGTCTTGATTGTTGAGTGATGTGGGAGGGCCCAGCCCACTGTGGGTGGTTCCAGCCCAGGGCAGGTTGTTGTGTGTTGTACAAGAAAGCAGTCTGAGCACAGGTCAGGGGAACTAGCCAATAAGCAGTGTTCCTCCATGGCCTGTGCTTCAGCTCCTGCTTCCAGGTTCCCGCCCTGAGTTCCTACCTTGGGCTGCCTCAGTGATGCACTGTAAAGGTGGTGGAGATGTGAGCCAAATAATCCCTTTCTTCCCCATGTTGGTTTTGGTTCAGAGTGTTTTGTCACAGCAATTGAAGGCAAACATTAACAGTTCTCAAAGAGGAGCTTCAGGGTACCCTGTTCTCACAGGGCAGCACAAGGAACTATTTACCTGTGTGAAGCCATAAATCTACCCAGGCCATTGTATACGTGGCTCAAGGGAGGTGACATCAGCTGGTGGAGGGCTGTGGCGTCATTCATGAGATGCTGGATTCATAGGCATGCACAATGCAAGGGTTATGAGCTCTTTTAAACCAGAAATCACAGCCAGATGTAAAAGGAGGACCAGGCGTATCCAGGTGATATATGGAAGGGCTGAAGGCCCTACAGAGAGTCTTCTGGGATTGTGATGCATGAAGCTCTGAGGGTTAAGCCCAAGCTGCAGTAAAGGATGTTGCAGATGGCGGGGCCACAGAGTGAATCCCAAGGAAATGCCCAGGCAGTGACTGTGTCCAGCCCAAGAGAGACCATAAGGACGACCATCAGCGAGGCGTGGAGGGGGCACTGCTGGAGCTCACGGGCACTCCCACCATTCCGGATGCCACAGGAATTACTGGTGCCCAGATATTTTCCAGTTTCACTTTTGTCCAGTCCCCCTTTCTTTGTGCCTCTTCTTCGCTTTTGTAATGAGAATGTTTATCCTCTGTGTCACTGTATATTAGGAGTATGTAATTAAAAAGTTGGTTTTACAAGCACACACAGCTGAGTTGCCTTCAGCCTCAGAAAAGACTTTTGACTTGAACTTTTTTGATCAACATTTCAACTATTAAAACTATGAAAACACCGTGTGGAGGACTGAATGCACTTTGCATGGTGGAGGCCATGGGCCTTTTGGAGGTCAGGGACAGAGTGCTATGATTTGGAATATGAAGATCTGAAGTGTCTCTCAAAACTGGCTCATGTGCTAAGGCTTGGTCCTCGGCTGGTAGCGCCATTGAAGGTGACTGGCTCATGATGGTTAATCTCATTGACAGGTTAATCCATTGAAGAGGTGTTCATGGCTGGGGTCTGACTGGAAGAGACATGTCACTGTGTTAGAGTGGCTCTCCTTCCTCATGCTCTTCCACTGTGAGTTTTTACCTTGCCCTGGGCCTAAAGACAATGGAGTGCCGCCCTTCAGTTGTTCACTGTTCAGTTGTAACAGTGAGCTGCTGAGTACACATGATAAGACATTGGTCAAAACACATTCACCAAACATACTCATCAGATTATTTGCCTTAGGAGAAAAAAATAACATCATCGGATTTTTAGAACAATATTGTTCTAAATGCCTAGACCTCCTTGCAGACAATCTGAGGTCTCATATCTTGAGACTGACCTGGGAAATTCAGTTTCAAAACTGCCGAGTACCAGACTAGTAATCAAAATTTCCAGGTCCCTGACAAGGACAACGCAGATGGGACCTGCCATTGTGAGTATCCTTGTTCGAGCACCCTGCAGACCCTCACTCATCACCTGATGTTAGGGTTGATCAAAGGCAGGACAGGAGGAAATGTCTTACAATCCCACAAGTTCAGAAATTACACCAGCAGAGACCTGCTGAGGAGGAGGGTGCTTTGATCAAAGATTCATGAATCATGGAGGATAAAGAAAGGAATAACAAGTTTCCTCCCAGTGGAGACTCTGCATAATGCAGCAGAGCCTTGGAGGGAGGCTCCAGCCTTGGAGGGGTCCCCTTTCCCAGTACAGGGCTGCTCAGAGACTCCCTGCCTACATGCCCCCCGCTACACATGCTCCTGTCTGTGTCCCAGCCACCCAGAGGGAAGAAGCTTTCATGGTTTGGGCTTCTTGTTCCTGTTTCAGTGAATGCATTTGAGTTCCTGCACCAGCAGGTGTCCCCTGAGGGATCATGGGATACCCATAGAGGAGACAGTGAAAGCCCCTCAAGATCAGAACTGAAAGGGGCAGTACAATGGTTAATTTCAGTTGTCAGCTTGAGTGGGAAGACACACCTCAGAGATGTTCAACTTGGGGTGCAGCCTCACCTTGCACTGGCAGCACCGTCCTATGTCATCTCTGGGGCCCAGTCTGAGTGACTAGGATGCACAAAGGCAATGGTTTCCTGCCTCCTCACTGTGCCGCATCAGCCCTCACCATGCCTGCCCCACCTCACTCTCTTCAGTCATTACAGAAATGAGAAAAGTAACTAATGCCAACACTGTGATCATGAGTGAGAGGCACAAAGGAAGTGATGGTTGAACCACGAGTCCTTTCATTGATAACAGCTGCTGGTCGGGTGTGAACTCACACCCCAAGAGCTCTCAGTCTACAGGAAGGGTAGAGCAGGGTTTATAAAGCTTAAAACCACCATGACATCATGCCTGGGGCAAAGCCAATAACCACAGGTACATCAGATCATGTAGTTACACCAGACCAGAGGCAGGTCAGTTAACAGGTTTTCAGTAAACAAAAAGTTTCCAAGTTTCAGTTATGAAAAACAAGTTTCTCAGAATTGCAGAAACAATGGGCTCCCTGGAGTTCTGGTGTCGCTGGGTGGGAGCACGTTCTGCCTGGCTGGTTGTAAGTTCTAGTACTGCAGAAACAAGGTCCTCCCTGAAACTGCATGGGACCATTCTGGCTACAGTTAGGGAGACTGGGGGTGGGGGGTGGAACAAGTCAGCCAGGGTGGGATGGAGTCGGCTCCGACTTTTCAATTCGGCGAGGGGTGAAGAATCTGGAGGGCCCATAGGAGAGAGATTCCAGAGTGCTGGGGTTTCAGCATGGTAGAGGGTGCAGCGGTGCTGCAGAAGTGGAAGTCATGAGCACAGACTTCTGCAGTACCCTGGGGTGTTCACAATCAGCACGCCTGTTTTTGAGACCAACCATCACAGTTGCCGTCACACCTATGCTAACCCTAAGTACTGTAGGTTCTGCCTATATTTTGAACTAGAAAGAATCAAGTGATCCTCAACCAGGAAGCAGGCCGACACTGCTGCCCCTCCCAGGACACTGCAGGGTGTTGGTGGTGCTGGTGTATTTTTCCAACCCTAGTGCTGTTTCTTCTTTATTGAAGGAAAGTCCTGGGATCATCTGTGGTTGTTGAATGAGAAATTTCTCCTGTCAGCTCCAAGTATCTGAATACTTGCTTTAGCTGGTGGTGCTGCGTTTGGAGGCTGAGGAGGTCCAGCCTTGCTGGAGGACGCGTAGCCCTGGGAGTGGGTTTCTTCCCCATTTCCGGTTTCTCACCCCGCCCCCTTGCTTCCTCTGCCTGCTTGAAGATGTGAACTTACAACTTTCTGCTCCAGCCATGCCTCCCCACCCTGATGGACTCTATCCCTGTGTAACTTAAGCCAAATAGATTCTTCCTTCCATAGGTTGCATTGGCCGTGGTGTTTTATCACAACAGGAAAGTAGCTAATACTCCATCCATGAGGCTTTAGCTGGGACTTGACTCTTCAGGGGAGCCTAGAGTAACCTTGAAGTATCATGGCCTTAGTCTCCTATATTCACTAGGGGGAACTTAGAGATTTACGAATGGGTCTTATTTAGCCTTTAAAAGTCTAGACTGGGAGAAAGGCGGGAGAAAACTCCATATGGTAGAATTTAAAATAATGCATGTAGTTCTCAGCCTTTTTAGGAGAGGACATTTGGGTATCACCATGGGTGCATACTGACTCAGTGGCTCCTTTCAAGGGAGAACCTATCAGACTTTGCCTCAGACACACCTGCAGTTCCATGTGGTGTCAAGAGCAGCTGACAGGATGGGTGAGTGCTTCATCACCCTGAGCTCACACTCCTCCAATCATTAGACAGCACTCGGGCAACTCTACCAGTGTCAGCAAGGAAAAGCCTGAAGCATCCCCAACTAGAAAGTACTGAGGATAAAGGATGACTGGAGGGAAGGCAGGGGCTGGGACAGGAGCCTGGGTAGGACAAGGAATATTAGTGGCAAAACTGGAGTGACCTGACAATCTGATTGGTACTGGTGGGTCAGTACAGTGCACCTCTGCCTCTGTCTGTGAGGTCACTTATAGAGAGATCACCTAGGAAGGAAGACCTGCCCTGAATGTAGGTGGAAGCATTTGATAGGCTGAGGGCCTAGATGTCATAAAAGAGGAAAAAGAAAAAAAACGTGAGCTGAGTGCCCGTATTAATCTATCTCTGCTTCCTGGTCTGCCCAGATGTGAGCAAGCTCCGCTGCCTAGGAACCATCCGACACCATGTTTATCCTTCATGATGGATGGCATCTTTTCAATGCAGGAGCAAAATAAATCATGTCTCCCTCAAGTTGCTTTGTCTGGGATTTGGTGCCAGCCATGTGAAAGGTCCCAGCAATCAAGAACCAAAACCTCTAAAACCACAAGGCAAAATGAGCCCATCCATCCTTAAGGAGTTCTCTCTGGTATTTGGTTGCAGCTGTGTAAAGTCCAACTCTATTTCCATGGTGAGGACTTCAGTAGTGTGTTGAAGTGATGAATAAGCATCCTTGGCTACTGCTTTTCCCACATCTGTTGCTAGCTGCAGACACTCCACATACACCCTGTAGGGTATGGATGCAAACTCTTTTAAACTATTTTGTGAAGAATTAAATCATGAATGGACTTGAAACTTATCCAACACCTTTTTTGTGATATTTGCTATACTTTATTCTTTCGTTCTGTTAATGTGTGGCTGCACACAGATTTGCATATGCCTAATCATCCTTGGATTTCAGGACTGACCACCTTGGTTGTGATATGTGATTCTGTTTGTTGAATTCAAGTTGCTGCTATTTTACTGAGGATTTTTCCATGTTAATTCATTGGAGGGATGGTCTTGTGGTTTGTGGCTTCTCATAGCATCTTTGGTTTGGGATCAGAGGCTCTTGACATTAGTGACTTTGAAAGTGCTAGTCTCTCTTCTATTTTTGGAAGCATTTAAGGAGGTTTGATATTGTTTGGTAGCACTCACTCATGAAGGCCTCTGGTCCAGAGCTTGTCTTTGCTGTTAGTCTTTAAAAATTGATTCATTCTCATCTGTTGTTGGTCTGTTCTTTCTTTTTCTTCTTGATTAAGTTTTGGTCACTTGCATGCTTATTTGGTGTATAGTAGTTCACAGCAAAAGCTCAGAGAAAATCATATCACAGACTTGGAGAAATGCAGAAGCAACCCCAACACTATCTGAGTACTGGCAACCATGACCCCATGACTGCTGGGAAGGGGAGATCCAAGCTCATTTAAGGAGAAGACACTGAGTAGGTTGGCAAGGCTCTAGGGGATGAACCCACACCATAGGACATTTGGGTTCACAAACTTGAATAATATATATATATATATATATATATATATATATACACACACATCTTCTGTGATGCTTACACCTCCATGGCTGATTTTGTTTATTTAAGTCTTCTCTCTTTCTTGATCTGTTTTTTTTTTCATTTTCTTTTTTCCCTTCTTTAAAATTAACTTTCATGCAATTTATTTTGATCATATTTACCCCTCCTTTCCCAAATCCTCCAAGATTCACCCCCTTCCCACTCACCCAACTTTGTGTTCTTTTTTTTTTTACAGAACCACATCAAGACCAATTTGCCATGCCCATATACTTTCAGATGTGTGGCCATTCCCTGAAGTATGGCGAACCTACCCAGCATCACATTAAAGAAGCCCAAATCTTCTCCCAGGAGCTCTTGATCCCCACATCCTCCCATCAGATGAGTGGTGCATGGTACCCACCTCCTGACATGCTAGGATTTTGTCTACCCTGAGCCTGTGTAGGTCTCGTGGATGCCATCACGACCACCGTGAGCTCAAAATGTTCTTACAGTCTTTCTGCCCTCTCCTCTGCAGTGATCCCTGAGCCTCTGGAGCAGAGGGTGGACCAAAAGGGGCCCCACTCAGGGCTGAGTGTGGGGCAGAAGGGGCCCCACTCAGCGCTGAGCATTCTATAACCTCTTATTCTCTACATCTTTTTCCCCAAAGTAATTCAGTTTTGAATTTTCTATTGTTTTGCATTTTATACTTGATATTTTATGCTTTAATCTTATTGATTTTTTCCACTTTGGTGTTTGATCTTTCTCTGGCTCTTGATTACAGACTGGTTGGCTCAATGGTGTCCTATTAGTCCTGTGGGATTTCTGTTCTCTTTGTCATTTCTTTTCTGTTATTACTCAATAATTAGAAACTGTCCTTTTGTTTTCCAATTCTTTCCTTGCTTAGCCCACTCTGTAGCATCTTTCATTTCATTCACTGTAATTTTTAGCTCCAGAATTTCTGTGGGTTCTTATTATATTTATTTCTTTGTTGAAGTTCTCATTTAGTTCATGCTGATCTCCTTGAGTCATATGTCTGTGTTTTCTTGAAGCTCTCTGAAGTTCTTTAAAATGGTAATTTACCCTGAGCTTTTGTCCAAAGCAGTTGAGTGTAATGCATATTGGAAACAACAACAACAACAATAGAAAGGACTGCATCAAAGAACTGACTGAAACAGTGAACTTCTGCTCAAAACAGTAAACTTCCTCATGGAGATTATTGAGAAAGACTGAGAAAGAGATGAAAACCATGTTTGGCAGAATGCACGAGCTCTGGCGGGGTGGGGGAATGGGTGGGAACACGGGTCTAGATTTGTTAAAAAAATAAAAATAAATTTATGTGAAAAAAAATAAAATATTACACAATAGTCAAAAGTAAAAAAAATGGTAATTTAATTTTTTATGGGTGTGTAGTGGGTATATATGTGTGTGTTCAATCCCTATGGAGGTGAGGAGAAGCTGTCAGATTCTTCTCTAGCTGAAGTTGCAGGTGGTTGTGAGCCACAAACATGGGTGCTGGGAACTGAACTTGGGTTCTCTGCAAGAGCTACAAGTACTTTTAACCAGTAGTCCATCTCTCCAGCCCCAATTAATGTTTAAACTTTTTGCCAGGTGTGCTGGATAGCTTTAGTGTCAACCTGACACACCTGGGTTGAGGGAGCCTCAGTTGGGGAATTGGCTCCATTGGATTGGCCTGTGGCCACATCTGTGGAGTATTGTCTTGATTGTTGAGCAGTGACAGTATAAGAAGGCAGGCTGAGCAAGCCAGTAGAGAGCAAGCCAGTGAACATCACTCCTCCATGGCCTGTGCTTCAGCTCCTGCCTCCAGGTTCCTGCCCTGAGTTCCTGCCTTGAGTTCCCTAAGTGATGATCTGTGACCTGGGAGATGTAAGCTGAATAAACCCTTTCCTCCCCAAGTTGGTGTTGGTCAGAGTGTTTTGTCACAGCAATGGAAGACAAACTACGACACCAGGCAATTGAGAGGTCTTCATTCATCTGAGGACATTTTCTGGACAATTATTGTTTTCCCTTGATAACATTCTTTTTCTTTTTTTTTTTTTTAATTTATTTCTGTATGTGTATCAATGCACTGTCTGCATGCAGGTCTGTGCACCTGTGTTGTGCAATGCCGCGGAGGTCAGAAGAGGGTCTCGGATTCCCCTGGAGCTGGAGTTCTCCTGGAAATGGAGTTTCAGATGGCTCTCGGCCGCCATGTGGGTGCTGGGGACTGAACCCGGGTCCTCTGCAAGAGCGGTCGGCGCTCTTAACCGCTAGGCCATCTCTCCAGCCCCCCCTTGATAACATTATTATCTGGACTTTTTAATGCTCCTTATGACCCTGCGATGATGCCTGTGAATTTGAAGTTCATTCACCCCCAATTTCAGACTGGTGGGGAAGGACTTTGCCATGGGTGGCCTATCAGCAGAGACCTGACCCATTCTGCTCCACTGCTCAGCTAAGCACTGGTGAGCACTGTAGGGTTCACATGAGTCAAAGCTGTGGAAGCGAGGGGTGCTAAGTTCCTTGGTAGCAAAGGCTGCTGGGACACTACGTACATCCTTAGTGCAGAGACGTCGTGGCTGGCAGCATCTCTGAGGCACCCTGGTCTTGTTTGGGCAGCTCTGACAGCTGGGGTTGAGTTGGTAATGGCATCCTTGGTGGTATAAATTCCTAGCATTTTCCTGGTCTCTTTTATCACAAGGGACTAGAGGTTTAGAGTAACACAGATAAAACATGAAATGTTTTTCTGTGCAGTCACAGAAAATGTTTTGTGTCCCACTGTGCTGCCGAACCTTCTGCATTGCATTCCGAGCTGTCCCGGTACTACTGTTGTAGTTTAACTGTTGTCTCTGGGGAGGAGGATAGGAGCCAGTGTTGGGATGGTCTGACCTGCTGTTTTGCTGACCTACCTCTTCTGAACCAATCTCATGAAGCTTTGGCTTCTACTTTACACTGGTTGGTTTTTGTCAGCTTGACACGCTCTGGACACACGTGGGAAGAGGGAACCTCAGCTGAGGAATTTCAGACTGGCCTGTGTTTGTGAGACATTTTCTTAATTTCCAGTTAATATAAGAGATCCCCGAGCAGTGTGGGTGGTGTGGTCCCTGAACTGCATGAGAAAAGGAGCTGAAAGCACCGGCTGGAAGCAAGCAGTGCTCCTCCATGGTCTTTGCTTCAGTTCCTGCCTTGGGTTCCTGCCCTGGCTTTGTGATGGATCGAGACCTGGGAGCTGAAGGCGAAATAAAACCTTTCCTCCCCAGGTTGGTTTAGGTCAGTGTTCTACCACAGCAACATAAAACAGACCAGGACACTCCTCTCTCCTAGAACCTCTTCAGAGAAGGCACATTTTGGGAGGTGGTGAATGCTCTTTTCCTGCTTGGAAGTGTGTGTGTGTGTGTGTGTGTGTGTGTGTGTGTGTGTGTGTGGTATATACATGTATGTATTTGTGCTTGTTTATGTGCATGCATCCGTGTGTATGTATATACACATGTGTGCATGTGTGTGCATGTATTTGTGCCTGTGCATTTGGGTATGTTTAGAAATGTGGCAGAGGAAAGGAAGACTCCTCTGCTCCTCAGTGGGGCTCTGTGGGTCCTTGGTTCACACGGTAAATGTTTCTCCTTCATCTTGACACTCTATAGTGGAGCTCGTTACCTTCTCTTGAAAAATTCCACAAGTTTATGAACACACCTGACTTCTGGCTGTGGTGGCTGAGCCAACAAGTGTGAGCTTTGGAACTGCCTGGTCCCTGTTGGCAGCATGGCTTTGGTCTCTGTGAGTCTGTGTGCTGTGTTCCTCCAATCCTGGTCCCGGCCTTGGATGTGCTGCAGGCAGGACTGGGGAAGGCTCTGTGTACTGGTGCTCCTCCTTTGACCAGCCATGGCCTTGGACACCATACTGTAGAACCTCTGCTACTGGTGGTGCCAGAGACCCACACAGAAAGCACTAAGAAGTCATCTACGCCTGTGACCTGCTCAGGCCAGGAGGGAGGAACCTGGGACTTCAGTGGCACCTTTACCGATCAAACAGTACATGGACACCCTTCCAAGGAGCAAACAGACCTGATGAGGTGGTCCAGCTATGAAGTGGAGCCTCCACTCACACTGCCTTGGCCATCGCCACCAGACAGGTGGGCCTTTGAACCAGCATCTCCAGGATCCAGCCCAGTGATTCTCTCCACATGTGATCTTCAGCCAGTTTCTCATGCACTCACCCATGTGTATGCTGGACATCTCTGACTCAAAGGCCCATTGCAGCCTTCCGTCCCTTCTTGCTGGTGCCCCATGGGGGGACGGCTGATAGGTTCACATTGAAGTTATTGCATCAGTTCTTCACTCCCCTGTGCATGAAGCTGGAGCCTGTTTAAACCTGAGAGTGTGAGGTCCAGGATTCTTGGAAGACCACGTGGCTAAGTGTGGTGGTCGCTGAGTGACCTGGGAGAAGAGCTGAATGCTGCTGTTAGTGCAGGCTGCCCAAAGCCGAGCTGGGTGCCGCTGTTAGTGCAGGCTGCCCGGAGCCGAGCTGGACGCTGCTGTTAGTGCAGGCTGCCCAGAGTGGAGCTGGACGCTGCTGTTAGTGCAGGCTGCCCAGAGTGGAGCTGGACGCTGCTGTTAGTGCAGGCTGCCCAGAGCCGAGCTGGACACTGCTGTTAGTGTAGGCTGCCCAGAGCGGAGCTGGACGCTGCTGTTAGTGCAGGCTGCCCGGAGCGGAGCTGGACACTGCTGTTAGTGCAGGCTGCCCAGAGCCGAGCTGGAGCTGCTGTTAGTGCAGGCTGCCCGGAGCCGAGCTGGACGCTGCTGTTAGTGCAGGCTGCCCGGAGCAGAGCTGGAGCTGCTGTTAGTGCAGGCTGCCCGGAGCAGAGCTGGAGCTGCTGTTAGTGCAGGCTGCCCGGAGCCGAGCTGGAGCTGCTGTTAGTGCAGGCTGCCCGGAGCCGAGCTGGACACTGCTGTTAGTGCAGGCTGCTCAGAGCGGAGCTGGACGCTGCTGTTAGTGCAGGCTGCCCAGAGCCGAGCTGGACGCTGCTGTTAGTGCAGGCTGCCCAGAGCCGAGCTGGATGCTGCTGTTAGTGCAGGCTGCCCAGAGCGGAGCTGGACGCTGCTGTTAGTGCAGGCTGCCCAGAGCCGAGCTGGATGCTGCTGTTAGTGCAGGCTGCCCAGAGTGGAGCTGGACGCTGCTGTTAGTGCAGGCTGCCCGGAGCCGAGCTGGACGCTGCTGTTAGTGCAGGCTGCCCAGAGCCGAGCTGGATGCTGCTGTTAGTGCAGGCTGCCCGGAGCCGAGCTGGGTGCTGCTGTTAGTGCAGGTTGCCCGGAGCCGAGCTGGACGCTGTTGTTAGTGCAGGCTGCCCGGAGCCGAACTGGGTGCCGCTGTTAGTGCAGGCTGCCCGGAGCGGAGCTGGACGCCCCTGTTAGTGCAGGCTGCCCGGAGCCGAGCTGGGTGCCGCTGTTAGTGCAGGCTGCCTGGAGCCGAGCTGGGTGCCACTGTTAGTGCAGGCTGTCGGGAGTCCAGTTGGACGCTCCTGTTAGTGCAGGCTGCACGGAGCAGTCTAAATTCGCAAGGCTCCATGGACCAGGAGGCCCTGGTCTGCTCTATGGTCCCAATACTGCACTTCCTTTCCTGAGTGACTCTCCTCCCTACTTCCTACTGGATGCCCTGGTGGGGCCAGAGAACAGGACCAGGACTTGGACCATCCTGAAAGGTGTTGATAGTGCCAGGGCCCAGCAAGCCCAGGAGAAAAGGGTGAACACATGGTGTCTCTGACCCTGAAGGAGGTGGTTGCTGGGTTGCAATCAAATCTGGCACCTCCACGCACATCCTGAGCCTAGAGGAGGTGCCAGGGCTGAATGAGGACCCTGAGGAACACTAAACCCTGGGAGCTGGGGGTCCTGCGCAGGGACAGCTAAGGTCCCTGCAGATATGACTTAAGGTTCCTGAGAGGAGACCGTTCTGGAGGACCCAGGGGCCCTGAATGCAATGACAAGTGTCACAGACAAAAAGAGTGGCTCAGTGGTTAAGAAAGGAGTTTGGATCCCAGCACCCATGTCGGGCAGCTCACAATGGTCTGACTCTGGCCCCGGGGGGGTCCAAAACCTCTGGCCTCCATCAGTACCTGCATTCCCATGAACATGCCCCACACAGACATGTAATTGCAAAGTAAAAATGAATCTTAAAGAAGAAGTAGAGGGAAGATCGAAATGGTAGGAAAAGGCCAGGTGCAGAAGAGAGAGGTGAGTTGTGCAGCTGGCGGAAAGGACACCTGGAGCTGCTGCGGATGGGGCAGACAGGAGGGACCCTGTCCAAAGAGCCTTCCCAGGGAGTACATCACACTGACGCCTATAGCTGACTGTCTCCAGAGCCTTAGAGAGGATCTTCCTACTGGTCAGGTGGCTGATTCGGTGTCTCTTCACTACCACAGTCACCAAAACAATGCAGGCTCAGGTGTAAGGGGAAGGGGTGTGTGGCATTCCCTGCCTCCAGTCTACAGGTACAAATGTGAGTGTGAGCTGTGCTGCACTGGACAGCATGAGGGTCTTCCACTGGATTGTATGAAGGGTGTGCAGGTCATGAGGATTCCCCATGGATTGTATGAAGGGTCTGCAGGTCATGAGGGATTTCCCCTGGAGTGTATGGTGTGCAGGTCATGAGGATTTCCCCTGGATTGTATGAAGGGTGTGCAGGTCATGAGGATTTTCCCTGGATTGTATGAAGGGTGTGCAGTTCATGAGGATTTCCCCTGGATTGTATGAAGGGTGTGCAGTTCAGGAGCTATTTCCCCTGGATTGTATGAAGGGTGTGCAGGTCATGAGGATTTCCCCTGGATTGTATGAAGGGTCTGCAGGTCATGAGGATTTCCCCTGGATTGTATGAAGGGTCTGTAGGTCATGAGGATTTTCCCTGGATTGTATGAAGGGTGTGCAGTTCAGGAGCTATTTCCCCTGGATTGTATGAAGGGTGTGCAGTTCATGAGGATTTCCCCTGGATTGTATGAAGGGTGTGCAGTTCATGAGGATTTCCCTGGATTGTATGAAGGGTGTGCAGTTCAGGAGGATTTCCCCTGGATTGTATGAAGGGTGTGCAGGTCATGAGGATTTCCCTGGATTGTATGAAGGGTGTGCAGGTCATGAAGATTTCCCTGGGTTGTATGAAGGGTGTGCAGGTCATGAGGATTTCCCTGGACTATTTGAAGGGTGTGCAGGTCATGAAGATTTCCCCTGGATTGTATGAAGGGTGTGAAGGTCATGAGGATTTCCCTGGGTTGTATGAAGGGTGTGCAGGTCATGAGGATTTCCCTGGGTTGTATGAAGGGTATGCAGGTCATGAGGATTTCTCTGGACTGTATGAAGGGTGTGCAGGTCATGAGGATTTCTCTGGACTGTATGAAGGGTGTGCAGGTCATGAGGATTTCCCCTGGACTGTATGAAGGGTCTGCAGTTCATGAGGATTTCCCTGGATTGTATGAAGGGTGTGCAGTTCATGAGGATATCCCTGGATTGTATGAAGGGTGTGCAGTTCATGAGGATTTCCCCTGGACTATATGAAGGGTGTTCAGGTCATTAGGATTTCCCCTGGATTGTATGAAGGGTGTGCACGTCATGAGGATTTCCCTGGATTGTATGAGAGGTTCGACTTAGACTTATAATTGACTGTCCTGTCACTAAGCTTCCTGTCTTGGGTGCAGTTGTTCAAGACATTTTTCTTTTCCAATCATATTTATTTCACTTGTCAAAGAATTACCAACTGCTGGTCGAAGAGGTTCTGAGGTACAGCACCCCTCCTAGCTGGTGCTCTTTCTCCGTCTTCTCTAGCCCCACCTTCCACATGTGGCCATTCTGTCCTCTGCTGCTGTGAACCGTGTGGTGTCTAGGTTTCCAGTGTAGCCAATGAAGGGTATGGTGGTGGTTATCATGATCACTGTGACACCACCTCAAGTGGGACTAGTCTTAATGAGGAGTCATCTAATCAGGTTGGCCTGTGCGCATGTCTATGGAGGATTGTCTTGATTGTTGGCCCATTGGAGAATGCACCATTCCTGAGGGACGGGCTCCTGAAATGCATGAGAGAAGGAAAATTGGGCTGAGCACAGGCAGGCAGGTTATCACTTGTGCATTCCTTCTCTCTGCTCTTGCGTGTGGATGCCTTGACTTTCCCGCTGTCGTGGAGCTCTGAGTGGAAATGAACTTACTCCCCTAAGCTATTTGCTGTCAAGGTATTTTTAACACATCAGCTGAAGTGAAATGAGGATGAACAGGAAGTAAACGTCAGTCTTCGAGGGAAGATGACAGGCATCAAATGAGCATTCCCTGTGTCTGGCCTTGACTGCCTTCTTGAATGGGGACTTCTTTCTTAGTTGCCATTAGCTTCTGACTCCTGAGAAAAGTCAGCCGGGAGCCCTGGGAAGCACTGTGCTTCGGGACTTGTGCTGAGGGTAGAGGCAGTCTGGGGTTGCTGGTCCCGAAGGAAGGTCCAGGACAGCCAAACATGGAAGAGTTGGAAGAGTTGGGACCTCCTCAGAGTGGGCTCTCTGCTCCGCTCCCTGGCACTGGTCCCCAGAGCGATGCACATGCCACAGGAGGTCATGAGCACCTTAATGTGATTCAGGAGGACGGGCAGAGCAGAGGCCCTGGCTCCTCCAGCTCTCTCCTCCCCAAATTCCAGAAGCAAATAACAGGGTAAAACTGGCAAGAGATGTGAAAATGAAGCCTGCCTAAAGGTTCAGTCCAAGCAGAAGGCCTGGGAGCAAGCCAGTGCCATAAACAGGTGTCCGCAGTCCACTCAGGCCGAAATGCCAGCTCCTGCTCTGGAGAAGTGTTGGCCAGTGTGGGAAGATGAAGCTTCACCCCTGTTTCAGGAACTCCCTCACAATCCGTTCATCTCAGCATGAAGCCCCTGGGCTCACACCCCTGAGGCGAGCGAGCGGCCCCTCTCAGCCACAGGCCTGGCTGCACTTCACCAAGGCCTGCAAGATTTTCGCCTAGAAGCAACCCTCCTGGGTTGCCCCATTTCAACCTGCTCTGTTCTGTCCGCCCATCCCCAGCAGATGAGAACACCCGGAATGAGGTTCTCAGCCAGCCAGCCTCCATCTCAGCGGGGCTGGCCTCTGTCTGCTTCCGGAGACGTCACCACTGTGCCTGGTGGCTTCCACTTCTGCAGCCGGCAATGAACTGGCCTTTATTTGAAAAAGAGGCCATTTTTGCTGGGCCTTCTGGACCACCAGCAGTCCGTGATCATTTGATCAGAAAAATTAATTTGACTTGAAGAGAAATAATTTGTGTGAGTGTTCCCACCCAAGATGGTGAGTGGGAAGAGGGTCACCCAGAATGCCTCAGCGCCCTGAGTCTTAGCAAACAGTGACACAGCTGTGTACAAATGCTGGTCCCAGCCTCCATCATTTGGCACTCTGGTTGCAGAAAGTTTGCTGACTATGGCTCAGGAGCTGCTTGAAATGGGGTACAGGGTGCAGAGACCGTCTTCTAAGTGTCCAGGTGATTTAGACTTAAGAAAAGTTGTAAATACAGTTCACACAGGTCCTACACACACGCTACTTCCATTGTTGCCTGTTTTTGAGACACTGGCCTGTTCTGCATCCCAGGCTGGACTCAACTCATGGAAATCCCTCTGGCTCAGCAGCCTAGGTCTGGGATTGCAGGCTTGAGCCACCATACCTGGCTGACCATCTTATGGTGTGTTTGGTGGACCTGATTTGATGCCTGATAACCTATTGCCAAAGTTCATTCATGCTTCCTTCGAGTTTACCTAATGTTATTTTTCAGTCCCCTGATACCATCCAGATTCTCACAGGAGCTCAAAACATGAGCTCTGTGCCTTTTCCTATGGCCCTGCCTTCAGAGGGCCAAATGTGCAATACCTTCTCAGTAGGGCCCTCACAGGACCCAGGAGCTGAGATGGGATGCTCTGTGACTCCCAGAAGTTAAGAAGAGTCCCCTCCCATGCAGCATCACCTGAAGGGGCCATGTTGACTTTAGCTCGTGATGGCTCATGACGCCCACATGTTCATGTTTCTCCAGAACACATGAGACTCTAATTCTGCCCTTATGCTCAGTTGGCTGTGCAGCCATACCACATGCTGGACAGGTACATGTGCCTGGTCTGCTGCAGAGACTCCACGTGACTTTGCAATTTCTCCACATGGAAACTTTATTCAGTCTCTTCTTCCTTGGGTGTGGGCTCTTGGATGTCTACTCACACTGAGCTTATTGCCCAGTCCTGCCTAACTTCTTTTGTGTTTAAATTGCTCGAGCTCTGGGCATGGTCTATGTTTTCGTTGGCATGCATGGTACCTTGCCTACACTTGCTGTTTTATTTTTGAGTGATTCTTTATTTTCTGCTCCACAGGATGCACCGAGATCATGTTCTCTGTCTTCTCCTGCAGTAGTGGAATGGGCTGCTTCTCCCCAGACCCTGAGCCCAGCCACCAAGGTGGCAGTGGGGATGATGGGCACTGGTCCTCAAGGCCTCTGTGGTGCTGTCTTTAGGCCGACTCCGATGTCAGAGCTTGGGAACATGTATGTGCACCTGTGTCTATGGAGACGGTCCCACATGGAATCTGCACCTCACTGAGCTTACCCCAGATGTCCCTGACTGCTAAGGCTCTGACCTGGGACTGGACAGTACTGACCTCACCCTCTGGTTGGTCTTTAACTTGCCCTGCCAATGAGAATCTTGGTCTATCCACCCCCCCGTCCTGTCTATTCTGAGCCAGCATGCATATATGGTGGCTTTGGATCTATAAAGATAGATCACACTCATGTGAGCAACTTGAATATTACTGCTTTTAGATTTAAATAAAAGACAAATGAGAACATGAAGAAGTGAATCATTTGGGGATTTTTCAGGAAATTCTCCCAGAGCCGTTCTCTTCAGTAGAAGCTTAAATTACAATAGAGAAAATGAGAATTGGCAAAGTTCACTATTTCCTGTGAAGTTAAGCATGCAGCCTCTGTTTACCCCTGAGATGCCAAAGCCATGGTATAAGAGTCGGTGAAGTGAACCTTGGACATGCCTGGCACCATGGTACAGGAGTTGGTAGAGTGAGCCTGGCACCCAGAGGCTCTGAGACCATTGCTGCAGGTGAGGCCATGTCTGGGGCAAATAATTCTGTCATCCCAGAGCTAGAAGGTACTGAGAATGGTTGCAGAACAAATTAAAACTGGCCGTCCTCCCCAGCACCTAGACTCCTGTTGGAAGGACTGTGAGTGCAAGGCGGAGTAAAAATGGGTGCAGCCTGATATGCTGCCTGACTTATTTTTGTCCTTACCTGAAGGACCTCTGTTGCCCTGGGGTGATCCATGCAGGTCACAGGAGAGCAGCTCATCCTGGAGCCTTCTCTTCTAGCTTGTAGTTCATTGCTCTCATTGCCACAGGGTCTTCCTGAGTTTCTTTTCTGACAAGAGAACTGGTGGACATGATGTGTGTGGTGTGGACATCTTGGCCACTCACCAATCAGAATTCTGCAATAGGAATGTCCAAGACCAGTCCTTACACGATGTATGCACACAGGACCCCTCTGCTCTGAACACCGACAGCAGGGCCAGGTCAATATATCACCTGCTGGAAGCTCTGCCAGAGTCTGGAAACTGGCCTCTTCTGTGGGTGGACCGTGGCAGCTACAGAGTCTGGTGTTTCTGTCTCCATCGGTCAGAGGCTAAGGTGAGGAGAAGCTCACACAGGTGGTGATTGTGCACGCATGCGCCGGTCATCATGAATGCCTGTGCTGCTGGCTAAGGGTGTGTGTAGGCAGCAGGCAACTTTCCTTCCCTCTTTCCTTGGGAATTGGATTGAAATATTTTCTCTAGAAGGAAGCGGGAGGCTCCTAAAACTCAGGGCATCACATGTCTGGAAAAGCTAAACTTGGAAGACACCCCGAGGCTGCTCCCCAGGTCTATAGAAGCAGTCAACTTTGACCAACAGAGCTGGAACTCTGATCTCCAAAGCTTTGGAGGAGATTTTTGGACCTGTGGAACTGCAAGCTGACCATGGAGCTCCAGGACGGATCTCCTGAGCCACCACCCATGCTGGGATGGCCTTGGCGATGCAGCTCTCTGAGTTGTTCCTGTAAATAACCCCGCATCCATATTCCTATTAGTAAACCCAGTAAACCCACTGGTTCACCAAGATGGGCTTTGGCTATGTTGTGAATTTCCTTTGGTGGTGGTGGGGTGTGTGTGTGTGTGTGTGTGTGTGTGTGTGTGTGTGTGTGTGTTTGTGTGTGTGTGTGTGTATAGCCACATTGATGTAGATCCTGGTAGAATGTTCGAGGGAAATAATGATTCTAATCTGTCTCTGTCAACCAAGTTCAGGTGACCAGTTTGTGGTTAGACCTCTGACACAGTGACACAGCTGGAGAGAACCACTTGCCTTGTGTTCTGATGACATCTCCTTAGTTCTGCTTGTCTCAGACAGGGAACTTTCCCTCAAAAACTAGACAAATTCCTTACTTTTTATAACTTTTTGCTGTACCAATATGAAATTTTCCTATGTTGTAATCCATTATCCAAGATATAAAATGTAGGGACTTTGTCTCTTCACAGCCTAGATTTTGAGGATTAAGCACGCTGGACCCGGCCTCAGCCTAGAGAAAATACTGCTTCCTGTGTATGCCTGCCAGGGAGTGTCTCACATACCTTCCTAGTTAGGGGGATCCACAGAACAGTGTACGTGTGCTCCAGGGCCAGCCCTGGTTTTCGGAGCGAGGACCCTGGCATGTCACATCCACATGACCCGACCCAACACTTGAACAAATGCAGATGTTCAGCTTGGGCACGGCTGATTTCCAGGCACAGAGCAAGGAACCCTGTACATCCCCCCTGCTCACCGAAGTGAATGGGGACCTGAAAGTCAGCTGAGGATGCCTGGTGAGTGCAGTCGGGTCCTGTGATGGGCTGAGTGTTTGCAGGCATGGGGAGCCTCACTCCCAGCTGATTTCCCAGATGACGACATTAGGCCTTTGGAGGTGACAAGTTAGGGTTAAATGGGGCTCTCAGGCCAGGCTCCCTGATAAGATTGGCAATCTCATAAGGACATGCAGAGCCCCTTCCTGGCACCACAGAAGACATGCAGGGTACACTTCTTTGAAGCAAAGGGCCTCCCTGGGTACCAGTTTCCCACTGTCTAGACCTGTGCATTTCAGCTTGGAGAAACATGAGAAGGCTCTGTTCTCTAACGTGCAGGTCTGTGGTCACAGAAGCCTGATTGACTATGATAGATAGGCCCTGAAAGCCAGCGGGACTTGCAGTGGGGCAGCTGGAGCGCAGCATTGAGGGTGGAAGAGAGTGCTCAGTAGCCCAAATACTAGGACCCAGGGAGCCTTCTGCACTGTGTAGGGCAGTGGGTAGGGCTCTGTCCTGGAATTCTTACCATCCTTCCAGCTCAGTAAGGTATGGAAGACACAGGCTCTGCGTATCCCAGCCTGGTCACTGTCACCTACCTGTCTCGCCCTGCCTGAGGAGGAAAGGCTTGCCGCTGGCCCAGTGGACTCTGAAATAAAGTCTGTGACCCCGACCAGACACTTCCCATCCTGTGCTCTATAATCACACAGTCTCTGTCTGAGAGCTGCTCTTGCTGTGTGCTTTCCTTTCCCCACAGCCTCTCCCCATGCTTATTCCAAAGCCTGTTTCCTTTTATTTCCCCAAGGTCCCCTTGAAATCAACTCTCTCTACTTTTCAAATTGGCAGAGACAGAAAGAAAACGTGTTTTTTTCTTCCCCAATTGAATTGCTGCATTTTCAGAGGCTGCCCCTCAGCCTGTGGTCCCCTGTGTCCAGTTGGATTTCTGTGGGAGCCTGTGGGGATGGAGATCATACCACTGGGTGCACTGGGGAGGGCCTTCCTGTCAGAGCTGGGCTTCATCTGGATCTGCCAACCCTGAGCTCAGAAGGGAACAGGAAAGGTCTGAACTTACAGGAGCATTGACAGACCCACGTGCACCTTCTTAATTGGAATGTGCCAGAAACCCAGGCAAAGTCCAAGCTTTGCAGCTCCCGGACTCCCATCTTGGGGTGGGAAAGAAGGGCAGGAGACTGAAATGAGCAGAGGGCCCAGGTGTACGGGGGACCTAGGCAATGGCACATTCAGGGGTCAGGTGCCTGTGTTGGGTGGTGACATGGTGTGTGTACAGGAGCCCCCAGTGTGCACGTTGTGGGGCAGTGTGGTGTGTGTGTGTAAGAACACTGTGTGGGAACATGGCATGAGATGTGTACAATAGCTGAATGGAAGCACTATATAGTGGTGATGTCTGTATTGTGTGACATCATAGTGAACTCATGTGTAAACACACATTCGCACATACATGGGTACACACACACACACACACACACACACACACACACACTGGAGCCAGGTGTTTGCATTGTATGGTGATGTATTGAAGCCATGAGAAGGGATGAGATAGGGAATAAGGAGGGAGTGGACACAAGACAGGCAGCTCATCTGTACAGCAAGGAGGAGGACAAGTGGGGAGGGAGGCACCTCTATTAGCAGGTGCATGGATCTCTGCTGGCCAGGGAGTCTGTTGGCCTGAGATCCACTAACCTTGGGGAAGTGAGGATAGAACCTGCCTTTCTCCTGGAATCTGGGCACCTATGGGGTTGGGTCCATTCTGACACTTGACAGCCTTGGGTGTCAGAGCTGTGCATTCCAGCTGTCCTCTGCATGTAGAGTGGGATCTGTTGTTGCTTTGATTTATAGTTCCATAACAACAGAGAGTTGGCAGGCCCAGCCCTCCAGCGGCACCCTTCCCTGCATCCCAGCCTCAGACCCTGCACGCTGGCAGCTTTCATCATGGTCACCACCTCCTCTTGGTCCAAGCATGTCACCCTTGCACTGGAGAGCATGTTGCTCAGTGGTTCCTCATGGTGGCTCGGGAAAGCTCACCTCCTCCTTCAGTTCACTGCTGCAGCAGTTGATGCAGCCACCTCACTGAGTTTCTGGGACTCATCTCCGCTCAGGCCAACACTTAGGATGGGGAAGGGGCCCACTGCTTTCTTGGAAGCCTGCTGTCCTCCCTCTGCTTCTTGCTTTGTGTTACCTAGTGGTCCCTGAGTGTCTCTGGGAACAGTGAGTTTTGTTTTCCTCCAGGGGAGACCACCACTTGTCTTTAAGTAGAGCTTAAATCTTGAGATGCGTCACCCACTTCTGTACTGAGTCCACCTAACTCTGACCCCGTGGCTGCTGGCAGGGTGATTGTTTCAATGTTTGGTCACAGCAGGATATGAGGACACAGAGGCTCAAGCTCCTGGCCGCCTTCCATGTCTCAGCCAGATGTGGGTGTCCCTCTTGGCCAAGGTCCATGGGAACAGGTCAGAGGTTTGTGTGGCAAATGCCTTCACCCACTGAACCATTTTATTGGCCCCAGGAAGATTTTAACAAATAATTGGCCAAACTATTTCAAATATGATGGATTTAAAAAAAAATGTCACCAGTTGGGGCTACAGGGAGACCCTGTCTCAACACTCCCCAAACAAACAATAACAAAAAACTGTCATTGTCCTGATGGTTCTTGAAAGATATGATCAAAATACAGTGTATGAGATTCTTTAAAGGCTCAATAAAAATATTTTTAAAAAATCAGTATGAGTACCAAGAAGCTCAGAGTGCTTGGAGTGAGCTGAATGTAAAAGGTCATAGGCCAAGTCACACTGTCCTCAAACTGCTGAAAATCAAGGGCGAAGAGGGACCTTTGGATGACTGGGGAGAGGTGGATTCTGGGTAAGCCTGACCCATAGTGAGGCAACTGCTGAAAGACTTGCAGGTTTAAAAAATGAAAGGTCTGTGAGTAAAGAATCACTTCTATCTCTAGCAAAACTAACCTTCAAAAATGGAGGAGAAATTCAGATATTCTGAGATAAAGAAGTTGTGGGGCTCCTCTGCCTGAAATTCAAAGACAAGAAGCAGCTCCACATCCATAGGAGAAAGAGAAGAAAATCTGTGAAAGAAAACTCTGGACAACTATATCAAAGGGCTTTTTGTTTGCATTTTTTTCTCTACCTGGTTTTGAAGATCTGCATATAGCAACAGTCACGAATCTGTGTTGAATGCTACCAATACAATAAGGTGTAGTTTGTTTGGAAACAAGCACACATGGAGTTTGTATTGAGTTGGGGGAAAGAGACAACTTAGAGCAACGGCTTTCTAATTTTGCTAAAATTAAATTCATATGATTCTAAAGCAGATGGATATAAATTAAGATATTAATTGTAAGCCTCAGGGAAACACAAGTAACAAAATAACTCAAAACAACATATGGAGGAATTGACAAGGAAATTTAAAAGGTGTGTTACAAAATACCTGCTTAGCACAAGACGAGATAGTGAAGAAACAGAAGAAAAATGGTATTTGAGAGAGAGAGAGAGAGAGAGAGAGAGAGAGAGAGAGAGAGAGCTAAAAGCAGGTCGCTGTGGCTGTCCCCACCGGAGACGCGCTTTAGGCACAAAGACACAAGCCAGGTGGAGGGAAAGAGGAGTTAAACTGTGCAGGCATAACCAAATAGGCTGGACTAGCTACAGTAATGTCAACACCATAAACACTCAGGAAAACATGTTTCACAAGGTTAAATGTTCTTATAGACACTGTCCTGGTTTTGCTTCTGTTGCTATGATTAAAACATCCTGGCTGCTGGGCATGGTGGTTAATCCTAGCACTTGGGAGGCAGAGGCAAGTGGATCTTTGTGAGTTCAAGGCCAGCCTGGTCTACAGAGTGAGTTCCAGGACAGCTGAGACTACAGAGAGACCCTGTCTCAAAAAGACAAAATAAATAAATAAATAAATAAATAAATAAATAAATAAATAAATAAAATAAAAAAACCTAAAAAAAATCCTGGCGAAAAGCAACCGAGAGGAGAAACTCACGGTTCCAGGTCACAGTTCGTCACGTGGGCTTGTCAAGACAGTGGGAACTTAAAACAGATAGTCACATCACACTGCCAAGAGCAGAGAGCAGCGCCTGCTCAGATCGCCTTCTCTGACAGTTCAAGACCCGCTGGGGAATCCTGCCACCCATTTTGAGGCCAAGTCTTGTCACATCAATCAACACAGTGAGGACAATCTTCCACAGACACACCCACGGGCCAGCCTGACCTAGAGGACCCTCGTGGAGACACTGCCCCCCCGGGATGATACATTATGGAGTTAACTTGTTGGCAGTTCAAACTAACCATCACAGCTGCCACTGTGAAGAACTCGGTATCAGTATACAAATACCTTAGAAAGAGGCCATCCATAGAGGGTGCGATAGCAGGAAAAGCAGAGGGGAGAGGTAGACATTTCAACGGTGCTGGAGCAACCCAGCTGAGGCTCAGTAAGGACATAGAGAAGGACTTGGAACAACACACGGTTGTCTGGAGGAAGCTCCACCCACTCACACCAGGACAGAGATGCATTCCTTCTTGCACCAAGCATTCTCCAGGACAGAATGCAAGCTGGGTCACAAAACAAGTGTCAGCAAACAGAAAATGCTGGAACTGCACAGTCCTCCTTCTAAACCATAGGGGAATAAAATGAGAAATTCATACCATGAGGCAATCTGGAAAAGTCACAAGCATATAGAAACTTAATGAAACACCCAGAAATGCCCAGTGATTCCAAAAAGAAGTCAGAAATAAAATCAGGAAATACTTTGAAAAGATTCAACATACTGAACCACAGATGACACAGCATGTCCATCTTTCAAAGAAGCCCTGTGGATATGACAGCTAATGCCATATGGAGAGGAAAATTTATAACCAGGACACTTTTGTTAAAAGGAAGATAGTTCTTGAAAAGCTCAGTCCTTCCACTTTAGATTATATTCCAAGTAAGTCAAAGGAAGGAAGGATTATGATGAGAGAGAAATTAATGAAACAGAATAGAAAACGTCAGGGAGAAAATGGGTGCGGTGGAATTTCCTCAAACTGATACATTAAATCAATTTCCACCGAATCTCCTTTGAATAAATGGACAAGCCATCTATGAAGTTCCCATAAAGTTCAAGTGGTCCAGAAGACCCAAATTAGCATGGACGGAAAAGAACAGAGATGCAAGACACTAACTTCCAACCCAAGACTTGTAACACAGAGCCGTGGCAGCCAGGAGCTAGGAACCACCTCCCCACACATTCTCCAAGGGGAGGCTTTCATGGCATGTAATCGTATCCCAAAGAAGAGCTCAAGTTCATGTTGGGTGTGCTAGCAATTACCAGCATTCTGTCTGTGCCATGTTGGCCTCTCTGGAAAGCAGGTGTCTTGTTTGGGAAGCACAAGGGTATCGGGGGACATGGCGAGGCTCACCAGCAGAGGAAGGTGCACTGTGAGGATGCAGCTGCAGGGGCGTCCACCAGACACCAGCGTCTTTGGCTTGTGCTTCTTGCAAAGTCCAGAGAAACTGCAAGGGGCTCCTTCACCTGGGGGTCTCCTCACCGATGCATGTGCTGTTGGCCAGGCTCATGCACGGCTTAAAATTTGAAATTGTACTCAAGAATCATGGCTGTAAGATATCTACTGCTCAGCTCATTCATCTTGGCAGGAGATGGAGAGCAGACATCTTGTCTCCAAATTCTTAATCAAGACTTCAGAGGACACAGATAATAAATCTGATTCCCAGAGCTTGACAGCGGCAATTGAGCTGAGGCTACTCTGCTTGCATCTGCCCCCTGTAAAGCACACCCGGGAACCCCACGTCCTGTGTACACAGTGGACATCACCTCCTCCGTTGACAGAGGCTGGGTTTCTGGGCAGCGAGAAGCTAGCACAGCCCCTCCTCCACCCTCATAACAGTGATGGATTGTTGCTCCTGACTCCCACATTTGTGGCAGCTTAGAGGTTCCTGTGATGGGGAGGAGGCAACAGGAAGCTGTGCAGGCCCCCGACTCCCATAGCAGGCTGCAGCCAAGGAGACCAGCTCATTAGTGAACAATCACAACTCCTGGATGCTCAGGGTGTGCTGGGAGATCGTTTCATTTATGGCTTGAAAAGATCTCCCTCTTTTCCCATCGGACAAGTGTTAGGCCCACAATTATCATGGGCTGTTTTCCTGAAAAAGATTTAGGTTAAAAAAAGTCATCCCCCTAGAATAAATTATCCTGTGTTTTATTCTCATGCCAAATATTTAATAAACGAAGCAATTTAAAAACCATTTAAAGTGTTATTGATGAGGCAGGCCTGCAAAAATCAGCCCAAGCCACTGCATGGTCCTCTGGTCGGCCCAAGGCTGATGTCCAGCCCAGATCCCATTTCAGAGCCATAACTCAGAACAAACTATCCAGGGAAACAACCCCCTTGGAACATCGGAACTTGGCAAGGGGTTCCAAGATCAGCAAAAATGTTTCTGAGAAGTAGAATGCCCTCCTCGGCATCTGCACCGCACCTTCCCATATCTGCCACTCTCTCTCTGCCTGCCCTTGGGAGCAGGGTAGCGAACACACCAATGTTCACTGTGGCTCTGCCCATCCTGGCATGCTGTAGGGATCTATGTGGTTTTATTAAAAGAATGGACTGATATGGGGTCATTCCCAGGGGCCACCATCAATCACGTCTACTTTGTAACTTACTGACAATCCGTCAGCACCATCAAGGTTTTAGCACACAGATCACATTAAGAATGCTGTCCCTGGGGGCTGGAGAGATGGCCTAGTGGTTAAGAGCGCCAACCACTCTTACAGAGGACCCAGGTTAGATCCCCAGCACCCACATGGTGGCCGAGAACCGTCTGAAACTCCAATTCCAGGAGAACTCCAGTTCCAGGGGAATCTAACACCCTGTTCTGACCTCCGTGGCATTGCACGACACGGGTGCACAAACTTGCATACAGACAGTACATTCATACACATACAGAAATAAATCAAATTAATAAAAAAAGAATGCTGTCCCTGTTGCTCGCTGCTGGTGGTGGGTCAGTCACATCATCTTCCTAGACATCCCAAAGAGATTGCGCGAAGGGTCTGAAATGGCCCAACAAGAGCCATGCTCTACTTTACAATTTGCTGCAAAGGCTCAGTGAGTTACCTGGGTGGAAGGGGCCCATGACTCGGGCTCCCCTTGATTCTAGAATGGTAGTTGAATCTCACTTCCTGCTTTAGAGAGAATGTATTGGCCAGCTCCAGCTGGGGCATACAGGCATGTCCCCTCTGCTTCTGTCCACTCTAACTCCTGTCAGGATGGTTTGCTCTGGTGGACTCATCCTGGTAATGACTCCCAAGTACCTGGTGCTATGGTATGGCCAGCCAGGACCCAGACACCTTGTTTTCCAAAGAGGTAGATATGGCAACCATCTGGGTTCGGACCATAGGTGCAGTGTGATCAGACTGGGTGGGCAAAGTCCTGGTTCTGTGATGGTCTGCACCCATGGGTCCCCAGCGTGGGGCAGTTGTCAGAATCTGAGGACCTGGGTCTCGCCTTGCACTTTCCCTTCCTCCTGTATGTGGTCTACCTTGCCCTGAGACCTCAGGATGGTGATGGGCTATGTGTGCCTCAGTTCCGTTTGTTGCTGTGGTTTGGATATCCTCCAGTCAGCGAGTTTACAGTGGCACTTGGAGGTGTGGCCTATGGAGTGGTCAGGGTTTCTCTCAACCTGGAAGATAGTTCCTTCTTGTTTTTATGTCAATTAACTGAATTGCCTGATTATTGAGAGTGACACACAAAGGCATGGATGAGTGTGGCTGTCCTTCCAGTATCAACTTAGACCTCACCAAGGGAATGCCACATGGTGGATGCTTGTGGGTTCTGGGTTTCAGTGACCATCACAGCCATGCTGCAAAGCAGTTCTGGGTGACAGCAGCAGGCCTTGCTATCTAACTGCTTCCAGTGCCTATGGCTAGCAGGACTGCATATCCCTCTAAGCGCAGGTAGAGGGTATTCAGGCAAGCAAGAATACCCCACCACTCCCAGAACATGCCAGGCAGGACAAGGTGGGCCTGGAATCTCAGGGTTACCAGTACTTGGCCTCCTCACTCTGACCAAGTATGTGAAGGTGAATGATGGGGTCCTTCAGGCGTAGGCAGGGGGAGTCTTTTGGAGACCAGGTCAGTGAAGTCCCAGGTTTTCTTCCTCTCCTTAGGCTCTTCAGACCCTAGGGACTCACCTTCACCTCTGGCCTTTGTATCCAGCATGGGTGGCTGGAGGATGAGTGGTTCTTGTGTCAACCTTTCTTGCCCAGATGCCCAGACTCTTTTCCCTGGTGGAGCTCAGGAAGGAGGTTGGGGAGGAAAAGGAAGCCGCTGAGCTCATGAGTGGAACACTGACCTGTGCGTGAGTGGAGCACTGACCTGTGCACTGTACCTAGCACTACCAGAAAGAAAGGAGAATGTGAGGAAATGTTTTGATCACAGAGGACCCAAAGGATCCCAATAGCAAAATGGAAAAGTGACATCGTGGGGATGGAAATGGGGAATTAAAATGAATAAATTATCTACTGATGCCAAGCACACATCTTAAAAGGACAAAGATTCTTTTATCCGTTTTATTTAGCTTCATATTTTAGTCACCTGCAGATTTGTTTATCTGGTTGCTTACTTGTGTTTTTTTGAGTTAGAGATGTTTCTAGTAGATGTCTACCACACAAGAGAGAATGCAGGGGGATGGGTCAAGGTTGAGGGCCTGAGTGGCCAGCAGACACAGACTGGATTAGCACTTGCAAAGTGTGACTCATGGAGAGAAACAGACCCCAGCACAGGGCCCTGGGGTGATGCACTGAACTGTTCCAGAGCTTTGCTCTTATTAGGACACCTTGGAGGATGTTCCCATGCACCCCAGAGTCTAGGGCAGTGCTGTGGGTCTCCCTGACCTACCTGCGCTGTGGATGGTACAGCCAAGTCATTTTTCTGTGAACATTGCAATGTTCTGGGAACACCCCTGTGCCATGAGAGAGCATGGGGACTGCTGACAGTCTGGCCTGCTGCCAAGGCCATGCTCTCCACAGCTACGGACTTACAAGGTGCAGTCAAGAGGCAAGTTCTGTCCCCAGGGCAGTGGAGACTCCAAAGCAAGTGACCACAGAAGCTGACAGGGTGGTTGTTAATAGTTCAATCATGTTTAGTAAAGTATTACTAGGAGTATAGCTGGGTCATCAAGGCCATGATTTTTCAATGATAAATATTTCCTTTAAATTAACATTTCTGAGGAAAAAATAAACAAATGGAAGGGAAAATGCAGGTTGAGTGTATGAGGTAAGATAAACCAGGGTGCTGGCAGGGCTATGGGGTCCTGCAGACATGGCCAAGCCGGGCTACTCAGACAGGAGTTCCTGCCAGTTAATTGAGCTGACCTTCTGGGGAGGCTTGCCACATAGAGTCCAATTAAATAGCACGGGATTCACACCAGAAACGTCTGTTTTTGTTTTACTAAAACTGAACTCAGGCCTTCATTTCTGACAACAATTAGACAGCCAATCAGATGATATTTTAGATGGTCCTAGTTAGTGTCATAGGAGAACAGCTGTCAGCTCCTCAGGAAACAGTATTCCCATTAATTACTGTGTTTCCATGTGTGACTTGCACAAGCATTTCCTGATGATGAGGTACAAGTGGAAAGCTCGACACCTCTGTGGCACTGGTTGCAGAAACTTAGGAGGTATTTGCTCAGTGTAATTTTGGCAGAACATTGTTTTATATGATGACTGGCTTGGCCTGCTTCCCCTACCTCTGCAGTGTTATTTTTTTTTGCACTGTTATTTTAATAGTATTTAGAGTCCAGCTACTTTGTAATCTACAATTTGAAATAGTCATGGTAATTCTGCCATAGAATTTAGGTGACTGTTATTAATAGTAACCTCATAACCACCAGCATCAGTGGGAATAGGTTTGGTTCATGCCAATGATAAGAAAAGTTTCACCATTTTGTGACATGTTCCCCTTTGTGTAGACGAGCCAGCTTCATCAGTAGTGCATTCTCCCTTTAACATGGGGTTACTCCTGGCTAGCTTTGCAGATACGAGCAAGATGCAGATCTTAAAGCCAAGCCGAGTACAGCCAGTGCAAGGTGTGGGACGTGTTCCCAGCACCGGGCGATTCCCTTGACATCGGCTTCCTTGATAGGTGCTCTTGAACCTGATTCCTCTGATCTATGGATGCATTATACATGTGCTGGATGTAGTTGGTATTCAGAAAATGTCTAATCCTTACTTGTTCTACCATGTGTGGAATATGTCTTCCTGTCTCGGGAAATCTGTGCTGTACATCTGCTGAATGTCAGAGGCTGGAGAAGCTGAAGCTGGGTGTGTGTGGCAGGCGGGGCTCTGGCATTCTGATCCTCCCATTGGTGGATCCCAGCCACCCTCCAGTCTGGGTCAAGCTAGGTATCAATCCTTATGGTCTAGTCCTGAATCTTCTCAGATGAGCTGCATGGATCAGCCTAGCTGGGTAGAGTTGGCTCTTGGGCTGAGAATCAACATCTTCCAGGATGGGGGTTGTGAATAATCTTGACCAAAGCACCATGCAACAGGCTCATTGTACTCACAACTGGCATTTGGAAGGTGTGGGTGACTAGGGTTCCCTTATGCATGGCTTTAAAATAGATTTCACAGGAGGAACTTCACTATGTTCTCTACAGCCAATGATCTCAGTAAAATACATGCACTGGAGGCCATAGAACTCTCCAGAAGGAAAAAGCATCTGCAAAGAAACAGGAAGTCAGCACACGTGCATCTGTGGAGAACAGAGGGCTTAGGCTTCATGCAGCTTCTGACTTCAGTTCACTGTTTTCCTTTCCACAGTGTGATCTGTCCCAGCATGCCTCATACTCACCTGGTCCAGCAGAGGAATAAACCAGACCTGGGGTGCACGCTCACTGTGAGAGGCACAGCCAGCCACTCAATCAGCCATGGACACAGACCTGCTGACAAGAGGCCTGGGCTTTTTCCACTGGACCCTGTCCCTGCTGAGGGCCAGGAACCCGAGTCTCCCTGGCAATGGACCCAGTTCTTCGCTCCCTTCAAGGAAGCTGGTCCCATCTACAGATTTCTCAGTCACGTTGGCCCAGCCCTGGTGGGTGTTATATTCAGCTTTGCACAACAGGAACCACCACACACCAAGTCACATCTTGCTCATAACAGACACGGTGACCTGAAGAACTGGCTGCTCAGACTGCTCCATCTGTCTAGGGAGAAGTCCTTGAAGGGGAACACAGCTATGGAGGAGGAAGCACAAACACCCCATGCACATGCAGCCCAGGATATACCTCACTTGGCCCACACACTCCCACATGCATTTCTGCACCCTTTATAAGCTGCCACACACACTGTACACATGCTCTATGTGATCACATTGTGCACACCCTGCCACAAACACCCTATCCATGCACATTCTACCCTGTGCACACCCTGCTATGTAAACTCCCTGTCCATGTAACTCTACCCTGTGCATACCCTGCTATGTGAACACCCTATCCATGTAACTCTACCCTGTGCATACCCTGCTATGTGAACACCCTATCCATGTAACTCTACCCTGTGCATACCCTGCTATGTGAACACCCTGTCCATGTAACTCTACCCTGTGCATACCCTGCTATGTGAACACCCTGTCCATATAACTCTACCCTGTGCATACCCTGCTATGTGAACACCCTGTCCATGCACACTCTACCCTTGGCATACCCTACCTTAGGCACAGCCTAACCTGGGCACACCCTGTTGTGTGAACACCCCTTGCCCACTACTCTGGGCACACTACTATGCTTCTGCTCCCAGTGGTTGACAGAAAGAATCTTGCTTTCTATTGGCTAAACCTGGCCCTGGCAAGGCCAGCATGGAGGAAGCCACATGCTTTCCTCATGGTTAGGAGCTCCCCTCCCATCATCACAGGTTGGGACATGACTTCATCCTGTGGAGAAGTAGGGCAACAGAGTGGCTTTGGAATCTCAGCTTTGCAATGGGAACTGCAGATGCTGAAGCTAAATGTTTGCACAAATAGGGCAGCATTGCTGTAGTCCCTCTGGGTTCCTATGAGGATGAAATCCCTAGACCCACCACTAAATCCAGGATTCTAAAGAGTCACCCTTGGCTCCCCTATGGCTGGGAAACTCCAGGGCTTCTTATAAATAGCCATCACAGTGTGTTGCTCCACAGGGCCTTCCAAGGCTCCTCATGGCTGGAGCAGCTCTGCAAGGGAAAGGGCAGGCTGCTTGTCCTGAGCTCAAGCCAGGATCAGAGCAGATCCCTGAGGGGTAGATCACTGAGGGGAAGATCCCTGAGGGACAGATCCCTGAGGGGCAGATCCCTGAGCAGCAGAACCCTGAGGGGCAGATCCCTGAGGGGCAGATCCCTGAGCAACAGATCCCTGAGGAGCAGATCCTTGAGCAGCAGATCCCTGAGAAGCAGATCCCCTAGGGGCAGATCCCTGAGGAGCAGATCCCTGAGAAGCAGATCCCCAAGGGGCAGATCCCTGAGGAGCAGATCCCTGAGGGCAGATCCCTGAGGCAGCAGATCCCTGAGAAGCAGATCCCTGAGCAGCAGATCCCTGAGAGGCATATCCTTGAGGGGCAGATCTCTGGGGTGTGGCAGATTCTTAAGCAGGGCAGATCTCCGAGAGGGGAGAATACTTGGGGATGGAAGATTCATGATCAGAGCAGATCACTACACAGGGTGGATCTTCATCTGCTGTGTGGAGCATGTAGGCTCTGCTGCCTTCTTTTCACCTCAATGTGACTTCTCTGCAGTTCATTTGGCTTTACCCACATTGATTAGGCTCCTCTGGAGCGTTCCGTTAACATACCGGTGGAGTCGCATGATGTGTATCTTGGATGAGCATTCTGGACTGGATCATTTTACTAATTTTTCTTTGAGAAGAATAGTGGATCAAATGTGAATAACCTGCTCATGTACTCATGAGTCAGGCATATAAGAATTTTCTGCATTTGCCCACTTGGAAACACTCAGCATCAGCTCTGAGTTCTTTCCTCTGGACATGGGACCCATCTTGAGGTGATAGAGCTGCTTCTTGCAGAGTGTAGTCAGAAGCACATGGCAGCCTTACTCCATAGCAGGATTCAGAGGCCATCTTACCAGGCATCAGGAGGATCTGGATGGGCAGCTCTGACTGCAGACTCTGTGATCCAGCTTGGTCCTGGGTGTTCTAGGCCAGTTTTGACAATGTATCTTCTGCTTATGTACTGACCCCAGGGCATCCATGCCCACATGACCCTGCAGGGCACAGCCACCCAGGCCACATCCAGAGCATACTGGACAGTCATGTGTATTGTGGTCTTTCTGGAGATAACCCTGAAGAGAAGTACACAGTTACCAGAAAGCTGCCATATATGGCAGTGCGCTCTCAGTGCGAGAAAGCCCAGTGTGCTGCTGTCCCTCTCCACAAAGCCAAGGGCTGGAGCCTCATCGAAAGGAATGAAGTCACTACAAATGAAGGCTTGAGCACAGTCCAGAAGCAGGGATACTCAGCCTCTGCTCACTTCAGGCCAACATGCACAGCGCTGCAGAAATGGACTGCTGTGAGCTCTCCAGAGCACATAGGAAACCAGTGAACCCATCTCTGTTTTGAGCATTCAAGTGATTTGTAATTTAAGAGAATGTCCCATGGGGCAGCAGGAACCCAGAACGGCGTAGGTCTAGAGAGGCATGCCAGCATGTTTGAAGGAGGACTGTTCCCTAAAGATGCATCACAGACAAAGAGGCAGCCCCTTGTGGGATGCTCAGCCTCAGGGACACCTGGGCAGGTGCATCAGGAACAGTGTTGACTGTGAGATGCTGAGCAGGCTGGAGCTGTTTATTCACATAAGTGCTTTGCTGCAGTGTGTGAGAAAGACAAGGGAGGCAGCGAGGTGAAGTTGCATGGCATAGTTGAGCCCAGACAGGGCATCAGACTCCTCTGAGTCCCCAGGAGAATTCCAGAAGATTAAAGATTTTGATGTGAACAAGGGAATCCAGGACAGGACATGATTGGTGACCGCTGCTGTGCGTGACATTTTTAAAGGAATGAAAACAAAGCCAGAAAGAGTGGATAATTCTGGGAAACTTGACTTTGGCTGAACAAATAAGTAAAAAAAATCACCAAAAAAAAACCATGGCAGTCTAGTAATGACAGTGAGCACCACAGAGCCAAAGGTTCATTATGAGCAAAAAGAAGGAAGCTAGCCCTGGCGGTATAGTTCCAGAACCTCAGAAATTTGGGAGGCTGAAACAAGAAGCTCACAAGTTCAATATCAGCTTGGGCTACAGAGTTCAAGGCCAACTGGGAAACTTAGTAAGACTCTGTCTCAAAAATTTAAAAAAATGCAAAGGATGGCTGAGGTTGTAGATCCATGGTAGGGTGCTTGCTTAGCACATGTGACAGCTTCTCTATTCATACATGTCCATTCACCCATCTGCCCTCCCACCCATCCTTCCTTTCATCCATCATCCATCTGTCATCCATCCATCATCCATTATCCTTCCATCCATCCATCCATCCATTGACCCATCCATCCACCCATCCATTTATTATCCATTTATTATCCATTTATCCATTCATCTACCCATTGGTCCATCCATCCATGGATCCACTCATCCATCTTCCCACCTATCCATCTTCCTATTTATCTATCCACCATCAGTCTATCAATTGAACCATCTCTCCATCCTCCCACCCATCTCCCTTCATCTTACCATTCATCCATCTTTCCATCCTCCCACCTACCAGAGAATCTCCATCAGAGGCCTTCTCTGGTCTAGCATTGATCCTGGCACATAGGCTTTCTACAGAGTTCCCTGCCTTAATGGTATATGCATTCCACGGCCATGAAAGAGATACCTAAATAAACCAATCTGCAAATAGCTTAATGACAGCACTGAGAAAATAGTTAATAAAGATATTGGTGTGGAAAGTGTCAAATGCTGTGGATAGGCAACACACAGACCTCGGATTTGGGAGGATGAGCAAGAAGAGGAGAGCAGGGTGATGAAGCATGAGAAAGCTCTGTGCAAAGACTCCAGGGAGCAACCAGTGCTACTGGAATGAGAGGCCAGGAGGGCAGGTGGTTACATGTGGCAGGGATGTGACAGGAGTGGTCCACTTGTTCCAAGTGGGAAGGGAAGCCCTCGGCTGATGCAAGACACTGTGAATGGCTGGGAGCTGGGGAAGGGACTCTGTTTTCCTGAACGTGGCAAGCGATGAACACCCATGTTCACAATCTCTCTTGGATTCTCTTCTGAATCCAGTGGCTTTTGAGAACAGTCACCCCTCATGCTGTGCTGTGCACATGTACCTGTTCTTCCAGGAGGAGAGCCGAGTGTGTGGTGCCTCCAGAAGTTCTCTTTATTATGTAAAGGAACCTTTATTCCAAAGAAATATTGATGGAACTGCCAATGGGCTCTGCTGAGATTCCGCACTCAGAAAGTTTACTGAGGTGTTGTTTATAATGATGGAAATTAGAAACAACCTAAGGATTATATTATACTCATTCTGAGTCTTCATATTCATAAAACAGAATATTGCGCCTCTGTAAAGATGATGTTGAGGAAGGAGCTCTCATAAAATGGGACGCATCCATACTTTTAAAGATGGAAACCAATTTACAAAACAATATATCATAAGCAGGGCTAATGAGGATTAAAATCTCTGCCTGAAATCGCAAGGATGTTTTGATGATGGTGATGCAGAGTGGAAGGGAACAAGGACGAGGCTGAATAGGGAACATGCAGCATGTGCAACCACAGGGCTCCTGTGGACACGCAGCATGTGCAGCCACAGGGCTCCTGTGGAGATGCAGCATGTGCAGTCATAGGGCTCCTCTGGACACGCAGCATGTGCAGCCACAGGGTTCCTGTGGAGATGCAGCATGTGCAGTCACAGGGCTCCTCTGGACACGCAGCATGTGCAGCCACAGGGCTCTTCTGGACACACAGCATGTGTAGCCACAGGGTTCTTGTGGAGATGCAGCATGTGCAGCCACAGGGCTCCTGTGGAGATGCAGCATGTGCAGCCACAGGGCTCTTGTGGAGATGCAGCATGTGCAGCCACAGGGCTCTTGTGGAGATGCAGCATGTGCAGCCACAAGGCTCCTGTGCAGATGCAGCATGTGCAGCCACAGGGCTCCTGTGGAGATGCAGCATGTGCAGCCACAGGGCTCTTGTGAAGATGCAGCATGTGCAGCGACAGGGCTCTTGTGGACACGCAGCATGTGCAGCCACAGGGCTCCTGTGCAGACGCAGCATGTGCAGCCACAGGGCTCTTGTGGAGATGCAGCATGTGCAGCCACAGGGCTCCTGTGGACACACAGCATGTGCGCCCACAGGGCTCTTCTGGACACACAGCATGTGCAGCCACAGGGCTCCTGTGGACACGCAGCATGTGCGGCCACAGGGCTCCTGTGCAGACGCAACATGTGTAGCCACAGGGCTCCTGTGGAGATGCAGCATGTGCAGTCACAGGGCTCTTGTGGAGATGCAGCATGTGCAGTCACAGGGCTCCTGTGGACATGCAGCATGTGCAGCCACAGGGCTCCTGTGGACACGCAGCATGTGCAGCCACAGGGCTCTCGTGGAGATGCAGCATGTGCAGCCACAGGGGCTCTTCTGGACACGCAGCATGTGCAGCCACAGGGCTCTTGTGGAGATGCAGCATGTGCGGCCACAGGGCTCCTGTGGACATGCAGCATGTGCAGCCACAGGGCTCCTCTGGACACGCAGCATGTGCAGCCCCAGGGCTCTTCTGGACACACAGCATGTGCAGCCACAGGGCTCCTCTGGACAGGCAGCATGTGCACCCACAGGGCTCCTGTGGAGACGCAGCATGTGCACCCACAGGGCTCCTGTGGACACACAGCATGTGTGGCCACAGGGCTCCTGTGGACACGCAGCTTGTGCGGCCACAGGGCTCCTGTGGACACGCAGCATGTGCACCCACAGGGCTCCTATGGACACGCAGCATGTGCACCCACAGGGCTCCTCTGGACACGCAGCATGTGCAGCCACAGGGCTCCTCTGGACAGGCAGCATGTGCAGCCACAGGGCTCCTCTGGACAGGCAGCATGTGCAGCCACAGGGCTCCTGTGGACACACAGCATGTGCAGCCATAGGGCTCCTGTGGACACGCAGCTTGTGCGGCCACAGGGCTCCTGTGGACACACAGCATGTGTGGCCACAGAACTCCTGTGGAGACGCAGCATGTGCGGACACAGGGCTCCTGTGGAGATGCAGCATGTGCAGCCACAGGGCTCCTGTGGAGATGCAGCATGTGCAGCCACAGGGCTCCTGTGGAGATGCAGCATGTGCAGCCACAGGGCTCCTCTGGACACGCAGCATGTGCAGCCACAGGGTTCCTGTGGACATGCAGCATGTGCGGCCACACGGCTCCTCTGGACACGCAGCATGTGTGGCCACAGGGCTCCTCTGGACATGCAGCATGTGCAGACACAGGGCTCCTCTGGACATGCAGCATGTGCAGCCACAGGGCTTCTCTGCACACGCAGCATGTGCAGACACAGGGTTCCTGAGGAGATGCAGCATGTGCGGCCACAGGGCTCCTGTGCAGATGCAGCATGTGCAGCCACAGGGCTCCTGTGGACACGCAGCATGTGCAGCCACAGGGCTCCTCTGGACACGCCACATGTGCAGCCATAGGGTTCCTTTGGACATGGAGCATGTGCAGCCACAGGGCTCCTCTGGACATGGAGCATGTGCAGCCACAGGGCTCCTCTGGAGACACCAGCGCCAGCCTGAGACCCTTGGCACCTGCTGCATTCAGAAATAAAACTGCCAATTTCTTTCAATGCATACAAAACCAGAAGCATTTAAAACACATGTGGGGTGGGGGTGAGGTAGAGTTTCCTGGCTGTTTCAATATGTTCCATGTGGGTCAGAACTCAGGCTAAATTTTGTGTGGAGAAAGCTGATTGGACCAGCAAACTGGTCCCCACAGCACCCTCCTCCCACAACTGACAAACACAGGAAACAGACTCACGCCCAAATGTAGGGCAAAGTCTCCTGAAAGTCAAACCCAAACCATTTCCAGTAAAAATCAATTAAACCACAATTCAGTTATGTAGTCAGAGAAAAGATGAAACTGTAGGAGGCCTTCAGCACAGACCAGAACACACCTCGTAACAGCATAAACTCCCTGGTTGGTGGCACTGTTTAAGGATGTGTTAGGAGGTAAGGAAGGAGGAAGCACATCACAGGTAGGTGGACTCTGAGAGTTCTTAAGCCTCGACAGATTTCTATTCTGTGCTTCCCCTGCCTGGTTGAAGGTATGATGGCTCAGCTTTCTGCCCCAGGCATCTCTGCCCCCATGGATAGACTCTTAGCCCTTTGGAACTGTAAGCCAAATGAACTCTTCCTTCTAAAACCTCCATAGGTCGTGGTGTCTTGTCACAGCAACAGTAACTAATACAGAAGTTGGCATCAGAGAGTGGACTGCTGTTGTGATGAACCCTACTGTGTGTGGGTTTTTAAAAATATTTTATTTTTTTCATTTTTTAACAATAAGTAATAATTTATGAGTACAAGCATCCTTCATGTGAAACTAATTTTCAAGCAGTTGTGCCCAAACCCACACAGCCCAAGTGTCCCACCATCCAGCTGGGGGGCTTGTATGTTCAATCAAGTTGATCAAATAAGTGTCCAGTCTATATTGATGTACTTTCACCATTCACCCTAATCACAGCCCTTACATTCTACCATGCCCCCTCTTCCACAGATTGTTCCCTAGGCTTAGAAAAGGGGCATGGGTGGGCAAAAAGCAAAACAGTCTACTTTCTCTGGAGCTGTCATTTTGGACTCTGGTCAATTCTGACTGTTTCCTTTCACAGGCTGACAGTTTGTCCAGGAATAACCTTTCAGTCCTACTAATGAAGCACAGGCATTTAGATATGTAGGTATTTAAACAGTACTAATTGCACCCGGCGCCATTGTGTGTGTTTTTGAAGAAATGAAGGAATTTGGACTAGAAAGTCAGTTGGAGGCTGTAAGCAGAGCTCAACGGGTCATTCTAGTGGAGCCTGGAAGAAAGCAGTGCTGAGAGCACAGGAGTTCCTGAGGGAAATGAGGACTTAAACAGCACCTGACTGCCATCTGCCCACAGTTTAAGAGCTTGCCTGATGCTAAATGGAAAAGTAATAGACTAATTTCTTTGGTAGAGGAAATTTCAAGACAGACTAATATTGAATAGGTAGTGTGGCTATTAATGGTGGATATTATGGAGCTCTGCAATGAAAAAGAGCAGATGGGGCAAAAAGGAATGTATGATGTACAGTTTAGGTTGAAAAAGAGCTCTGGGAAGATTAATGTTGGAGCTAAGACTTGCACTGAAGGAGTGGCTCTCTTTGATAAGGAGATTAGAGTCATTGCTGCAAGTCCTCCAGATTTGCACTGGAATAATGGACGGAGTACCTGGGCAGGACCACACCCAGCTAAGCCTCAAACTTGTGAAAGGGAAAAAAGCCAAATATTTTCTGGCTCCTATAAAACTGCTGTGGACAAAAGCTGTTGGTGGGGATGAAGCAGGCCAGGGTGGTCCCGGGCTACAGCAGAACTTGGCCATGTTGTTCGCATGGTGCTGGCTGTAGAGACATGAAAGATGCAAGAGTGAAAAGATCATCCGTGCTTCCTCTGTGGTTTCAGAGATCTGACAAGGCCAGGCAGAGTGCATCAGGAGTGTCCCTGCATAAAGAAGGCCCTGGCAGTCCAGTGCATGAAGTTGTGAGGGTGAAACCTGGTTTGAAGTGGAGACTCCAAGACACTGGAGATTCCAGAGCCACGAGACAACTGCCAAGGAGAGCTGCATGCGGGGGTGGAGCCAGCCCAAGGGAGAGGCGTATGCACACAGAAAAGCTGGAAGAGCTTTGGAAGTAAAGTCCCAGAAGTCGCACATGGAGCTACTGGATTTGCTACTTGTCCTGCTGGTTTTTGGTCTTGTTTTGGTCCAGTATTTCCTCACTCTGCCCCCATGCCTCCATTTTGGAATAAGAATGTAGATTAAATTCCACTGTTTTTTATAGGTATGTAATTCCTCTTTTGATTTTACAGGAGCTTACAGTTAAGAGATTGGGTCTCAGAAGAGACTTTGAACTCTGGACTTTTGAATAATGTCCATACTGTTAAATACTATGGAGATTTTTAAGGTTAGACTAAATGCACTTTGCATCTTATATGGTTTTGAGCCTAAGGGGATCAGGGAACGGAATGTGGTGGTTTGAAGCCCCCGTAGATAGGTTCCAAGTATTTGGACATTTTTATTTCCAGTTTGTGGCGCTGTCTGGGAGTTTTGGGAGGTGTGTCCTTGCTGGCGGATGCTCGTCCCTGGGGTAGGCTTTGAGAGTCATGGCCAGATTTCCAGTCCCTCTCTTCTTCCTGCTTCCTGTGCCAATCTGAGCTCAGGTAGGATGGAAATATTACAGAGGGACAGCAGTGCCCCCCATGTCCCCAGCTCAAGGGTTGGTTAGTAGTGACTTGCCAAGCCCACACAGTTGCCTAGTCAGCATCTCCAGTTCAACATATCCAAATCAGTGTTCCCAGCTGATGAAGGCTGTCTGTCCACCTTCCTACATGGCACTCCATCCAGCTAGTATCCTCCAGATCTAATGTGTCTCCAGTGAGCTTTTGCAAAGTGGCAGACATGGGTCCTCCCGAAGGTTTCCCATATCTCATATTTGATTGGTCAGGAACCTGGCATGTTCTGCCTGGGTACAGGGAGACTTCAAACCTGTCTCCTCTGACTCTTTCCCTCAGGTCAAGTCATCAGCCTGACAGCTATGCCTCATGACTGGTGTCTCAGAGCCACATGGGTCCCAGGGTCTGCTTTCTGTAGAACAGCTTTGGGCATCTTTCCACATGGTCCAGCCTCTCTGTCATTTGCTCCCCTCCGAGGGAACCCCGCTAAGTTGAACAGTTTGGCTTCTCATGCTCTGAGTCATGTACTGAGCTCTGGGGTCCCAGCCCTCCTACAAAGGGTTCTTCTGTCTGCTCTCGAGGTGGGGTTGGCCTTGGAGAACCCCTCCTGGCCCAGCAGGTGCAGAGGAGACCCCTCCCTCTCCGCTTGCTGCAGCTCTTGCTGCCTCATTCTTGTCTCCTCTGGTGTCCTCACCGCCAATGGACAAAGTCCACACACATTGTAACTTGCTTGCTGTCCACCTCTCTCCAGTGAGATGAGATCCACTGAAAGCAGGTGCTATCTAGGATTTGCTGGTGTGTTCTCAGCCCCCAGAGGACCCCAGGCACATGTTGGTGTGCACCTTCATGTGCCTGCAGACTGACTGAGAGCCCTAGCACTCAGTCATATCCCTCACCATATCTTCTGAGTGTAAGGTGTCCCTACAGGCTGTTGGTATCTGAGCAGCTCCTGCTTGTGCCCCACAGTGGCATAGGCAGTGGAGACCAGGCCTTGGAGACCCTCCTGGGCCCAGCACGTGGAGTAGTGTCAGGTAATTGAACGTGGGCATTTTAGAGGTCTGTCATCAATTCTTATAAATGTCACTTTGTGCTAGGGCTTTTCTGGTGGTTCTGCTTTTTCCTGGACTCAGTGTTGTTTTTCCCAGAGCAGCATGGGGAATTCAGAGGGCTCCATCTCCATTTGATTTTGCTTCCCACATGCCCAGCTACTGATGAAGTCTGACATTGTCTTTATAGAGTGAGTTGTTAATAGAGGCGAAACTGGCTTCACAGTGATTCTTCCCATCCCGAGGGACAGCTCAGAGAAGTGCCCTTGCTGAGAGTGCTCTACACACGTGGCAAGTCCACGGGATTGTCTGTATCTACGTAGGCACCCAGAGTGCAGGGTCGAGAGAGGTGCGATCAGCCTGGTTAGCTGGTGGGGTCTGTATGAGAACACAACAGAGCTTTTGGAGATGCCAGCACTGTTTTATGTGGCACATGGTGCTGTGCCTAACACACAGGCCAATGCTCACCAGATATTCCCTTAAGTAGAAATAAGGATCATTTCATGCAAATTTGCAGAATTGGAACTAGAAATAGGTCCTCCAGCTCCCAGAGTTTCTCTGTTTCTGAGTGTTGCACGTAACTCTGCCTGGGAGGATTTTTCTCAGGGCATAATTGCTGCATCCTAACCCAGCTAAGCCTGACACATGCCAGTTCTCTGGAAATAGCTGGAGGCTTAAACCTGCCAGAGGCCAGCTGGCTGTGCCCCAAATTCCTGAAAATGGACCCCTGACTTTGAGACCTTCCTCCCAGGGAAAGTAGAACAATGTCTCTGCAAGGATCTATCACAGAAATCACAGAGCCCCGGAGTATGGGGAGTTACTTTTGCTCTGTGATTAAAGCCCAGGCAAAGCCAACTCTCATGTCCCCGGGACACTAGGAATTTGTCATGACAAAGTAATGACTTCCAAGAATGAAATCAACCATATACACATTTACACGGAAAATGGATCATTTCTGGAAAATAATTAAAATGAGTCAGCCCAAATCTTTTCTAGGAGAGTGTGAATATAGAAACAGGTCATCTGTAACTGCAGGAAGTCGAGCTCTGCCTGACGGGTCTCGCTCCTGTTGGTAATATGCGCTATTAGTTAGTGTCAGGGTGGATTTTCCCTGTTGTACCAGTTCCTTAGCTGTGGGTCTTGAAACGTGGGTCTGGCCCATGCTGCCTTTCAAGAGGACACCCAGGGGAGGGAGGTAACAGAAATGAGAGTCTCTTTCACAGATCAGATCTGTGGGAGATCCTTGCAGCAGGTGAACCTTCCTAAGAAATAACTGCACTCTGATGCGTCTGTGATAAGATGTACTGGGAAAGGGGAAGGACAGCCAGTGTATCTGATGCCTCAAGAAGGCAAGAGGTGGGAAAGTCAGGGGGGTACTTTCCCTTTAAAGTAGAATGGGCAGCCTCAAACACCTGCCAAGAAATAGCCCAAGGCACTGAGAACAGAGGCAGGCTCCGCCTCTCCCCTCCACCCTGCTCCCCTCCACCCTGCTTCCCTTCCCCTCTCCCCTCCACCCTGCTTCCCTTCCCCTCTCCCCTCCACCCTGCTCACCTCCACCCTGTTCCCCTCCAGCCCCCCCCTCTAGCCCACACAGCTGCCTTGGAGAACAGGTTGAGTGAGGAGCCAAAGGTGTGGGAGGAAAGGATCCTTCCCAAGATGAGACCCAAGGTGAGTCTGAGTCCACCCAGACAGCCCTCCTTTCTTCCTACTTTACAATCAGCAAGGTTGTATGTAATTTTATTAAAGTCCCCTGAGGATGAGGGGGCATGGTGGTTTGACATTTTTTTCAAGCCAATTTTTATTGAAGCTTTGTGCATTTCATACAAAATTTCTAATCAAGTCTACACCCTTTCCTCCTTCCTTGCCGCCCACCCCACCAGAGCACATGCATTCTGTCAAACATGTTTTTCATCTTTTTCTCAGTCTCTTTTAAAATTTTCGATGCAGAAGTTGGCTGTTTTGAGCAGAAGTTCACTGCTTCAGTCAGTTCTTTGACCCAGTCTTTTTGCTGCTGCTGTTGTTGTTGTTGTTCCTTCCAATCTGCATCACTCCAAAATATGCATATATGCACACCACATATATCTTTTAACATCTTTAGCTTATGATTTCTTTTATTTTAATTAAACTGAAGGATGTCATGTTTGAAGGCTCCTCCTTGGCAACCCCAAACCATCAGACCTGCCCTTGTGCTCCACACTGGGGTTTTCCCTTCCCATGGTCACCAAATGAGGTCCAGTAAGCACCACGTCCTATCTTGATCCTCCTGTACTGGTCTCCATGATACAGCCTGGGTAGTCCAACAATGGCAGTCTATTCTCTGAAGAGGCTGAAACCCCAGTAGTAGCTCAGTCCACAAGCTGGATGTCTCATCAGTCCCCATCGGCACTGAAGGTTTAGAGGATTCTTGGAGAGATATGAGTCTTCAGTCCATATTGGAAGGTTGAAAAGCTGTGTCTCACATCTTTGAAGGATGGCAAAAGCTGTGGCAGCCACAGGGTAGCTGCACTTGCCAGTAAGACAGGTAAAACAACTGTGCCCTTTTTTTTTTTTTTTTACTTTTTGTCTTTTTACTAAGATCTCAAGTTTTATATGTGAATTACAATTTTTATAATCAAACTAGGAGATGCAACTCACTAGAAACTTATTGTTTCATTATGCTTATGTATTTATCTGTATATGTAGCAGTGCTGGGGATTGAACTCAGTGCCTTGTACTTGCTAGGCAAATGTTCTGCCCCTGAGCTACATCACTAGCCCCTAGTTCCACTTTATTTTTCCAGAAAGAGCCATGAGGTTGCAATANACTGGGGTTTTCCCTTCCCATGGTCACCAAATGAGGTCCAGTAAGCACCACGTCCTATCTTGATCCTCCTGTACTGGTCTCCATGATACAGCCTGGGTAGTCCAACAATGGCAGTCTATTCTCTGAAGAGGCTGAAACCCCAGTAGTAGCTCAGTCCACAAGCTGGATGTCTCATCAGTCCCCATCGGCACTGAAGGTTTAGAGGATTCTTGGAGAGATATGAGTCTTCAGTCCATATTGGAAGGTTGAAAAGCTGTGTCTCACATCTTTGAAGGATGGCAAAAGCTGTGGCAGCCACAGGGTAGCTGCACTTGCCAGTAAGACAGGTAAAACAACTGTGCCCTTTTTTTTTTTTTTTTTTTTACTTTTTGTATTTTTACTAAGATCTTAAGTTTTATACCTGAAGTACAAATTTTCAGGCCTTACTAATATTATTTATTTCTGGTTATACTTTCCTTTTGGATGCTTAGAGCCACACTGTTAGCTAAAATTAAGCAAGGTTTATGTGTTCTCAAGGTCAGTTGAGGATCTGGTCCTCAGGTTTTGGGGTGGGGAAGGAGGGAGCTCCTGGCTCCTTTTGGCTTTTCATTTACCAGTTCAATCCATTCGTGGACAAAGTCAGGTCCTGCTAGACCAGGCTTCCCTTTTTGAATCATGAGCAGACTTTCCTCATTATAGACTGGATACTGGCTGAAGTCCCATTAGTGGATTTCCAAGACCTCCCTGCACGGGAAGATGGATGACTCACATTTGCAGGACTTTTCAAGATATGCCCCCATGAATAGTCCTCTAGAACTTAGTTGACCTCTGAGGGCAAGGAACAAAGTTGTCCCTCAGCCAAATTGGTATGGGCCTTAAGTATGGTTGTTAAGCATCCAGAAAGGCTAAGTTACTTTTAACTGATACTTTTAACTACTGTAAAATATTTTAGAAAAGGGCTTGGACAAAAGCTCAAGCAGACTGTAAAAGAAATATTAAGAAGCCCTCCCATAAGATAGATACTGTGGTTAGACACAATGTGACAAACTAGTTTTTTTTCCCTCGTTCTTTTTGATTTTGTGCATACAAACCCTCCACAAATATACCAAAACTGCCTAAGTCTGAAAATAAATGGTAGCTTAATTCTAGAACCTGTTAAGGGATTCACAATAAAAGAGTACAGTTGTTTTCAGATCAAGAGAAACAACATTAATGTTGCTCAGTTTGCCTTACAACTAGGTCCTCGGTGCTAGCATCCACAGATGAGGGATACCATTGTCATGTGGGACTGTGATACTTCACTCAAAATAATATCTTCTAGTTCCATCCATTTACCTGCAAAGTTCATGATGTCATTTTTCTTTACCACTGCACAGAACTCCATTGTGTAGATGTACCATATTTTCTCTAGCCACCCATCAACTGAGGGACACTTGGATTGGTTCCAGCTCTTTGCTATTGTGAAGAGAGCTGCAATAAACATGGCTGTGCATGTATCTCTGTGGTAGAATGAGTCTTGTGACTTTTTTTGGTCTTTTTGAAATGGTCTCCCTGTAGTCCCAGCTGTCCTGGAACTCACTATACAGACCAGGCTGGCCTTGAACTCACAGATTCGCCTGCCTCGGCCTCCCAGTGGTTTTACTTTTAATCGACTCTTTTCTCCCAAATAGACCATTAACTGCCCAAATAGGACAGAGTACAGCTGTCTCAGCAGGCTCCTGCAGCCACCGAACACCAGGGCCTGCTGGCTGCAAGTCCAAACACTTTCTACCCACAGCTCTGGGCATGAGACCTCTGCCAGCAATGTGCTGCTTATTCACAAAGAAGGCTCTTCTTGGCGTAAAGAGCAGCTCACAACCACCAAAGCTGGCCATTTTGCAGGAAGGAGCTGCACAAAGTTCTGTATTTGATAGAGGAACAGTTCTGCAAACCCCAGTAAGGAAACACATCACAGGACCAGCAAGATGGCTCAGTGGGGGAACGTGCTGCGGGCCTGGCGACCTGAGTACCCACATCACAGGACCAGCAAGACGGCTCAGTGGGGGAACGTGCTGCGGGCCTGGCGACCTGAGTACCCACATCACAGGACCAGCAAGACGGCTCAGTGGGGGATCGTGCTGCGGGCCTGACGACCTGAGTACGATGGAAGGAAAACAGATTCCTGGGAGTTGTCTGCGGACCTCCACACAGGCGCTGTGGCATATGGGTGTGCACACACACACACACACACACTGCACCACACCAACAAGAACATCATAGATAAGCTGTCCCCACATGTCAGGAGCAGAGGGTCTTGCAGAAATCAGGCCTCTCATGACCTCATTGAACTTCAGGAGCTGGAGAGGCTCAGCAGTTAAGAGCACATACTGCTCTTTTAGAGGACCTGCATTTGCCTCCCAGTATCAGTTTTGGGGTGATTCACAGCACCTTCAGGGAATCCAACGCCATTGGCCTCATTGGGCACCTATACTCATGTACACAAATTCACAGGTATACGAGTGCACATGAACATACACATACATATAATTAAAATTAATAAGAATACATCTTTAAAAGCCTTGGTGTGTGTGAAAGCATCTGCATAAGAAACACAGGACCCAGTTCAGTCCCAAGCAGGTGACGCAGAGCATGGGTGTCGCTTGCTGTGTGGGCCATGGCCCCTGGACTGTGCCTGCCTCCACTAGGCTGAGCTCCACCCCAGGTCTTGGCACTCAGTGGTCACTAAAAGATCTGATGGATGCCTTATTGAAGAGGCCTTTAGGGCCCCAAACTGACCCTCAGTCCACTATATTGGTTTCCTTCACTGTCACTGTCATGTTAATCTCTTCCCTGAACTCTTGAAAACATAAACATTGTTTACTGATAGACAGCTGACATGTTTATGAGCATTAGGGAGTGGGAAGATGTGATTGGTTTCTAACCCCCTCTCATAAGGATAGCTCCCACATATTGATTCAACCTGTAGAACTTTCTAGATTTGTTTTCAGTTTTCCCCTTGAATGTTCTAGGTAGCTGAACACATTGCCCTGGGTTATGGCTGTTTTCTTTTGAGTGTTGTCTGTTTTGCCTGTCTGCCTGCTTTTGACAGTGTTTGCATCCAGGGATCCAGACCCTTCCTATGTCTCTTATTCAGAGACTGAGGAGAACTAGACCCAACCTAGGTTCTCTCTGTAAAGTGGGGAGATTACTGATCTCCACCAAGAGAAAGCCTGTTAGATTATTTGGTGGGGATGCACCTTAGGGAGTGGGGCTGGCATGGAGAGAGGCCAGCAGTCTGTGGCCTCCTTTGTGCTCTGTCTGGGTGAGGGCCCAGGGTGCTGACTGTTAGCAGGGCCTGGGTGTTCTGGCATCTAGAATACTGGGAGCAGTTTCAGAGTCCCCGTTTGTCCTTCATGGGCTTCCGTCCCTGGTGCCTGTAGAACTCTTCCTTGATCAGATCAAGAACTCTGCCTCCCTAATTTTCTATGTTCTCACAGAACAGCAGACTGGTGTTGACGGCTGTCCACTGCTGTTCAGCTGGTTCGCCCATGGCTCTTCCATACGTGTGGTGAATCCCATTCGCAAGTTTTATTAATGAGTGTCTCTGTGTATATTCCTGCACCACAAAAGCGAGTTTCTATGAGTCTGTGGACTGGGTTAACTCTAGGGTTCCTTGAGACAGGAAGAAATAAAAACGAAAACCTTCAAGGCAGCCAATGATGGGAGATTTCTCAGGCCCGCTCTGAGCAGGAGCACTTGGGGTCAGGGGCCTCCAGGAAGAAAGGGGTGGGGCCGAGGGTACAGACATCTGCCAAGGCAGAGCAAAGCTTCGAGGAGGGTCCTTAATGTTCCAGGGCACCTTCCCTGGGGATCTGCAGCTGGCTTGGAGCCAAGAGCTCAGTCAGAGCAAAGCAGCCACCCTAGGAGCAGAAGGGCCCCATGCCTCTCCCTGGCCTGTACTCAATGCCCCACAGAGCCCCAGGGCTTAGTCTTAAGCATTTCTGACCACTGAGAGGTACTCGGTCTCTTGAGAGGAGAAAAGTGTTCCATGATCTCAGAGGATAAAGACCAATGTTACTGGAGCAGATGCAGATCCTGTGCTGGCTGGAATTCCTGAGAGCTTTATGGTCCTGGGTATGGAGGTTCAGCCCAAGTCTGAGCATATAGGGTTCAGTGTGACTGTTTCTTTACTAAGACGCTTCATGAAGCGATGGCGTGAGCCTCCATCCCACTGTCTTCTGTCCTGTCCACCTGCCAACCCCTCAAGGAAGAGCTGCTTCCTGAGCTCGCCTCCTGTAGCTAAGCTTGCTCAAGGCTGACTGTGCGAGGTCAGCTGATTCCCCTTTCACGGAGGAGTCTCAGTACTGAGGTTCCCACCATGCACATCTTGATACAGAATTTTCTTTCCCTGATTCTGAAGGTCCCCAGCACTCAGAAGCCAGTCTGTCACCAGCCTGTTAGTTGAGCATGCATCTGAAGGAGCCATTCAGTCCCTGCCCTCTCGGGGGCATACCTCCCTCACATCTGTGGGCACCATTTGTGGCCTCATGGCTGAACTTTCTTCTCTTGTCATTGCTTTGAGGATCCACCTTGGGAAGCATTTCAGCAACATGGTGGAGCTGTGGCCAGTGATCACTTAAGAAACAGAACCGACATATGTGTGTGGCCATGCCATCTGTGTCACCTATCCGTAAAGGCGGGGTGGGTACAGTCAAATGCTCACATGGCCTGGGTCACACTCAGTGTGCAGTAGTTCCAGGGCCCCACACTTCATGGACACATCTTGGATTTTCTATCTTCCTATTGAAGGATCGCTCCGCTCTTTTGGGGACAGTCATATGTGCCCCGTGCTGGGCAAGCCTAGGCCTAATAGTTCTCCACTTCGCTGACTCTCCTGTCTGACCTTGGAATGGTCGGTCACTTCTCCTGTCTGACCTTGGAATGGTCGGTCACTTCTCCTGTCTGACCTGGGAATTGTCAGTCACTTCTCCTGTCTGACCTGGGAATGGTCGGTCACTTCTCCTGTCTGACCTGGGAATGGTTGGTCACTTCTCCTGTCTGACCTGGGAATGGTCGGTCACTTCTCCTGTCTGACCTGGGAATGGTCGGTCACTTCTCCTGTCTGACCTGGGAATGGTCGGTCACTTCTCCTGTCTGACCTGGGAATGGTCGGTCACTTCTCCTGTCTGACCTGAATGGTCGGTCACTTCAGCTGTGTGGTCTCAGCTCACTCCTTCTCCTTCTCCTTCTCTCCCCTTCTTTCCATCACTCTCTTCCTTCCTGTTCTGGACTATCTCGCATGTGCATAAGGTGAAGGCAGCTGTCTCCTGACTCCTTCCTGTTCCCGTTTCAACTCATCCACCCCTCCCCGTGCTCTCACTAAGTGGCTCAGCATGCGTCAAATAGTTACCACTTTGAGCATAGGCTGCAGTGTGTGAGAGACCAGTCCTGTCTCAGATAGATACCACCACTTCAGTTCTGATCTGTCTCCATCTATCATCTGACACTTGACAGACATGACGCATGTGCATAATAATACCTGCTTGGCACACAGTCAGCCTGGCAATGGAAGTCTTTATCTTAGCAAGGTTTCAGGGTCTACAGTTATCTCCCTTACTTTTAGAGCGATGTAGAACACAGAACTTTGGATATCCAGGCAACATGCTTAACTTACAAATTACAAGTGTGGTGTGGAAAAGAGGGACTTAGTTAAAGACTGAAAAATTAGGGAGTCTTGGAACTGTGCCAGGATGACGAGTGATGGTACTGGGTCCCCGCCGATGCAGCATCTATGTATCTCTCACAGTGGGCTGATGTTTCTCACTGTTCCATGAACGGTATAGGTGTAATCTCCACCTCACACAAGTGAAAAGCCTGGACTGCCTGCCCTTGTCTCAATCAAGAGTGACCTGGTCACTTTCAGTTGAAATCATAGGCTTGGTCAGGAAGCAGCTTCTCCAGGTCCACTTCCTTCTTAAGGACACCCCAGGTGACCTCACAGCAACTGCTCTGTCTTGACCCTGGCCATCCTGGGCTATTGGCCACAGCTGGGGTCAGGGAATATTGCTGCCAATCAGATGACTGCTGAGCTACTAGAAGTGTGTGGACACCTCTGGACAGAGGTGGCCAGGTGATAGGAAATCCAGGAGACACCAGCTTCTCCGGACTGCTTCCTATTTATTTAGACTTTTTTTTTATGAGTATATGCTCATGTGCATGTTTCCATGAGTGCAGGGACACACATGTATGTGCATGTTTGCATGAGTGCAGAGGAACACACATATGTGCCTGTTTGCATGAGTGCAGGGGTACACACATATGTGCTTGTTTCCATGAATGCAGGGGCACACATACATATGTACATGTTTGCATGAGTGCAGGGGGACACACATATGTGCAAGTTTGCATGAGTGCAGGGGCACACACGCATATGTACATATTTGCATGAGAGCAGGGGGACACACATATGTGTATGTATCCATGAATGCAGGAGCACACACATATGTGCTGTTTGCATGAGTGCAGGGGCACACACACATATGCACATGTTTGCATGAGTGCAGGGGCACACACACATATGCACATGTTTGCATGAGTGCAGGGGCACACACACATGTATGTGCATGTTAGCATGAGTGCAGGGGTACACACACATATGCACATGTTTGCATGAGTGCAGGGGCACACACATATGTGCATGTTTGCATGAGTGCAGGAGCACACACATGTATGTGAATGTTAGCATTAGTGCAGGGGCACGCACATATGTGCATGTTTGCATGAGTGCAGGGGCCCACACACATATGTCCATGTTTGCATGAGTGCAGAGGCACACACACTTATGTCCATGTTTCCATAGGTGCAGGGGCTCACACAGGGATGTGCATGTTTGCATGAGTGCAGGGGCACACATGTAGTGCATTTTGCATGAGTGCAGGGGCACACATGTATGTGCATGTTAGCATGAGTGCAGGGGCACACATGTAGTGCATTTTTCATGAGTGCAGGGGCACACATGTATGTGCATGTTAGCATGAGTGCAGGGGAACACACATGTGCATGTTTGCATGAGTGCAGGGGCACACACATGTGTCCATGTTTGCATGAGTGCAGGGGCACACACATATGTGCATGTTAGCATGAGTGCAGGGGAACACACATGTGTCCATGTTTGCATGAGTGCAGGGGCACACACATATGTGCATGTTAGCATGAGTGCAGGGGAACACACGTATGTACATGTTTGCATGAGTGCAGGGGCACACACATATGTGCATGTTAGCATGAGTGCAGGGGCATACACATATATGTGCATGTTTGCATGAGTGCAGGGGCACACAGACCTATGTGTGTGTTTGCATGAGTGCAGGGGCACACGCATATGTGCATGTGTCATGAATGTGGAGGCAACCTCATGTCCTGTTATTCAGATGATGTACACATCATTCTTTTCTGAAATTTTGTGTGTATACCTGTTATGCCTGCATTTATGCAAGTGCATGCATGTCACACAGTGCCCACAAAGGACAGAAGAGGACATCAGATTGCATGCTGTCACCACAGTGTGTGAGGTCATATGACCAGCTGTCTGGAAGACTCTGTTCCCTTGTGGTCATCCACCTCCTCTGGCTCTTACAACTTTCTGCCACCTCTTCTACAATGATCCCTGGGACTTAGGAGACAGAGTTTGATAAAGGTGTCCTATTAGGGGGTAAGTCCTCTGTAGCCTCTTGTTCTCTGGTCAGTTGTGGGTTTCATGTTAATCACCATGTGCTGCACAAGAAAACATCTCTGGTAAGAGGTAGACATGCATTAATCTACAGCTATAACAATAAGTCATTAGAAGTAACTTTAATACAATAACTATTTAGTAGAAAACTTGCTCTCCCCTATGTCCTGTGACCTGTCTAGCTTCAGGTACCTAAGCCTAATATCAATGTCAGATATGGGGTCATCCTATAAAATGGACCGTAAATCCATTTAGAGAGTGATTGGTTACTTCCATAATATTTGTGCCAGTATTGCACAGTGGGCAACTTACCAGGCCAGCTGTTGTAGTTCACAGGACTCACAGCTGGGTGGGGTTGATGACTGTTTTCCTTCCAGTAGCATTATTAACACTTCCAGGAATGTGAACACAGCCAATAGAGATGAGTCTCTGAAGTCAGCACCAGCTTGATTTCCCCTTGTTAATTCTTCAGCTCATGTGTGTAGTGTCTTTCCATCCTGCTCTGGTGGGTAACAAAGAGCAGGGGCAATGGCCAGTTCCTCATGTGGAGAAAGGGCCTCTTACAAACCTGGAGCTCACTGAGTAGGCTGAGCTGTCTGTCTGGCTAGCCCAGGCTCTGTCTGTTTCTACCTCACCATCCCTGGGATTACAAGTGCATGCCACCAGGCCTGGCCTTTTAAACTTGCATTCTGGAGACACTGCTCAGATTCTCATGCCTGTATGGCAACCATCTTACTAACTAAGCCCAGACATTGCTTCTTCTTAGACAGTTTTGGTAAGTGGGATTTTCAATTCATTATTGTTTTAATTAAATTGTTAACATCAGTTAATTTGTTGGGAAAAGTTGCTTGCAGTATTACCTTTCATCTGATTATAGCATATGCAAAAGCACATTTCATGACTAAAGCACAAAATCTCAGGGAAGAACTGCTTGTTTCTCACACTGTTCCCAAGTGGATGCCCTGAACATGCACTGTGATGAGGAGAGGAGGCTGCTGAGTGGTAGAGCAGTCACAGACAGCCAGGAAGACATGGACCTGGACCAAATGGCAGCAGTGGGGAACAGAAAGGTGAGCATAGTCAAGACAGGAGCAGAACGAAGGAAACAACAGGAGAGAGGAAAAACGACAGCAGGATGTGCTTCCACTCACAATACACACAGTGCCGAGGATGAGGAGGCAGATTCCTTTAAAAATAAGACTCAGGGGCTGGAGACTGGCTCAGCAGCTAAGAGCATGCATTGCTCTGGAAAAGGACCCAAGTTCAGTTCCCAGGACCCATATCAGATGGTTCACAACCACCCGTAACTCCAGCTCCCGGGGAGCCAATGCCCTTTTCTGACTTTTGCTGTCACCCTCACGTGTGTATGCATGCACACGGACAACGCATATTCACATAAGTTAAAAAAATAAAGTCTTTAAAAAGTAAGACCTGCTGGGCATGGTGCACACACATTTAATTGGGATTAAATTGCACTTAGGAGGCAGAGGAAGGTGGATCTCTGTGAGTTCAAGTGCAGCCTGGTCTACATAGTGAGTTTCAGGCCAGCTGAGACTAAAGGGAGACCCTGTTTCAAAAAGACTCCCCCAAAAAGTAAGACCTAAATTTCAATAGGAACCCAACTTCATTTACCAAATAGTTGTGGTTGAAAAGGGGTGGTAAGTGTGTGTGTTACACACAAACACCAATGCTGTGGCAGAGCTTGTACCACATCCAGGATGGTGCACAGGAAACCACACCAGCATGTTGTGACTTTGTCAAGATTAGGATCATCCTCCAAGACATATAACAACTCTAAAGTTCTGTACATGGGACAAGGAAGACTCGAGTCATATAGAGGAAAGCTGATAGAATAAAGGTATGTTTTTAAGCCAACAGTTACAGGAAAATTTCAAAACTAACCTTTAACTGTTAAGTAAATGGACTGAAAGTTAATATCAATACAGAAATCTAAACATGATGGCTTGAAATATGCCCCACCTTAGAACAGTGCTTCCTGGAATTTGGGAACTTAACCAGGACAGAATATGTTGTGTATCCTTAAATTGAAGAGGATTCAATTCATATATAGCCTCTCTCAAAAGAAAATCCTCCAATTCAGGTGATATGGGTATATATGTATATATACATTTATGTGTATATATATATATATGTATAGAAGCAATACAAGTTAAAGAGAACAACAACAGCAACAAAAGAACTGGAAAAAACTCTGGAAAGACTCAGAAAAAGATGCAGGACATGTATGGTAGAGAGCAGGGACTCAGGGTGGGAGGTATGGAAAGGGAAATGACTCTATATTCAATTGAAAAATGATGTATGATTTATGGAAAAAGTTTAATAAAAATAAATAAATAAATAAATAAATAAATAAAATGGAATAAAGCTGAAAACTGAGAAGTATAACTGACGCTAAGAAAAGGCCAAATCAGTCTGAATCAAAAAGTAAATAAAGGTAGGCATTTATTCCAGGAAATGTGCTCTCTCTCAGGTGAACCCAAAACTATCCGGAGGGCAGTGAAGAAGCGCCTTTCTGGGAGGTGGGGAGAGGCTTTTAAAGGTCAGGAGAGGGGAAATGGTGAGGTGTTGGAACCAGCCAATCAGATCGGGAGTCTCATGGGAATTTAGATCTCCATATGGTGATCTTTTGCAGGCAAATGCAAGCTCCAGAGTGGAATAGAAGGAAAGGTCCTTCCAGTCTATGACATCTTGGCTCTTTGCCCCTGGCCCAACATAACATCCCAGACTCTTAGGGTACAGGGGGTGAGGACTCTGCTCTGTCTTCTTCCTGCTGAGCTGGGACATTGAAGGAAGGGAGAGTCGGGCATAGGCAGGGCTGTGGGCACAGGGATGTAGAGATGTAAAGACCACTCTGGAGATCTCCTGGATGTGTTCCCGGTTGGGTGAAAATTGAAAGAGTAACAAGACATCTATGGCAGTAGGGGTAGAAGAGGGGAAGGAGGTGGAAATGAAGGTGCAGAGGGCGAAGGCTGCCCTGCCCAGTCATTCAGACCTGTACTTGAGGGTCTCTGGAAAACCTGAGAATAGTGGGTCCCAGCTGTTTGCCAGACCATACATCTTGGGTTGGGGTTCTCTTGAGTCTGGACAAATGATACCAGTGTGGCTGGCCTAGAAGTTTGGGTGCTGACAGCATAGTAAGGATGACAATCTGGAGTCCAGTCCACCAGGGATCAAGAGACTTAGGAGATAAAGTTATAAGGAGAACACTGTCCCCTGGTGTGAGAGAGGGCAGGTCAGTGGTTGTGGACTCCACTGAGGTGTGAACAGGGAGGGGAAGAGAGGAATGTCAGAGGAGGTCTGAAAGCCTATGCGAAGAATACACAGTAGTGGGCTGAAGAACAGTAAGTTTGGAGCGTCCTGGGTGAGCTCAGACACTGCTGCCAGTGCTGCCAAACATGGCTGCCATCCGCAGATAGTGGAGTCAGGCTGTTTGGAGAGAAGCGCTACTGCCCAGTGTGAGAGCTCAACCGGTTGGGCTAAGACCCCTGTGGCCACTCCCAACTTTCTGTCTGCAGGCCTGGAAGGAAAAGAGGCAGGGTCCTTGAGGTGTATCAGGACTAGTGGGTGGTTGGAGGTGATTATTGGAGTGGAAATGTACCAGACCTGAGTGTGACAGGATCAGGGAGGATATGGTCTGGACAACCAAGGGTGGGAGAAGCGGCTAAGGATGTCATGGCCCAGGAGGGGAACTGGACAGACAGTCATGACTGAAAAGTAATGAGTGAAAAAATGACCTATGAGGACACAGGGGAGAGGTAGAGTCCTTTATGGGAAAGAGGGGTCTCATCTATTCCCATGACAGAAATTGATGAGGGAACTGTAGGGCCAGAGTGTGAGGTCAGTATAGAAAGGTAGCCCAGTTGTCCAACAGGAAGGAGATGGACTTACCTACTACCTGGAGCATTAGCCTGGGCTGGACAAGGCTCAGTGGGGGTCTCCGAATCTGACTGCCAGCCATCAGTCCTCTGACAGGAAGAGGAATTCAGAGGCTGGAGGGGGTTGGCATGCCCAGAACAATGGGGATAGACCACTGTGGCATGGTACAGAGGATGAGCCCACATCCAGGCACTTGGACTTTGAATGGCCAGGCTGCCGGCAGAGCTCTGGCACAGAGAGCCATGGTGGATGGGTTGGGGTTTGGGCAGTTTCTAGCCCAGTGCCTCCTTTGCCACACTTGAAGCAGGCTTCTGGTGGACTTAGGCTGGGCCCCTTTGGGATGGGGCTTGATGGAGCCCCACATGTCCCACTGCAGGAATGCTGTCTGCCTCAGGGCAGCTACCAGGGCTTGGACATGGAGTATAGGCTTTGGTTGTAGCAGAGCCTGTTGGGAGGACTCAGCTGCCTCCTCGTGGCCATTAAATACCTTAAAAGCCATTTTTCATCAAATCCTGCACTGGAGTCTGGGGGACCATCCTCGCCCTTTTTAATTTTTTCTGATATCTGGAGAAGAGTGAGATGCCAAGACCATAGCCACTGTTGGGGAGGCAGGGTCAAGGCGAGCTTTAAGTATAGTTGTCCTTAATAAATTCTGAATTGCAGAAGGAATAAAAAGAGGCAGGGGGGATATTTTCACATGTCTTCAGCAGACAAGAACTAGATCTAGAATCTCCAGCTGCGGAATAAGGATCTAATAATTAATTTTGGGGATGGCAGTTTACAAAAGTTGTACTGAGCAGAGGTACATACATGGAAATGCTTTCATTCAGACATTGTAGATGTCATTTACAGCATGCAGTCCCAACCAGGTTCTTTGCATTCTCAAGGCTGAGATGGCCAAGCTGGTCAATGCAATTTCTTTATCATGCTGGTACCAAACATTTTATAAAACAGAATTACATCAAGTTTCATCAAGGAAGAAGCTAAAGGATGGGGAGAGAGGAGACATTCAGTCCTACTGAGGCAGTGCAAAACAAAGATAATTCAGCAACTGAGGCACATACAGTAAAAATACCTTAAATCAGTCAGTTTGGAAGCAATACCCTACATAATTTGGAATTTAGTCCTAACAGATAACTTAAGGAACCCGGGTTCATTTTGGCCTTTAAATATAATAAGTTCTATGCACAGTCTAGCCTAGAAGTGGCCACTTTTTTTCGATAGACACATGACAGACTCATACATGTAACAGTTAAAACATATGAAACAGTAAACACACATGAAACAGTAAATACAGACATCTTGGACAGACACATGCATGACTTAATCGCATAAATATACTGGTCAGTTATCACCATGAAACTGCAAGGGAGGGGGGTAAGCTTTAACCACGGGAGCCCAGCTCACAGCAGAAAATCTTGCAAAAGGGCAAGTTAGTGTAAGTGGGATGGTGCACAGGCTTGCCTGTGTCTAAATAGGTGTTGACTTTACCTGCTAATTTAATGAAACAGAATAAAAACAAAACCAAAACAGCATTTGTTTTGTTAAAAGCCAGTAGCTTAAGCAGCAATCCTGTGACAAAAGCTAAAATGGGAAAATGATTTTAATTAGAAACAGATGAAAACACCGTGATAAAATTGTAAAACTCCAATAGTGGACATTTTGGGATTAATTTGTTGATCTGCCTGATAAATGCATCCATGCCATGTGCTTAGCAGTCCTGGGAATGGCGATCATGTGATCAGACAAAAAACGGCAACCATGGAAATTTGAATCAGGCACAGGAATGGCGGAGGAGAAATCAGAGATGGGGGAGGAGGTACAAGAGAGGGCAGATCCTGGGAAGCCTGCGTGCAGCCAGTTTAGAAAAAAGAAAAAAAAATTATCTGGTGGGTAGGTTTTGACCCAAAGTTGTCCATTTTCAAGCCTGGAGATCATGGGGTGCAGAAAAGCATCCACCAATGTACCCCAGAGACCGGCAGTGGGGGAGGTGTGAGGGAGACTTGGGATAGACGTCTCCAATCCGGCAAGACCCTTCATCACAGAACCTGGTTCCGCACTCCTGCCACAAAACAGCCAGGGGACCCTGGGTCCACTGAACTAAGGTTCCTGAGCATCTGTGGGTCCTGGACCCATGGGCTGAGGAAAGAGAGCTTCCCTGGCATTGCAACGGCAACAGACAGGAGCTCTGGATAGCAGAAGTGAGGCAGCAGAGAAATGGAACTTACCCCAGGTCAAAAGCCAGGTGTGTCAGTAAAGGAGAGAGGTGTCCCCGAAACTTTGTGGGCCATGGGCCTCTGGGGCTGTCTCTCTCTCTCTCTCTCCTCTCTCTTTTGGGTGAACCATCAGGAGGGCTGTGAAGAAGAGCCTTTCTGGGAGGCAGGGAGAGGCTTTTAAAAGGTCAGGGGAGGGGACATGGTGAGATAGGAATTTGGAACTCCGTCCGGTGATCTTTTGCAGGCAATGCAAGCTCCAGAGCAGAAAGGAAGGAACGGTCCTTCTGGTCTAGGCCGTCTTGGCTCTTTGCCCCCGGCCCAACCTAACAAAAACCAATATCGAAAATTCCTCTAACATTTGGAAACTAACACATTTCTAAAAAAGGTATATAAGGCAAAGAAAAAAGCTCCAAGTGGAAATCTAGAATGTATTTTAAACTGAAACAAAGCACCACAGACCACTGTTGGCCAGCACATCTCTTAAGAGGAAGCTTATCAGTCCACACCCTGTTGGAAAAGAAAGATCTTAATAAGTGACTTCCAGAAACTATGAGGAGAAGGAGATGAGATTAAATCTAACAAAGAGAAGATGTTAAGCTGCCAGCGAGGAGCAGGGTGAAGCAAGATGAAAGACCATACAGCAAAGCTGCTGAGTCCAACTCCACTGGGCTATGATGCAGTGTCAGCAGGGATGTGTCACCAGGAGCAGCTCCAGGGCACACAGCTTCCCCGTGGATTCCACACACACTGGAGAAGGGGAAGCCTACCCTCTTCCTCTCCACAGAGAGCTAGGTCCTCACCACACCTCCCAGACAGACAGACATAGTGTTGCTTTGACACAAAGATGGAGAAAACCAGTTCAGACAAGGAACCCGAGGGCCAATTCTTCTCACGGACAGAGATAAAAAGATCCCAAGGTCTAAGTGGATTGAATTCACCATCTAAGAAAAATGGAGCCTGGAGTTAGGCTGTTGGACATCTGAAAATCAGCTAATGGAGTTGACTGTTAGTGACCAAGGAAAACAAGAGTGCGCAGTCATCTTAGCTGATGCAGAAAAGAAGGAAGGCCCCTCAGAACTGAAGGTGTCTCCACAGCCAAGATCCTCAACAAGCTGGAGATGGGAGGGTAGAGTGACACTCGTGACAGTGAGCTTGGTGGGAGAGGCTGGGGGATGTCCTTCATAGAGTGAGGGGCTGGGGGATGTCCTCCATGGAGTGAGGGACTGGGGATGTCCTCCATGGAGTGAGGGGCTGGGGATGTCCTCCATGGAGTGAGGGGCTGGGGATGTCCTCCATGGAGTGAGGGGCTGGGGATGTCCTCCATGGAGTGAGAGGCTGGGGATGTCCTCCATGGAGTGAGAGGCTGGGGATGTCCTCCATGGAGTGAGAGGCTGGGGATGTCCTCCATGGAGTGAGGGGCTGGGGATGTCCTCCATGGAGTGAGAGGCTGGAGATGTCCTCCATGGAGTGAGGGGCTGGGATGTCCTCCATGGAGTGAGAGGCTGGGGATGTCCTCCATGGAATGAGAGGCTGGGGATGTCCTCCATGGAGTGAGAGGCTGGGGATGTCCTCCATGGAGTGAGAAGCTGGGGATGTCCTCCATGGAGTGAGGGGCTAGGGGATGTCCTCCATGGAGTGAGGGACTGGGGATGTCCTCCATGGAGTGAGGGGCTGGGGATGTCCTCCGTGGAGTGAGAGGCTGGGGATGTCCTCCATGGAGTGAGGGGCTGGGATGTCCTCCATGGAGTGAGGGGCTGGGGGATGTCCTCTGTGGAGTGAGAGGCTGGGGATGTCCTCCGTGGAGTGAGGGGCTGGGGGATGTCCTCCATGGAGTGAGAGGCTGGGGATGTCCTCTGTGGAGTGAGAGGCTGGGGATGTCCTCCATGGAGTGAGGGGCTGGGGGATGTCCTCCGTGGAGTGAGGGACTGGGGATGTCCTTCATAGAGTGAGAGGCTGGGGGATGTCCTCTATGGAGTGAGAGGCTGGGGATGTCCTCCGTGGACTGAGATGCTGGGGATGTCCTCCGTGGACTGAGAGGCTGGGGGATGTCCTCCGTGGACTGAGAAGCTGGGGGATGTCCTCCGTGGACTGAGAGGCTGGGGATGTCCTCCATGGAGTGAGGGGCTGCAGACAAATCCCTCACAGTTCTGCTCAGTCAAGTGAGATTTTTCTAGCCATGAGTATGATGCAGGACACACCCCTAATGCACACAAACATGCATGCATACAAATATACACACAGGCACACACAAATACAAATACACAGATATATACACATATGCATGTATACACACAAACACACATACATACATGCATGTACCCATACATATACACATTCATATATATATACATATGCTCATATGTATATGCACATTCATATACATATATACACAAATGCATATGCTTTTAAACACATATATATGCACATGGATGTATATACATACACACATACACATCCATATATATATATATATATATATATATTCACACATATATATTTGGGCTGACTGCAGTCTGGCTTGGGCACTCTGTGTGATTCCTTGTGTCTTGTACTTACTCTCATCCTTAGTCTCCTCATTTGCAAAATAGGGCTAACACATTTTATAGGGCTAGGTAGAATTGGAGATCATGTCCATAAAGAAGCGAGTACAGACCTTTGTTGGACCCTCGCTCTACCTTTTCTGGCTGTGCAATCTTCCTTCACCAAGTTACATGATCTCTGAAAGACTTTCTTTGTTCAATGGCTAAGGAAGACTTGCCAGACACTACACGCATACAGTATCTAAATTTGAAAGAAGGAAAACCACATCAGAAAGCGCAAGAGTCCATCTGGAAATCCACATAAGTGAGGTTAGGCTTACTACAGACATAATGATAATATAAGAATGGGCCAGGGTGGTGGCTCATGACTGTGATCCCAGCCAGTGGGAGGCTGAGGCAGAGTGCTGTGAGCTTCATTCAGACCAGTCTGGGATGCACAGCGAGACAATGCTCTGAGAAGAAAAGGGGTCAATGCCTCTTGGATATGTACAACATAAAGCTAGTCAGTAAACTGTGTAAATGCTCTTTAAAACAGTATCAAAATATGAAACATGTGTGCACAAACTTTCCAACAGCTGTAGTACACAGGGCACTAAAAACTATCAAGCAATGCTCAGATACATCAGAGACTTTTATTCTATTTACTCTTGTGTGTGTGCATGCATGTGGAAATCAGAGGACACTGTAAGGGAGTCGGTTCTCTCTTTACACCAGGTGGGTCCCAGGGATCAGCTAAGCTCATTAAGCTTAGAAAGTGGCTCCATCCACTGGGCCTCTCACTGGCCTAGCTCAGAGAAATTAGGGAAGAAAGAGAGACAATGAATTCAGAAGATTTGGAGTTGCTCATTCTCCCACTGGTCTGCAGACTCGCCACAGATACAGTCCAGGTGCTATCTAGTGTTTCTGTATACACCGAGCAGCTCACAGCTTGGCCTGCATCACATAAGCGTGTGGATGACCACAGGCGTCCCTGACAACTTTGTGAACAGAGGAACAATGTTGGAAATAGACACAGGAGCTGCACAGAGCAGAACAGACAGGACAGAAATAGTCAGGATAAGTGTGAACAGATGATCTCGACAAAACTGCAGAAGCGATTCAGTGAGGAAGGACTCGGCTTCTAGGATAAGGTGCTGGGACACTCGGTATAAACACGCAAAAAGAGAAAAGAAAAGAAAAAAACCTTCCACCCATACCTAACTAAAAAATGGGTCAGAGCTCAAAATATAGAATGTAGATTCTAAAACTTCTGCAACTTTATGTAAGAAAAAATCTTCTGCTACTAAAAAGTAAAATCCATCAAAGAAAAACACAGATAAATTAGATGTCATTAAAATAAAAAATCTTCTGGTCTCCAAAAGATCATTAATAGAGATGAGAGACAAGTCACAGGTGGGGAGGGGACATCTGTAAGACATGGTGTGAAGACCCCGCCAATGGCACAACCCTCACAAACGCACAGCGCTCAGTAAGAAAACAAAAGCCCAGTAGAAAATGAACAAAACATTTAAAAGCTGTTCAACAGAGAAGATTCATGGAGAGCAAATATCTCTTAAAATATTCTCCCATCCTGCCTACCGGGGAGAAGCAAGCTGAGTCCCTGTGATGCTACAACCGCCCCCCCGCCCACTCCCCGTCAGAACCCAGAGGCTGTGATCCAAGGCTGAGGACCCCGTGGTTAGGACTTGCAGCAGCCGAGGGCCCTGTGGGCGCTGCGCAGCCAGCTCTTACAGGTTATTACTGGAGCTTCATTCCCAGGTGGATTTAGAGGAAGACTCTTTTGCCCCGCTCGTCATGAGGGGGAGAGCCTGAACAAAGCATGGCTGGATCTGGAGGCAGCCCTGGGAGAGATTTTCAGACCACCGAAGCACAGGAGACTGCCCTGCTCACTGGGGACAGGGGTGCTCTCAAGGTGGCTCCAGGGCATCCAGGGTGGAATTCTCATGGCACATGCTGATTCTTTGTGACTTATTCAAAGGGAATGAGGGACTCTAGAGGAATCAACAAGACCTGCAGCCTGCTGCCTGGGCCCATGTCCAGTGGGCAGAGAGCTGCCTATAGGATCCACCTTTGGTCCTTCCCACTGTCCTGGTCAGGTGCGTGAGTGGCCTGTGCTATCTCAGGCCTCGACAGGCTCTGTGGAGCTTCTTACATCTGCATGCGCCCCATGTGCTCTCCTGAGATATTTGCTGCATAGAACGCAGCTCCTCTTTCACCACCCCCTCCCCCCACCTGGCACCATATCCTGCTCTGGGTTCTTCAAGCTGAGCTAATCAGAGGTTTTGAGTCAGAAATCAGCTTCTCTGTGGAGCATCTTCCTGTGTTCCATGTCTTCAAGTTCCTAATTAGCATAAGACCATTTTGCAGTCCAGAAAAGATAACCAAAGCAATGTCTATTTAATCCAAGAGCACCTTCTCTTTCTCAGTCAACCATAATTTGATCAGATTTCTGAAAGGGTTTTTTGTTTTTTTTTTTTTTTTGGTCCATACTTGTGGAAATGTGAAATAACGAAGCAGTTAAAATTCATGATCTACACTTTTGTCATTATTATTGCATTAGCATGAAATTATACTTCTAGTTAGTCATAATTACACTCGTAATTATTCAATTTATCACCATAGATCCTCCTGGAAGTTTTATTGGAGGATTTATTAACATTAATAAATTGTTTTTCTTCATCTCCATGTTATGAATTCTTCTCATGTGTGATTTGATGTATTATCCAGAAAATGACCACCAACCCCATGCACTGGGAGCTGCATGGTCCACCCAGCAGGCTGCTCCTTGGCCAGCGTCACCAGCAAATGGCTGGTGCCAAGGCAGACTCAGAATAGATGGGGCTGGAACTTCTCTCCATTCAGCCCCGGTTCCTGCTGGGCCTGAGTTCCACCTGGACTCCGACTGGCTGGACCTTCCATCCTCTGACATACTATTGCTGTGATAAAATATGTGGACAAAAAGAACTTATGAGGAAGAAGGGGTTTTGTGTTCGGTGTTCAGTTCCAGATGACCACTGTACAGAAGCTGCAGCAGAACTGAAGGCAGCCACATCATATCCAAGAGCAGAGAGAAATGTTTAGCCTGCATGTATGTAAGAGCACTATGTGCGTGCAATGCCCACAGAGACCAGAAAAGGGCACTACATACCCTGGAACTAAAGTTACTGAGGTTGTTAGTCTCCATGTGGGTGCTGGGAACTGAACCTAGACTCTCTGGAAGAGCACTCAGTGCTCTAAACCACTGAGCCATCTGTCCAGCCCTGGAGAGAAGTGAATGCACCCACACCTGCTCGCTCCCTTGCTTGTGCGCAACTCATGTGTTCAGAACCCCTGCCAAGGGGACCGTCCCGCCCATAGGGGGCTGCGTCTTCCCATATCCACTAAACTAATTAAGACAACCACCCTCAAACACATTCTCAAGCTAGCCCAATGAAGACAGTCCGTCGTTGAGATTCTCTTCCCAGGTGATTTGAGGTTCTCTCAGTAGACAATTGAAGCGAACCATCTCACACATCACCGCCAGGCCAGGCTTCTGACGTGAAATCACCTGGGATGGCTTCCCTTGCTGCCATCTCACACATCACCGCCAGGCCAGGCTTCTGACGTGACATCACCTGGGATGGCTTCCCTTGCTGCCATCTCACACATCACCGCCAGGCCAGGCTTCTGACGTGACATCACCTGGGATGGCTGCCCTTGCTGCCATCTCACACATCACCGCCAGGCCAGGCTTCTGACATGACATCACCTGGGATGGCTTCCCTTGGCTGCCATCCCTAAGCACTCCTGAGTAATTGAGAGAAGAGGCCCAGGATGGATTCCACAGGTGCACCACTCTGTGTTCTGGTCTAAGGGGACCCGGCAGTGTATGCAGGGACTGTGATCCTCCCCCCAGGCCTTGAAAGAACTCCGAGTGGCGCAGCAGCTGTGTCAGCCCCTTGTCCCCACAGCCCAGGCAGCCACGGCCTAGGAAGCCATGCTTCTCCCTCTGCTCATTCTTTCATGATTCATTTTGCGCAGGACTAGTGCCACAGTGAAGTTATTTGCATAGCTGCAGGATGAAGAGATGAATAAAAATAATGAATATCTATTAGACAAAAATACATAATGAATACCACCCTGGGCCCTCTTCGATGGGCAGCCTCCCTCCGCATCCTTCCTCCGAATATAAGGAGGGTCAGCACATTTGCAGCAAACCTGGGGAGGCTCCGTAATATGCTCTGAAGGCACTGACCCCAGCTCGAGGGGACACTTTGGGGTAACCCTTAATTCAGGGTCTTGTTTGGCGTCACCCTTCTAGGTCTAGGTCCTCATCCATCAGAGGGGGATGTGGTGGGAAGCCTGGCCTCTAGGGTCCTGCCACCTCTGGTCCTGTTGTGCTCAGGCCCTGAGAAGGCCATGGCTTGGGCTAAGGCTGGGTTTTAGGGAAGACAGACTGTGCTGAGTAGGTCCCTATAGCTGGCCTTCTGATCAATGATAGAAAGGAGATCCATCATGAGGGAGGGCCCAGGAGTCAGCTGCACTTGGTGCTTGTCCATCAGTCCTCTGGGGGCCATCTGGGGTACACAGCATACAGGCCCTACACAGGCCTTCTGGGTCTAGCACGAGCAGGGAGGTTTAGAAGTACAATGTCTGTTTCAAGCACAGTTGGCTGTGGTCATTCACAGTGGATATTACATTATTATTATTATTGTTGTTGTTATTATTATTTCCTATTGTTGTGTGTCTGTGTGTATGTAAGTGCACCTGTGTTTCACAATGCCCATGGAGGTCAGAGGAGGGTGTCAGATCCCCTGAAACTGGAGTTAAGGATAATTCTTAGCTGCCATGCAGGTGCTGGGAATTGAACCCTGGGCCTCTGGAAGCAGGTTCTTAACCACCGAGGGATCTGTGCAGACTCTGGGTTGGGGAGCTCACAATCGGTCTATGCATGGCCTTGTTCCTCAGCTTAAAGACATGGTATGTCATGCCTGTTTTCTACTCAATACCACTGAGCTCTAGCCAGCAGCAAGAACACTCTGCCTGAAGGAGACATATTCCTGTTCAGAGCAACGCAAGTGCCCACAAAGAACACAGGTGGCTGTGCAGGAGCCCAGCGCAGATGTCCCCAATTGTGTCCTGGAGTTCATGGCCAGAAGCTCCTCGATATGAAGAAAAGTGAAGAGGCCCAGAGCAGAGACAGTGTCCCGAGGAAGGGCTGGCCAGGTGGCAAGCCTGGACATGTCCTCCTGATACCACCAGTTCCTCCTGAGACTACAGGCAGGGAGGGTGTGTCTTCCAAACAGGTGTTCTCCAAGCCAAGGGCATACAAGCTCCCTGGTTTTGAGGCCAGCATCCCACATGACATCTTAACAAACAGCAGGGCTCCCACAACAGCAAGGGTCCTGAGAGATACAGTCAAGGTTGTGGGAAGGCTACAGATAGAGCCTGCCTCGTTCTAGTGGGAAACACTGTGTCTGCAGCCCTGACTGCCAAATACTTCCTCTTCAGATGTGGGGCCAGGGCTTGAAGAACACCCAATGCTGCACCAGCTGGAGAAACTAAGGGCTCAGAGCCCACCTAGCCCCATCTATGGCCCTATGCAGTGTCCACTGAGATCCAGGGAAACTCACTCAGGCCTCTATCATGCTTCCAGCAGACAAGATGCCTGTAGTCCTCTCTGCGCTCACCACTCAACTCCTGGCAAGGAGGCCCTGGGCTCCACCTTTGGGAGGGCGTGGCCATGGTTCTGCCTCACAGGAGCTGCTTCAGTTGTCCCCAAACTGAAGGACAGAAATCTAAACATGTGTGCTCAGATACCGCCTCTCCAGGTGTGTGTCCAGATGTCTCCTCTCCAGGTGTGTGTCCAGATGCATCCTCTCCAGGTGTGTGTCCAGATGCATCCTCTCCAGGTGCATGTCCAGATGCCTCCTCTCCAGGTGTGTGTCCAGATGTCTCCTCTCTGGCTGTGTGTCCAGATGCATCCTCTCCAGGTGTGTGTCCAGATGCATCCTCTCTAGATGTGTGTCCAGATGCCTCCTCTCCAGGTGTGTGTCCAGATGCATCCTCTCCAGATGTGTGTCCAGATGTCTGTTCTCCAGGTTCGTGTCCAGATGTTTGCTCTTCAGGTGTGTGTCCAGATGTCTCCTCTCTGGGTGTGTGTCCAGATGCATCCTCTCCAGGTGTGTGTACAAATGTTTGCTCTCCAGGTGTGTGTCCAGATGTCTGCTCTCCAGGCGTGTGTGCAAATGCATCCTCTCCAGGTGTGTGTATAGATGTTTGTTCTTTAGGTGTGTGTCCAGATGTTTGCTCTCCAGGTGTGTGTCTAGATGCATCCTCTCCAGATGTGTGCCCAGATATCTCCTCTCCAGGAGTGTGCCCAGATGTCCTCTTCTCTAGGTGTGAGACATTACTCTTTCTTCTCCCCAGCCCCATGCATGTGTAAAGATGATGTATGAGTTACCAAGTGGTATGCTATTGGTGTCTACTGTTGAAATGCTATGTTTTAAGCACTCCTTTTTATTCATTTAAAAAGTTCAGGATCTGCTTAACACATAAAAGTAAAGGAAAATAAATTTATTTACAACTGGCTGCACTACATCATTATGTTATTAATTTAATGCTCTGATTTACAGTTGTCTTCAAATTGTGACTTGCTTTAAAATACATCTCAAATTGAAAATGTATCTAAACTATGGGTACATTATTACATTACGGGCCAGGGCAGACCCAGGAGCTGCACCGAACAGGCAGAGCTCACTGGCTGTGGCAGGTTTCACCCAGTAATGTGAGCTCAGACCCACCAGTGTCCCTGGTCCCCTTGGCCTCATCACTGCCCTCAATAAAGAATTTAAAGGCCCAAATGCCTCACATGGCCATGGAGAGAAGAGTAGCAGTCATTACTTTTGACTTAATTTTTTCCTAAATATGGAACGTGAGGTGCGGATCACTTTTAAATTATATTCTTACATGATAAACCAGCGGCCCAGAAATATGCCTCAATGTAATTGAATCCAGATGAACACGGTAGCGCGGGAGCAATGGCCAGAGCACAGCTATTTTGGGACCAATGCAAAGTGGCTGAAGCGGAGGACTCTATTTCACATGGAGAGCCTTTGAGCCCATTACCATCCTCATAAAAAATGGGCTAATTGGGGAACACAGTCAGTGACCATTACAATCTGGGCATAAATGCTCCTGTCAGTGCCCAGGCTGCCAAGGTGCCCTGTGTCCAAGATGCTAACTCCAGCCCAAAGTGCGACAGTAGCACTTACCAGGGCTGAGGGTACCTGTGTGTATTGGGAGAGGGACAAGGTACCTGTCACCAAAAAGTGCAGGTCACTGAAAGTGTCTAGGAAGGGCTGGTTGCCGCGGGAGTGGGCCTGGCTTGGTCCTGGATTGATTAATTTTCTCATTGATGTGATAAAATACTTCGCAAAACAACTTAAGGAAGGGAAGAGATTTTGTTTGTTTGTTTTAAGGTAGTGCTCATAATTTGAGGGTGCAGTCCACCATTCTGAGGAAGACATGGTGGTAGGAGCGGGAGGCGGCTGCTCACATGGCATCCACAGTTAGGGAGCGGAGAGCAATGCTGGCACTCGGCTCGCTTTCTCCTTTTTATTCATCCTGGGGCCCTAGACCCTGGGACGGAGCCATGCACATCCAAATCGGTCTCCCCAGATCAGTTAACCTGATCTCCTTAGTCCCTCATAGGCACAGCAAGAGGCGTTTCTCCTGGATGAGTCTAGATTATTGTCTAGTTGAAAATAAATGTCAACTCTCTCAAGTCATAATGGAGGAACTAAACCAGCAAGAAATCTGCCCTCGGTCCTCAAACCAGGTCAGATTTGGTGCAAGTCTCAGCTGGAAACACTTTCTCTTTAATTGATCTACATGGTTTTGACAAAAAGAAAAAGCAAGAAAGCTAAAGTTTGTTCCTCTGGAAGTATCTGGATTCCTCCTGGAACTCCTGAGAAAGATGGAGTCACATCTGCCATACAATCACAAGAATTCTGTCCGTAGCTCAGGAGTGGGGCCAGCGGGAAAGGCCACTTGCAACAGTAGCTGAGCACAGGAGTACCCTGCCGAAGTCAGTTAAGTTCACCTATGACAAGTGGAGCTGATCAGATCAGAACCTCAGCCCATCTGTACCTTACAGAGTTTAGAGTAGTGGAACTTCAGTTCATAAAGCTGGAGACTGTAACTGCAAAGATGTCCCTGAACCCAGGTTCTGACTTATGCTGGGCATGGAATCAGAGCTCAACCTGTGCTTGTGTCTGCCCAGGGCTTACTGGGTTGGAGACTTGGCTGGTCCCTTCATTGCCTGCAGTGGCCACACCTGAAGTAACATGGAGATCTGGTGTCATCTGTTAGCTGGCCATGGAGGGTGGAGAGAGACAGCCGAGCTGGAGATCCAGACCTCTGCAGGATGACCTGCCATCTACCCAGGACAGGACAGCACAGCTGACATTTCAGCCACTCCCTCCAGAGCCCTGTCTGTCACATCTTCACCCACAGTCAATGAGGACAGCACCTTCTGCTACTTCGGGGGTAGGAGAGAAAGGGAATGCGAGCAGCTCTACCAGGGGAGAGGCTGCTGCCCTGACACAGCACCATTCTCTCTACCTGTACCCAGGAAGCAAGAGGCAACAACTGGCCTGTGGTTTTTAAAGTGCATACCCATGTGGATCAGGTCTTCCAAAGAAAAAACACCCAAGCGGTTACCATGTATAGATCTATCAAAGCAGGAAGACTGTCTTGGCTACATTTCCTGATGCTTTGATCAAATATCCCAATGAACACAACTTAAGGAAGGAAAGGGTTATTTCAGCTCACAGTTTGAGGGCACAACCCATTACAGTGGAGAAGTCACAGTCAGCTGGTGTCATTGCGTGCACAGTCAGGAAGCAGAAATGAGTGCCAGGATCCTTTTCTCCTTCTGTGCAGTCCAGGATCCCAACCCCATGAATGGAGCTGCCCACTGTGGTCTCCCACCACCATTAACCTAATAAAGACAACCCCACACGTATTTCCAGGATCTGTTTTCCAGGTGATTCTAGATCTCATGGAGTTGACATACAACTCTACCCCTTGTTGACTCAAATGCATCTCTTTAAATCATAACCTTCCACCCCTTCTCCCTAAAGTCTCAAGTTCATCTCATAATGCAAAGCAACATCAAACTTCAAGAGTCACTGTAGTTTTTAATAATTCCAATAGTTTAAAAGTAAAAAGTTGGACTTTAGGGATACTGAGGCAGCAGTCAGTGGCCCCTCAGCTTCCACTGCAGGCTGGATAAGAGCTGGCCCACCTCGCTGGGAACCCTGATCTTCAGGGACACTGAAGCCACAGCCAGTTTGCCAAAATCCTCCCTGCCCCTGGCCCCCAGCCAAACTAGAGGAACAGGCCTACACCACAAGAAGAAACATTTGAATTTCACGTCAGTTCACAAACAAAATGAATCAAATCCACATGTGAAAAGCACAAAGAAAAATCAGCCACATGGGAAAAGCAAATAAGAAATCCCCACCAAACTCTGTCAGTCCTATATAGGACTCTAACAATGAGATCCCTCTGGAGGTAACCCAGGACACAGATCTTTTTTTTTTTTATTTATTATTTTTTTAAGGGATTCTACAATACAATGACACAGTTGTTTGCAGATAGCATTGATGTCACTCATTATGTCATACAATCAGATAATTGGTGCATTTTGCAAGTATCTATGTCCAAATTTTGAACAACCCAAGGTTCCCATAGACCAGTTGGAGAAGCTTGTATGCACAGACATGTTGATCAATCAGGAGTCCAGACTATATTCCTGTAGTCTCATGATTCACCCCTATCTCTCCACAGCCCTTACAATCTACCACGCCTCCTCTTCCGCAGTTTGTTCCCTGGGCTTTGGGAAAGGGGCACAAGTGGGTGAGAAGAAAACAGTCTAATTTCTTTGGAGTTGTCATTTTGGACTCCAGTCTATTCAGGTTGTTTCCCTTCATGGATTGACAGTTTCCCAGTGATACCCTTTTTAGTCATATTAACAAAGCACAAGCTATTGGATGTACAGGCATTTAAGCAGTACCACTTATTATGTCAAGCTAAGCTGTGAGCATAGACACAGATGCTTGAATGGCATGCTAATCTGCAAACTGTGGTTTCTCTATAAAGGGTGATCTTAAAAGAACAATCATAGACATACTCAAAGAAATCAAGGACCTAAAGGGAGAGAATGATTAACTCTGGAAGGAAATGGAAATGCTGAAAAAAATCTCAGGCTGAAATGAAAAGGGAAATCAAACACTCATCCAGTCAACAGGAAAGGACAGGAGAAAGCCTCAGTAACAGAATGGAAGAAGCAGAAAATAGACTATCAAACCTAGAAAATAATGTGGAAGAACTGAAGAGTTCAAGTAAAGACTATGAAAAATTAAAAAAAAAAAACACAGGAGTAGAATAATCAGGAAATGTGGGACACCATGAAGAGACCAAACCTCCACATCACAGGTATAGGTGAAGGAGAAGAATCCCAGGAGAATGGTATGGACCAGATCTTAAACAGAATTATAGAAGAAAATTTCGCCAAATTGAAAAAAGGCATGCCCATACAAATACAAGAAGCATATAGAATGACAAATAGACAAGATCAGAAAAGAAATTCCCCATGCTATATCATAATCAAAATGCTAGATGCTCAAAACAAAGACAGAATACTGAAACCCACAAGAGAAAAATAAGAAGTTACATATAAAGGAAAACCCATCAGAATTACAGCTGACTTTTCAGTGCAAATGATGAAATGCAGAAGAGCTTGGACCAAAAGTATTCCCAGTGCTAAATGACTACAGATTCCAACCCAGGTTACTCTACCCAGAAAAATGTCAATTATAATCGAAGGTCAAAGGAAAATTTTCCATGACATAACCTAAATATTAATGGTTTAAGCTCCCCAATCAAGAGATGTATATTGGGAGAATGGATTAAGAAACCGAATCCATCTTTCTGCTGTCTTCAAAAAACATACCTCACCTTCAAGGACAGGCATCATCTTAAGGTTAAAGGATGGAAAAAATATTTCATGCAAATGGTACATACCAAAAAGCAAGCAGGAGTTTCTATTTTAATATCAGACCAAATAGCTTTCAAAGTAAAACTAATCAGAAGAGATGAAGATGGTCACTACATCCTTATCAAAGGATCAATCAACCATGAATATCTCACAATCATAAATATATATGCACCAAACTTCATAAACACAATCCTGAAGGACTTCAAGGGACAGATCAATCCCAGCACACTAATAGTGGGAGACTTCAATAGCCAACTGAGCCCATTGGACAGGTCAACTGGACAAAGAATAAACAGAGAGACATCTGAACTGAACAATACAACAAATGGAATAGACATCTACAGAATATACCACCCAAACACCAAAGAATATACTTTCTACTCAGCACCCCATGGAACATTCTCCAAAATCGACCATATACCGGGACACAGAGAAAACTTTAGCAAATACAAAAAAAAAATGAAATTCATGTATCATATCAGACCACAGTGCAATAAAGCTTAATATCAACACCAGAAAGAGCCCTACTAGCTACAAGAACACATGGAGACTAAACAACACACTACTAAATAAAAAATGGGTCAAAGGAGAAATAAAGAAATAAAAAACATTCCTGCCACTAAATGAAAGGGATGATACAACACAGCAAAACCTATGGGACACCTTAAAGGCAATCTTGACCTGAGAGGGAAATTCACAGCCCTAAGTGCCTGCATTAAGAAAACAGAAAGAGCATAAATAAATGACTTAACACTGCAACTAAAAACACTTGAGAGGCAGAAACAAATGAATCTTAAGCCCAGCAGACAGGAAGAAATAACAAAAATCAGAGCAGAAATCAATGAAATAGAAACAAAGTAAACAATACAAAAAATTTAATGGATCCAAGAGCTGGTTCTTTGAAAGGATAAACAAGATAGATAGACCTTTATCCCAGTTGACCAAAAGAAGGAAAGAACAACTCCAAAGCAACAATATTAGAGATGAAAAGGGAAAGATCACCACAGATAGTGAAAAGATTCAGACAATCTTAAGGGAATTCTTCAAAAACCTATATTCCACTATTTGAAAACCTAAGAGAAATGGAATCCACCAAGACTTAACCAGGAAGAGATCTGTAGGAAGCTTCCTTTGCCACAAGCAGGTACAGTGCAGTCCTGCTAAGGGAAGGGAAGCACAGTGCCCCCTCAGTGCAGAGGTCAGTCAGTTACTTCCCTAACCCAACCTGAGAGGAGACTAAACAACACACTCTTGAATAATGAATGGGTTAAGGAAGAGATAAAGAAAGAAAAGCATTCCTGGAACTGAATGACAATCACAATACAACACAACAAAACTTATGGGATACCTTAAAAGCAGTCCTAAGAGGGAAGTTTATAGCCCTGGCTGCCTACATTACAAAAACAGAAAGAGCACAAGTGAATGATCTAACACTGCAGCTAAAAGCACTTGAGAGGCCACAACAGATGAACCCTAAACGCAACAGACAGGAAGAAATAACAAAAATCAGAGCAGAAACCAATGAAATAGAAACAAAGAAAACATACAAAAAAATCAATGAATGCAAAAATTGGTTCTTTGAAAGAATAAACAAGATAGACAGACCTCTAGCCCAGTTAAGCAAAAGAAAGAAGGAACAACTCCAAATCAAAACAATCCATGATGAAAAGGGAAATATCACTGTATTAGTCAGGTTCTCTAAAGAAACAGAAGTAACAGGATGAATATATGGCTATATACAATTTATTGATTTGCTCATGTGACAGAGTTCAAGGAGTCCAACAGTAACTACGCTGCACTGGAGAGGCTGAGAATCCAGGGAACTGCTCAGTCCGCAAGACTGGATGTCTCAGTAGTCCCAATCTGGTGCTGAAGGCCCGATGGATTCCAGGAGATCTGCCAGTCTCAGTACACACTGGGATCCATAGGGTTGATCACAGCAGCAAGACAAACTCACCAGTGAGAGAGAGGCAAGCTTCAGGAAAAAAGGGACCAGCTCCCTTTGCCATGGCCTTTAATACTGCCTGCCAGAAGAAGGTAACACCCACATTTGGGGTGGGCCACCCGGGTTGAGGTGGTCCAATCCGAAGATCCTTTTTCTCTTATTTGTTCCTTAGTCCAGTCAAGTTGACACCCAGGATTAACCATCACAAGTCCACCCCTTGTCAACTTGACATCCAATAAATAGCCTCTCCTTATGTTATGCTTAAATGTCAATTGCAAGCAATGGCAAGGTCATAATTCCACCTAACATGTTATAAGTGTCTCATGTGCAATAGCAAAGCATTATATCTTAGAGTAGGTGGTAAGGTCCTTGAGGAACACTTAGTCCTTCAGTATCTAATAACCTAAATATGACAACACTTAACACTTATCTCAGTTGCACATTCAAAAGGGAACAACACAAGTATCGATATATATATATATATATGAACAAGTACATTCTTAAACAAATAGGACAAAAGTTAATATCTATTATAATCCACGTTTCTGCAACTGGCCCCATGGCCCCAGCTGATATTTATGACTACCTTCTTCTACGACCCATTCTGTATTTCCTCCACCATCAGCAAGCACCTCTGCAGGTCGTGGCTCTTTCCCTGGAGGAGTGACCCATACCTTCATCCCTGAAGGGTCTGGGCCGTTTATAGTCCTGTCTGGTTTGGGTTGTTGGATTTTCCCATTGACCTTAATCATAGGACATGGTAGCACCAGAAGGCGCCCTACAGCATCTCCTGCCTTCCAGACATAATCTTCCTTGCCCCTATCGTGGAGAAAAAGTCCAATTTCCTCCTGGTAGTCTGGATCAATCACTCCTCCTCCTACTGTTATTCCTTCCTTAGCCTGTTGGCTTAAGGGCAGTAGAAGCCCAAAGTGGCCAGGGGGAAGTCTTAGCTTCCAGTTCAATGGAACGTTTGCTGTATCTCCTGGCAAAAGCACTCCCCCCTTTGGAGCCAAAACATCTAGACCAGCAGAACGCAAGGTCATGGGTACAGGAAGCAAAAATTTTCCTACTGAGTCACTAGGGGTGATAGTGAGTGGAATCACTTCCACTTCCAAACCTTGGTTTCTGGACCCATGATTTCTGGCTATAGGAGAAACAGTACCATATAGTAGGTGCTGATTCAAAGCATATACTGCCTGTTGGAGAACCTTGCCCCAGTCCTCCAGGGTATTGCTACGTAATTGGTATTGTAACTGTGTCTTCAAGAAGCCATTCCATCGTTCTATCAAGCCAGCTGCTTCTGGGTGGTGGGAAACATGGTAAGACCAGTGGATACCATGACCATGGGCTTACTGTTGCACTTTTTTGGCTGTGAAGTGAGTTCCTTGGTCAGAATCAATGCTGTGAGGAATACTGTGACAGTGGATAAGGCATTGTGTAAGTCTCTGGATGGTAGTTTTGGCAGAAGCATTACGTGCAGGAAAGGCAAACCCATAACCAGAATAAGTATCTATTCCCGTAAGGAAAAAACGCTGTCCCCTCCATGATGGAAGTGGTCCAATGTAGTCAACCTGCCACCAGGTTGCTGGCTGGTGACCCTGGGGAATAGCACCATATTGGGGGCTCAATGTTGGTCTCTGCTGTTGGCAAATCTGGCACTCGGCAGCAGCTGTAGCCAGATCAGCTTTGGTGAGAGGAAGTCCATGCTGTCGAGCCCATGCATAACCTCCATCTCTGCCACCATGACCACTTTGTTCATGGGCCCATTGAGCAACAACAGGGATAGCTGGAGAAAGAGGCTGACTATCCACAGAATGAGTCATCCGATCTACTTGATTATTAAACTCATCCTCTGCTGAGATCACCTTTTGATGAGCATTTACATGAGACACAAGTATCTTCACATCCTTTGACCATTCAGAGAGCTCTATCCACATACTTCTTCCCCAAATGTCTTTCTCACCAATTTTCCAGTCATGCTCCTTCCAAGTCCCTGACCATCCAGCCAAACCATTGGCTACAGCCCATGAATCAGTATATAATCGAACCTCTGGCCATTTCTCCTTCCAGGCAAAATGCACAACCATGTGCACTGCCCGAAGTTCTGCCCACTGTGAAGACTTTCCTTCACCAGTGTCCTTTAGGGTTGTTTCAGAAATTGGCTGTAATGCTGCAGCTGTCCACCTCTGGGTGGTGCCTGCATAGCGTGCAGAACCATCAGTAAACCAGGCCCTAGTCTTCTCTTCCTCAGTCAACTGATCATAGGGCAAACCCCATGAAGCCATAGGTGCATGCTTAAGCCCAGGAGACATTGTAACAGGAGTGGGAACCATAGGCATTTGGGCAACTTCTTCATGTAGCTTGCTTGTGCCCTCAGGGCCTGCCCGGGCCCTGTCCCGTATGTACCACTTCCATTTGACAATGGACTGTTGCTGTGCACGTCCTACTTTATGGTCTGGTGGGTCAGATAACACCCAGCTCATGATGGGCAGCTCAGGTCGCATGGTGACTTGGTGGCCCATTGTCAAACGTTCAGTTTCCACTAAGGCCCAATAGCAGGCTAAGAGCTGTCTCTCAAAAGGAGAATAGTTGTTTGCAGATGAAGGTAGAGCCTTGCTCCAAAATCCCAAGGGCCTCCGCTGTGATTCCCCTATGGGAGCCTGCCACAGACTCCAGACAGCATCTCTATCTGCCACTGATACCTCAAGCACCATTGGGTCTGCTGGATCATATGGCCCTAGGGGCAGAGCAGCCTGCACTGCAGCCTGGACCTGTTGAAGAGCCTTTTCCTGTTCCAAGCCCCACTCAAAGTTTGCTGCCTTACGAGTCACCTGATATATGGGTCGTAGTAACACACCCAGATGAGGAATGTGCTGCCTCCAGAATCCAAAAAGACCCACCAGACGTTGTGCTTCTTTCTTGGTGGAGGGAGGGGCCAGGTGCAACAACTTATTCTTTACCTTAGAAGGAATGTCTCTGCATGCTCCACACCACTGAACTCCTAGAAACTTCACCGAGGTAGATGGCCCTTGAATTTTAGTTGGATTTATTTCCCATCCTCTCATGCGCATATGCTTTACCAACAAGTCTAGACTAGCTGCTACCTCCTGTTCACTGGGTCCAATCAACATAACATCATCAATATAGTGGACCAGTGTGATATTTTGTGGAAGAGTCAGGCGATCAAGATCCCTTCTAACTAAGTTATGGCACAACGCTGGAGAGTTAACATACCCCTGAGGTAAGACAGTAAAGGTATACTGTTGGCCTTGCCAGCTGAAAGCAAATTGCTTCTGGTGGTCCTTATGAACCGGTATTGAGAAAAAAGCATTGGCCAGATCAATAGCTGCATACCAGGTACCAGGAGACATATTAATCTGCTCGAGTAAGGACACCACATCTGGTACAGCGGCTGCAATTGGTGTCACTACTTGGTTGAGTTTTCGATAGTCAACTGTCATTCTCCATGATCCATCTGTCTTTTGCACAGGCCAAATTGGAGAGTTAAATGGAGATGTGGTAGGAATCACCACCCCTGCATCTTTCAAATCCTTGATAGTGGCATTAATCTCCGCAATCCCTCCAGGGATACGATACTGTTTTTGGTTCACTATTTTCCCTGGTAGAGGCAACACCAATGGTTTCCATTTGGCCTTTCCAACCATAATAGCCCTCACTCCACAGATCAGGGAACCAATGTGGGGATTCTGCCAATTTCTAATTATATCTATCCCAATTATACATTCTGGGACTGGGGAAATAACTACGGGATGCGTTCTGGGACCCACTGGGCCCACCGTGAGTCGGACTTCAGCCAAAACTCCATTTATCACCTGACCTCCATAGGCCCCTACTTTAACCGGAGGGCCACAATGCTTTTTAGGGTCTCCTGGGATCAGTGTCAACTCAGAACCAGTATCCAATAGGCCTCGAAAAGTCTGATTATTTCCTTTTCCCCAGTGTACAGTTACCCTAGTAAAAGGCCTCAGGTCCCTCTGGGGAAGGACAGGAGGAAGGCAAACAGCATAACTCTTTGGTATTGTGACAAGGTCCTTCCTCACTGGAACCCGGCCACCCCTTCATTCAAGGGGTTCTGGGTCTGTGAACTGTCTCAAGTCTGGAAACCGGTCAACTGGGCGGGATTCGCTACTCCTAAAATCAAATGTTGACTTCCTGTCATTCGTTCTAGAGCTTTTCTGCTTATACAGATCAAATAAAAACTTAGTAGGCTTCTTATGTATTTGGTTCCTGGGAACACCATGATTAATTAGCCAGTTCCAAAGATCATTTCGGGTCATGCCATTATAGGTATTGTTTTGCCTTTGCCACCCATTATGATAATTACTGTAACTACGCTCATCTGGCCTTCTGCGATTCAGTGCTGCCACCTGACGCCTACCCTGAGGTCCTGTTAGACCTACTACGTGTACATTTAATTTATGCAAACGAGCCACAACTTCTCTAACTGTAAGATCTGGCATAAGAAATAGAGCAAAAACAAAGCTCTTCAAATGTTCTGGTGTCTCTCTCAGTACTTTCCATCTTATAAATTCAGTGAGTGGCATGTCCTCTGGGTCCTCATATTGTGGAGAATGTGGTTTTACACTTCGAATCCACTCGAGCATGCCCATCTGCCTGACCCTCACAATCCCTTCATCAATACTAAGCCAAGGAATATCAGGCATCTCTAACTCGCTGTTAGTAGGCCATGTTTTAATAAATACATCAGCCAACCATTCAAATAAACTTTTAACACCTTTTTTAACTGCTCGAGCTTCCATGTTAAACCTAGAATCTCTACTCAGTGGGCTCATATCGATAAACTCAGTATGATCCAATTTTATATTCCTTCCACCATTATCCCACACCCTTAAAATCCATTCCCACACATATTCCTTAGGCTTCTGCCGGAATGAATCAGCAAACTCATTAATTTCTTTAGTAGTATATCGCACCTCCTCGTGGACCACACTTTCTATCTCACCTTGAGGGGCTTGCTTAGACTTCAATCTGGTTATAGGTCTAGAGGCAACAATTGTTGGGCCCTGAGGGACATCAGCTCCCACTGGGAGGGGGGGATTAATTTCCTCAGGCAAGGGTGGGGAGGAGGGATCTGCAGGGTGTGGATTCTCTGCTGAGGGTGGGGAGGTTAATTCCTCAGATAAAGAAAATCCCTCAGAATCCGAGGGTTCAAAATCCTCATCATCATAGTTCTCCCACACATCTCCATCCCAAGTTTCAGGGTTCCACCCTTTCCCCACCAGTGCTCTCACTTTAACTGCTGACACTTTTCGTGGCTGGGAATTAAATTTGCGTTGTAAATCAGCCAACCGTATAATAAGGGCTCCAGCTTGATTTTCTGCTGCTTTAGCTCTTTGGCTGCTGGAGAGAAGATTCTCTTCCAGAGCACACTTGGAAACCTTTAAACTGTTGTTTCGAATCCGGAGCTGGTCATTTTTATCACCGAGCTCCATATTTTCGTCTAACAGTTTATCCAGACATGCTAGGAGCAACAAGGCAACATCATTATTTTCCTGATTTTTCTGCAATTTCTCGAACGTTTTATATATAGAGTCGCTAAATTCCTTGCTTCTCACAAGAGGTGAGTTAGGTGAGTCAAATGGATCTATCTTCATAATTAGATCAAATAGTCTGCACCAAGGATTATCATTCCTCTTCATGCCACCAGGAGAGCCTTCAGTAACTCTAGGCTTCATTGGGTTGGAGAGCTGGCTCCAGAGGCTACCAAGCCCACTAAAGAAATTCATCCTTTCAATTCTGTTTCTCTAGAACCACTTCTGGTACCAAAATCTGTATTAGTCAGGGTTCTCTAAAGAAACAGAAGCAACAGGATGAATATATATAACTATATACAATTTATTGATTTGCTCACGTGACGGAGCTCAACAGTAGCGCCGAACTGGAGAGGCCGGGAATCCAGGGAACTGCTCAGTCCGCAAGGCTGGATGTCTCAGGAGTCCCAGTCTAGTGCTGAAGGCCCGAATGGATTCCAGGAGATCTGCCAGTCTCAGTACACGCTGGGATCCGAAAGGTTGATCACAGCAGCAAGACAAACTCACCAGATGAGAGAGAGGCAAGCCGCAGGAAGAAGGAAAAAAGGGCCAGCTCCCGCTGCCTTGGCCTTAAATACTGCCTGCAGGCAGAAGGTAACACCCACATTGGGGTGGGCCATCCGGGTTGAGGTGTCCAATCAGAAGACCCTTTTCTCTATTTGTTCCTTAGTCCATTCAAGTTGAAGCACCCAGATAACCATAGACCCTTCCCAACCAAAAAATGCCCAGGCCCAGTGGTTTCACGGCAGAATTTCTATTAAAATTTTCAAAAAGAATTAGCAACCATTACACTCAAATTGGTTAGAAGGATACAAATGGATGGAGTTTTCCCAGATTCCTTTTATGAACCAAGCATCCGCTATTACCAAAAAACCAGGTAAAGATACACACTCCAAAAGGAAGACTATGACACTCATCTTACTAATGAACACAGATGCCAAAATTCTAAACCGGATACTGGCAAATCGCATACAGACTCACATCAAGAAGATCATCCATCATGACCAAGTTGGATTCATACCAGAGATGCAGGGATGGTTCAACATATGAAAATCAATAGACATCATCAAACACATAAATGGAATGAAAGACAAAAACCACACCATCATCTCAATTGATGCTGAAAAAGCTTTTGACAAAATCCAGCATCCTTTCATGCATAAAGTCCTAGAGGGAATTGGATTGGAGGGATCGGGATAATTCCTCAATGTAATCAAAGCTATATACATATATATACAGGAAACCTACAACCAATATCATCCTAATTGGGGAAACGACAGAAAAATTCCCTTTAAAGGCAGGAACTCAGCAAGGCTGCCACCTGTCACTACTCCTCTTCAATATAGTGCTTGAAACACTTGCTAGAGCAATAAGGCAAGAAAAGGAAATTAAAGGAGTACTAATTGGAAAAGAGGAAGTTGAGCTATCCCTATTTGGTGATGATATGATTGTTTACTTAAGGGATGCTAAAAACTCCACCAGAAAACTTCTAGAAATGATTAATAGCTTCAGCAAAGTGGCAGCATACAAAATTAACCCCCCCAAAAAAATCAGTGGCCTTTCTTTACACAAATAACAAGCAACTGGAGAAGGAATTAAAGGAGAACTTCCAACTCAAAATAGCCTCAAAAACAATAAAATACCTAGGAACAAACCTAACCAAAGACAACAAAGATCTCTACAACAAAATTTTTAAACCCTTAAAGAAAGAAATTGAAGAAGACATCAGAAGATGCAAAAACCTCCCATGCTCATGGACTGGGAAAATCAACATTGTGAAAATGTCCATTCTACTGAAACTCTTGTATAGATTTAACTCAATCCCAATTAAAATCCCCAAGAGTTTCTTCACAGGCTTGAAAAAAAGTCCTTAAATTCATTTGGAAAAACAAAAGACCCTGAATAAGCAAAGCAACCTTGAGTGAAAAGAGCAATACAGGGGGGATCTCTATACCAGACTTCAAACTTAACTTTACTACAGGGCTATAGTCATAAAAACAGCCTGGTACTGGCACAAATACAGACCTGTTGATCAATGGAACAAAACTGAAGATCCAAACTTGAGCACATACAATTTCAGCCATCTCATATTTGACAAGGCGGCCAAGAAGACACAATGGAGGAAAGACAACATCTTCAGCAAGTGGTGTTGGCAAAACTGGACCACCACTTTTAGAAGAATGAAATTAAACCCCTACCTCTCACCCTGTACAAAAATCAACTCCAGGTGGATGAAAGACCTCATCGTGAAACCCCAAACTCTGAAGGCGATGGAAGAAAAAGTTGGCAGCAGACTAGAAGACATAGGTGTAGGAGAAGACTTCCTAAATCAGACAGCAGCTGCGCAAGAATTAAGGTGGACAGTTGACAAATGGGACCTCATTAAACTCAAATGCTTCTGTACATCAAAAGAAACAATTAAGGAAGTGAAGAGAAATCCCACAGAGTGGGAGGAAATCTTCACTGCAGATACATCTGACAAAGCATTGATTTCCAGAATATATAAACTACTCAAAAAACAAAGAAGAAAGAAAACAAATGACCCACTCAATGAAGAGAAATCCCACAGAGTGGGAGGAAATCTTCACTGCAGATACATCTGACAAAGCATTGATTTCCAGAATATATAAACTACTCAAAAAACAAAGAAGAAAGAAAACAATGACCCACTCAAAAGCTGAACAGAGACTTAACAGAAGTAAACATTGCTGAGAAACATCTTAAGAAGTGTTCAACATCACTAATCATTAAGGAAATGCAAATCAAAACCACTTTAAGATATCATCTTACTCCAATAAGACTGGCTAGGATCAAGAAAACAAATGATACCAAGTGCTGGAGAGGTTGTGGGGAAAGGGGAACACTCATCCACTGCTGGTGGGAATGTAAACTCGTACAGCCACTATGGAAAGCAGTGTGGAGAATCCTTGGAAGACTTGGAATAAACTTGCCACCCAACCCAGCTATACCACTCCTAGGCATGTACCCTCAAGTCTCACCCCACTGCAGAGATTCATGCATGGCCATGTTTATTTCAACTCTCTTCACAGTAACAAGGAGCTGGAACCAATCCAAATGCCCCTCAACTGACTAGTGGATAGAGAAAATGTGGTGCATCTACAGTAAAGAAAGATGACATCATGAGCTTTGCAGGAAAGTGGCTGGAGCTAGAAGACATCATGCTGAGTGAAGTAACACAGTCCCAGAAAAACAAACAATGAATGGTATCTCTCATCTATGGAAGCTACTGCCAATTACCTAGTTGTAAGTATTTCTTTTGCATGGCCCCTTGAGCTTTTGTCCAAGCAGTTGGGAGTGATGCATATTGGAAACAACAACAACAACAACAACAACAATAACAACAACAATAACAACAACAACAGAAAGGACTGCATCAAAGAACTGATTGAAACAGTGAACTTCTGCTCAAAACAGTCAGCTTCCACATGGAGAATATTGAGAAAGACTAAGAAAGAGATGAAAGCATGTTTGGCAGAATACATGAGCTCTGGTGAGGTGGGGGGATAGGGTGGGGGACACAGGTCTAGATTTGATAATCTTGTACAAAATATATATTTAAAAAAGAGCACAGTTGTTTTTCCTGTCTTACTGGCAAGTGCAGCTGCCCTGTGGCTGCCACTGCTTTTGCCATCCCTCAAAGACATGAGACACAACTTTTCAACAACACAACCTTCCAGTACTGAGTGAATACTCATTTCTCTCCAAGAATTCTCCAAACCTTCACAGCCAGATGGGGACTGGTGAGACATCCAACTTGTGGACTGAGCTACTTATTGGGGTTTCAGCCTCTTCAGAGTATAGACTTCCATTGTTGGACTACCCAGGCTGTATCATGTAGACCAGTATAGGAAGATCAAGAGAAGACATAGTGCTTACTGGACCTCATTTCGTGACCATGGGAAGGGAAATCCCCAACATGGAGTACAAGGGCAAGATTGATGGTGTTTTGGGCTTGCTAGGGAAGAGCCTTCAAACATGACATCTTTCAGCCTAATAAAGAAAAAATTCATAAGCTGAAGATGCTAAAATCTATGATATATGTGGCATGCATATATGCATATTTTGGAGTGAAGCATTTTGGAAGGAATAACAACAACAATAACAACAACAAAAAGACTGGGTCAAAGAACTGACTGAAATGGTGAACTTCTGCTTGAAACAGTAAACTTCTGCATCGAGAATTTTGAGAGAGACTGAGAAAAAGATGAAAAACATGTTTGGCAGAATGTATGAGCTCTGGTGGGGGAGGCATGGGTCTAGATTTGATTTGAAATTTTGTATGAAATGCACAAAGCTTCAATAAAAGTTGGCTTTGAAAAAAATTAAAATTAAAATTAAGGGGAAAATGTGAATTCCTAATCATATTTTGGATTTAACATACAGTTTGCTCCTAGAGAACATAATTCCGGTACATATATGATATTTAAATAAGCATATTTTGGAACAATACAAATGTGAAGGAAGGACAACAACATAAGGACTGGGTCAAAGAACGGATTGATACAGTTAAATTCTGCCCAAAGCAATAAACCTCTGCAGAGAAAAACTTTTCAAAGACTGAGACAAAGATGCAGGACATGGATGGCAGAATGCATGGACTGGGGTGGGGAGGGGGGGGAGACAGGACAGGGGACTATATCTAAATTATACTGAAAATGACATATGAAATACACAAAACATCAATAAAAGTATTATATTTTAAAAAGTAAAAAAATCAAAGATTACGCATAAAAAAACCCTCCCAACTAAAAGAAGTCCAGGTCCAGATGAATTCACAGCCAAATTTCATAAGACATTTAAAGAAGACCTACAGCCACTACTACTCAAATTATTTAAGAGGATAGAAACAGAAAGCAATCTCCCAAATTCCTTCTATGAAGCCAACATCACTGTAATACCAAAACCAGGCAAAGATAAAACCAAAAAAGAAAACTACAGAACCATTTCACTAATGAACATAGATGTAAAAATTCTCAACAAAATACTTGCAAACCGCATATAAGCACATATCAAAAAGATCATCCACCATGACCAAGCTGGATTCATACCAGAGATGCAGGGATGGTTCAACATATGTAAGTCAATAAATGTCATAAAGCACATAAATGGACTGAAAGACAAAAATCATATGGTCACCTCAATCCATGCAGAAAAGGCCTTTGACAAAATTCAGCATGCCTTCATGTTTAAAGTCCTGGAGGGAATTGGTTTGGAGGGAACATTGCTCAACACAATTAAAGCCATATACAATGAACCAACAGCCAGCATTATCCTAAATGGGGAAAAACTAGAAATGTTCCCCTTAAAGTCAGGAACCTGGCAAGGCTGACACCTATTCCTACTCCTTTTCAATATAGTGCTTGAAATGCTTGTGAGAGCAATAAGACAAGAAAAGGAAATTAGAGGAGTACTAATTGGAAAAGAGGAAGTCAAATTATTCCTTTCTATAGATGACATGATAGTTTACCTTAGGGATGCCAAAAACTCCACCAGAAAACTCCTAGAAACCATTAACAGATTCAGTAAACTGGCAGGATTCAAAATTAACTTAGAAAAATTAATAGCCTTTCTTTTTTTATTGTCTCCTACTCTTTTTTATTTATTTATTTTTTTAAGGGATTCTACAATATAAGAGCATAGTTGTTTTCAGGTAGCCTTTCTTTATGCCAATAACAATCAATTGGAGAAGGACTACAAGAAGACTTTCCCACTCACAGTAGCCTCCAAAAAATAAATTATCTAGGAACAAACCTGACCAAATACACTAAAAATCTCTACAATGGAAAATTTTAAATCCCTCAAAAATGAGATTGAAGAAGATACTAGAAGATAGAAGAACCCCTCATGCTCATAGATTGGAAGAATCAATATAGTAAAAATGACCATCCTGCCCAAAGTAATATACAAGATTCAATGAAATCCCAATCAAAATCCCCATGAGCTTCTTCACGGACATAGAAAAAATTCCTAAAGTTCATATGGAGAAACAAAAGACCCCAGATAGCCAAAGCAACCCTGAGAAATAAAAAGCAACACATGGGGGATTACCATACCAGACTCCAATCTATATTACAGGGCTATAGTGGTAAAAAACAGCCTGGTATTGGCACAAAAACAGACCCGTAGATCAATGGAAAAAAACTGAAGATCCAAACCTGAGCACATCCAATTTCAGCCATCTGATATTCAACAAAGGGGCCAGGAAGATTCAATGGAGGAAAAACATCATCTTCAGCAAATGGTGTTGGCATAACAGGATCACCACTTGTAGAGAATAAAACTCCAAATGGATCAAAGACCTGAATGTGAAACCTGAAACTCTGAAAATGATAGAAGAAAATGTTGGTAGTAACCCAAAAGACATAGGCATAGAAAAGACTTTCTAAATCAGACAGCAGCTACACACAAAATAAGGTCAACAATTGATAAATAGGACCTTATTAAACTCAAGAGCTTCTGTACAAAGAAAGAAACATCAAAGAAGTGAAGATAAAACCCAGAGTGGGAGGAAACATCTGTCAGAGCATTAATATCCAGAGTATATAAACTATACAAAAAAACAAAGGAGGAAGAAAACAAATGACCCACTCAAAAGATGGAGTTAGGAGCTGAACAGAGACTTCACAAATGAAGACGTAAAGATGGCTGAGAAGCATCTTAAAAAGTGTTCAACATCACTAATAATTAAGGAAATGCAAATTAAAACCACCTTAAAATTCCATCTTACTCTGTTAAGACTCGCTATTATCCAGTAAACAAATGATACCAAATAGAGGTTGTGGGGAAAGGGGGACACTCATCCACTGCTGGTGGGAATGCAAACTCCTGCAACTCCTATGGAAAGCAGTGGGGAGTACTCTCAAGGAACTGAAAATGAGGTTACCACCTGACCCAGTCGTACCACTCCTGGGTTTATACCCACAAGACTCATCCTATCACAGAGATATGTTTCTTGCAGCTCTCTTCATAATGGCAAAGAACTAGAACCAGCCCAAGTGCCCCTCGACCTAAGAGTGGATACAGAAAATGTAGTACATCTACACAATGGAGTTCTATGCAGCTGTAAAGAAACATGACATCATGAACTTTGCAGGTAAATGGATGGAACTTGAAGCCATTATGCTAAGTGAAGTAACACAGTCCCAGAAAAACAAATGACTAATGGTATCCCTCATTTGTGGATGCTAACACCAAATCCCTAGTTGAAAGGCAAGCTGAGCAACATTAATGTTATATTTCTTTTTATGGGAAAACAACTGTGCTGTTATAACGTGAATCCCTTAACAAACTCTAGAATTAACTTACCACATATTTTCAGACTTCATAATTGTGGTATATGGGTAGAGGGTATGTATTCATATTTCAGAGTAATATAAAAATTAAAGGGAAAAAGTAAACTCCTAAAAATATTTTGGAATTAACATACAGTTTATTTTCAGAGTTCATAATTTTGGTACATATGTGATGTATATAGGCATATTTTGGAACAATACAAATGGGAGGGAACAACAACAAGAAAAGGACTGGGTCAAAGAACTTACTGAAACAGTTAACTTCTGCCCAAACAATGTTCCTCTGTAGAGAAAAACTTTTTTTAATTTTTATTTATTTATTTATTTTTATGTGTATGAATGTATTGTCTGCATGCAGGTCTGTGCACCCGTGTCGTGTGATGCCACGGAGGTCAGAAGAGGGTCTCAATTTCCCTGGAACTGGAGTTCTCCTGAAACTGGAGTCACAGACGGTTCTCAGCCGCCATGTGGGTGCTGGGGATCGAACCCGGGTCCTCTCCAAGAGCGGTCGGTGCTCTTAACCGCTAGGCCATCCCTCCAGCCCCGAGAAAAACTTTTAAAAGACTGAGAAAAAGATACATGACATGTATGGCAGAATGCATGAACTGGGGTGGGGTGGGGGATATGGAAAAGGGAGTGTGTCTAAATTGGACTGAGAAAGGATGTATGAAACATATAAAACATCATTTTTTTTTTTGTATTTTTGAGACAGGGTCTCCCTTTAGTCCCAGCTGTCCTGGAGCTCACTCTGTAGACCAGGCTGGCCTTGAACTCACAGAGATCCACCTGCCTCTACCTCCCAAGTGCTGGGATTAAAGGCATGTGCCACCATGTCAGGCACTAAGACATGTGGGTGCTGGGAATCAAACCCGGATCCTCTGTAAGAGCAGTCAGTACTTTTAACCACTGAGCCATCCCTCCAGCCCACTAAAAAAATATTTTTAAAGTACAAAGTCCACATTTTGTTGGATACTCAAGGCAATCTCTGAACTGTGACCTCCTATTATAAAATATGTCACATGTTCCCAACACACAATGGTAGAGAGCACACATTCTTGTCCCAAAATAGAAGCATTGGTATATAGCAGTGAATGATTAGACAAAAGCAAGACTAAAACCCAGCAAGTCAGACACCACATCTTGCAGCTCCATGTCCAGTATCCTGGGCTCATGACAAAATGGTCTGGGCTGTAAAGGACACACATACATAGGCACACACATAGGCAGCCTCTTGGGCTGGGCCCATTCTGTGCCTGTAGCTTTACTTGGTATGTATCCCATGGTCCTGGCACCTCCCCCATTCTGGGGTTTCCACTATACCTTATGCTTCTCCATGGCCTCTCACAGAGGCCTTTAAGGCCTCCTCATCGAGACTTGGACTCTGCTGAATTGCCTGACCTTAGCTGTTCTCTGAAAGCATGGAGCAGAACTCTCTGACCCCACCAATCTCGCATCTTCTTTGCCTGTGAAGCCAGCACCAATGTGGATGCTGCTGCCATGGCCTGCTGCCTGCCGGAGATGGAGCCTGGGCTCCTCAGACCTCAGCTGTATCAGGCTCTGTTTGTGCACTGGCCCAGGAATCCCTTCCCTAGGCAGTCTCCCTTGAGGAGCAGGGACGAACTTTGGTTCAGATGTTCTTCTTTCAAATTATTTTAGGTCCTTACAAGACAGATCTATTTTCCTGTGAGTGAATGGGTGGGGTTTTCCTCTTGGAAGACCCTCCCTGCTGAGGGGTACAGCTCTTATTGGACATCAGGAAAGATCATGGAAGGCCAACACATAGACCCTTCCAACAATGCTGACTCTATGTTTGTCACACTCCAAGGCCCAGTCAAGTGGATAACGAGCGCATCATAGTTCAAACTTGAGGGTCAGGAAGGCTGGGAGAGCGTCACAGGGTCAGCTCGGAAGGCTGGGAGAGCGTCACAGGGTCAGCTCGGAAGGCTGGGAGAGCGTCACAGGGTCAGTTCTCTCCTGTCCACTCATTTGGTGTGTTTTTATGTCTTCCTGAAAGTTTATGACACTACATTTTAGTGCCTCCCCAAAGGACGGAGGAAGATAAATTCAGGCTCAGGGTGAATGGACATTGTCCGTCCATCACCAGGGAGAAGATGGAGGGTCAGAGTAGAGTGGCCACATGGCTAGGACAAAGCAGCTCCCAGGAGTAAGGGAAGAAAGCAGAGCCCCATGGCCATGAGACCCAGGATGCCACTGGGGCTGTGAGACCCAGGATGCCACTGGGGCTGTGAGACCCAGGATGCCACTGGGGCTGTGAGACCCAGGATGCCACCAGGGCTGCAGTAGCCTCCAGACGAACCTCACCAGGCTGGTCCAGAGCCCAGCCCTGCTCACCAGACCACATGGGTGAAGTGGGGAGGGAAGAGTCCTTGTGTACAGGCTGTAAAAGGCAGACAGGACCAGGCTCCCACCTGGCAGGGTCGGAGGGCAGGGAGGGACTCCCAAACAGTCCAGGCCTACAAGTCTGGGTTTCCACGAACTCTCCTGGCATGGAGGCTCTCAGCTGGTGTGTGAGTAGAAGGGATGAAGGAAGAAGGCCCAGGAGATCATAAGGATAGGAGCCATGGGAAACTGAAGCTTCCCAGGTCTCCTGCTAACAATTCTTTGGGTCAGGCCCTCTTGGAATTGGGGTCTGGGAGGCTGGGAATTTGCTCTCACGTCTTCCGGTGCAGGGTCGAGCTGGGCAGCGCTGTGTATGCATGTCATGATCATCTGTGGTCCAGCATAAGGCTCCATGGGTGGCTGTGATTCCCTCAGAGCAGCCTGGAGTGGCTGGAACCGGGAATAGAAACCAGGTTTCAGATACCGATATAATTGTCCTTGGCTTGGGACCTAGAGACTGATTGAAAAGCCTGTAAGGCAGAGGACTGCCCCAGGAATGTAGGGGAAAACATGTAAGGAAGAGACAAGAAAGAAAGTTAGGTGTGAAGTAGAACTTTCAGGTCTGTGAACAGATCAGTGAGTTAGCTCTGGTGGTACTGCAGGCTGGGCTGGGCGAGATGTTTGTCAGAGTGACAGTGCCTGGCGCTCCCCTCTGCCCTTCTTTGAACACCAAGTGACACGGAATCTTCCCTGGTGTGCTGGTTAATTTTGTCAACTTGGCACAAAATAAAGTCACCTGGGAAGACAGAACTCCCTCCACTGGACTGGCCTCGGCCATGTCTATGTGGCATTTCATTGATTGTTACTTGATGTAGGAGAGCCCAGCCCACTGTGAGTGCTGCCACCCCTGGGCAGATGGCCCTGGGCTGCTTAAGAAAACCTAAAAAAAAAAAAAAAAGAGGGAGGGGGGAGGTGGGGTACTATCCTTTCTGGGATATAAATGGAAAACTCTGTGTTTCAATCCTATTGATAAATTTTCAATTTTTCTGATCTTGAAAATAACAATGGGAGGAGAATTTTATGTTCCCACAGGCAAAAGTCACCAATCTAAATGCCTGAAAACATACAACTTATGGCTGTGCAGGATGAACTGGGGAATGTCAGCAGAGAGGTTGACCCATCTGAACACTAAGGAATGAGGAACATCAGACTGCCTGAGACACGGTCACTGAGCATCTCTCTGAATAATATTGGGGTTGACTGTTAATAATAGACCCTAATGCTGAGAAACCTTCCTACCTCTCCCCCCCTTTTTTTTTTTGAAAAAAGAAAAACAGGATGGTAATGAAACCACTCCCAAACTGTAAACTAGAGCCAATTGTTACGGTGGTAATTTCCTATAAAACAGGCACAACGTATTAACTGATTGATAGGCATAGGAACTGTGAAAGGATATTTCTCTATCTAGAGCCAAATTCAATAGTAAAGTGTTTATAAGTTGTGTAATTAAGCAAAATATATTACTACAGGAAAGCTCTGACATCAGCAATGAATTATTCTGCCTAGGAGATGTTGGCTAGGGGATTCAAACCCGCCCCCCCAAATTATAAAGGCCTTTTGCCTATAAATGGGATATATGCAAGGAGAAAGGCAGTAAGTCCCTGTTGTCGAAGACCTGGTGTGAGCATGAAAAATGTTATGAGACGTCACCTGCTAGCGTACAACTGGCCTCTGAAATGCTAGAGAGCGTTACCAAAGGCCACTACAGCAATACAGCAAAATATTGGTCTCCCTGAGACAAACAAGACTCCTCCGAAAATATCAGCTACACCTCAACAGCCTGGAGATACAGTGCAACAGTGGCAGCCAAGTGTCTATATTATATCCCAAAACTATTTGGCTATTAGCTCTCTCCTTGGAGGAATAACTCACAGCGGATGCCACAAGCTTATGTCCTCTAGTGGTTAGGCGATGTTATAAGCCACAATAAGAACTTGTCACCCTTTATAGAGAAACCACAGTTTGCGGATTAGCATACCATCCAAGCATCTGTGTCTATGCTCACAGCTTAGCTTGACACAATAAGTGGTACTGCTTAAATGCCTGTACATCCAATAGCTTGAGCTTTGTTAGTATGACTGAAAAGGGTATCACTGTGAAAGCTGTCAATCCGTGAAGAGAAACAAACTGAACAGACCAGAGTCCAAAATGACAACTCCAAAGAAATTAGACTGTTTTCTTCTCACCCACTTGTGCCCCTTTCCCAAAGCCTAGGGAACAAACTGCGGAAGAGGAGGCGTGGTAGATTGTAAGGGCTGTGGAGAGATAGGGGTGAATCATGAGACTATAGGAATATAGTCTGGACACCTGATTGATCAACATGCCTGTGCATACAAGCTTCTCCAACTGGACTATGGGAACCTTGGGTTGTTCAAAATTTGGACATAGATACTTGCAAAATGCACCAATTACTTAATTGTATGACATACTGAGTAACATCATTGTTATCTGCAAACAACTGTGTCATTGTATTGTAGAATTCCTTAAAAATAAAAAAAAAATTAAAAAAAAAAAAGAAAGAGGCAAGACATGTATGGCAGAATGCATAAACGGGAGGGGGGAGGGGCAGGGTGAGGGGAATGTATCCAAATCAGACTGAAAGATGATGTATGAAATATACAAAATGTCAATAAAAAGAACATAATTAAAGAATTAAAAAAAAAAAAAAAGAAAGGCAGCTGAGCAGCCAGGGAAAGCAAGCCAGTGAATAGTTCTCTGCTTCAGTTCCTGCTTCTGGTTTCCTGCATTGGCTTCCCTTCCAACAATGGACTGGAACTTGCAAGATGAGATGAAATAAACTATCTCTTCCCAAGTCACTTTTGGTCAGTGTTTAGCAGAGGCTGAGAGCTGTGTGCCCTGGGGTTATGCACACCTGGACACCCTGGGGTCATCACGCAGGTGGCTGATGGCTCTCCAGGTGAGCAGTGCCTGGGGAAAACACAGCTTCTTCCTGGCTTTCGTTCCTCATTCTTCTCCATCCAACATACTTGGGCCTGTTCACCCTGGCGTTGCTTTGTGGTTGAAACTGACATAGTTTTGGTGATCAGATGTTAGGCCCATTTCTGATTGCACTTTCCAGAGCATTCACATCCTCTGATGCATTAAATGAAAGTATTTACAGAGCTGTGGCCTGCAATGAATATTCAAACCCTGGGAAATGTCAGTGAATATTCAAGGATGCTCTCTACATAACAACGTTAAGAGCAAGGGCTGGCCACATGTGCTCCAATGGCAAATCTGAAGATTCATTTTGCTCCTGGATCCTATGTCTTCGAGTACCCTTGGGATTTATACATAAGGTGCCTGGACTCATTACTTCCGCCTAAGGAGGAATGGATTAATTCTTCTTGTGGCTTCAGAGGTGGGCAGGGCCTGGTCTCTGCAACAGCTCCATCTGTGGCAATGGGAACAGGTGTCGGAGGCCTGATGTGCTGCAGAGAGAGCTAGCTGGAACCCAGGGCAGGTGTGGCCTTCCAAGTCCTGCCTCTAGTGCCTTGCCCTTGCTTTCTCCAGCTATATCCCTCTCCCAAAGGCTCCACAATTTTTCAAATGTTGCCAACAGCTTTCAAATGCATAACCCTGTGGGGTACATTGAAGACTCAAACTGTGATAGGACTTGTCTATGTTTAAACAAGGAATATTCATTTTTGCCTGCATGCTTCCTTAGGCTAGGGCAACACACACACACACACACACACCTACACACACATACAAACACACACAAATACACACCCATACAAACACACACAAATACCCATACAAGCACACACATACACACATACATACACACATACACACATGTACACACATATAAACACACACATACACACACATACACATACGTACACACATACACATACACACATGCACACATCTAAACAGACATACACACATACATACACATATACACATGCACATATACACACATACAAACACACACATACACACATACATATACACATACACACATACAAACACACACATACACACACATGCACACATACACACATACACATACACACACACATACAAAAACACATACACACATATGCACAAACACACACACACACACACACACACACATGCATGCTCTAGCATCCCCTCTGACCTGGAGTGCCATGTACGTCTGTCCTGAATTCATGACCTTATAGTTGTGTGCTCAGTCAGCATGGCTCTGCTTGGCAGTGCTTCCAACTTGGATGTGGCCCCAACCTCCCACCCCAGGAGCAGCCTGTTGGGTGCTGGCCCTTGATGCTGCCCCCTCAGCAGAGAAGCAGACAGACTGATTTCCACAACCTCCTACCCCAGGAGCAGGCTGCTGGCCTCTGGCCCTTGATGCTGCCCCCTCAGCAGAGAGGCAGACAGACTGACTTCCTTTTATTCCTGCAGGAGTCAGAGAACGTGATTCTCCTGCACTGCTCAACTGATTTCTCCTGGGGTTGGGAAATGAGAAAATATCAATTTACCAAGAAGCCCAGGAGAGGCTGTGTGGAAACTCCACCCTGTGTCTCCAGGCTTCCTGTCACCAGCTGCCCTTGATACACATCCAAGGCTACTGCTCTCTGACTGTCCCCTACTGAATGTCCCCTACTGAATGTCTTCACACAGCACATGTTCAACACATATATAAGTTTCAAGTGTCACATATCAAACCACATTAAGTATACTACAGCACTGTGGATTCCCTACGAATCTTGGGCTGACCAGGGGCTGCAATCCAGCGCTGTGGTCATCTTTACAGTGCCCTGTACCTCTGCCTGGTCATCTCCATAGTGCACTGTACCTCTGCCTGGTTATCTCCATAGTGCTGTGTACCTCTGCCTGGTAATCTCCATAGTGCCCTGTACCTCTGCCTGGTCATCTCCATAGTGCCCTGTACCTCTGCCTGGTCATCTCCGTAGTGCCCTGTACCTCATGGCGGCAGACTGGGAAAGACGAAAGTTTGAAATTCACAGTGTGCCTCACACTGAGCACATGACTGCATGCCACTGCAGGGGTGTGAAGACCTGACAGATCTGTAGTCAAGACCATTAAGCCTATAAACCAGTTCCCTCATGACCAGAAGAGCCGGTCAGACACTCAGAGGGGCTCTTGTGGAGGGTGAAGTTCTCGCATGCTGGGAATGGGAGTTGGATCTGCCCACACACCTGGTGCTCCGGAGCTGCTGAAGAGGGCAGCAGGCAGGCAGCCAGCTTGGAAGTCCAGGTTCCTGTGCTAGGAGAGGGAGGCGTGAAGAGCCAGGCCCATACAAAGGCCTTGAGGCTTTTGCAAGAGACAGTAGGGCTGTGCTGGGGAACTTTTGTCAACTTGACACAAACTAGAGTCTCCTGAGAAGAGAGAACCTCAGTTGAGGGATTTCTCCTCCATGGGACTGCCTCTGTCCACATCTTTGAGGCATTTTCTTAATTGCCACTTGATATGTGAAGGCCCAGGGCACTGTGGATGGTGCCACCCCTGGGCAGGTGGGCCTGGGCTGTAGTAAAGGTAGCTGAGCAGCCAGGGGAAGCCAGCCAGTGAGCAGCGTTCCCCATGGTCTCTGCTGCAGCTCCTGCCTCTGGGTTCCTGCCCTGAGTTCCTACACCAATTTTCCTCAAAGACAGATTGCAACCTGTAAGGTGAACCAAAACCTTTCTTCCCCTAAATTGCTTTTAGTTAGAGTTTAATCCCAGTGACAGAGATGCAAACTAGAAGAGGCTCTGCTTGTTCCCTATGACCTAAGAGGGTTTCTTCTGCTATCATCCGAAGTCTGAGAATAATAGAGCTCACTGACGGTGGACCAGAACCTTCCTTGGAACTGTGAACAAAATAATCCTGTCCTCCTTTTAGGTTAAGTTGCTGCTGAATTTTTCTATGGGACGAGAAAGCTGATGAACATCCGCCCTCCTTAGATGAGGGCTGCCTCGGCTGCCCCCGCCGTCCTTAGATGAGGGCTGCCTCGGCTGCCCCCGCCTTCCTTACCCTCCTTAGATGAGGTCTGCCTCGGCTGCCCCCACCCTCTTTACCCTTCTTAGTCGAGGGCTGCCTCAGCTGCCCCCGCCCTCCTTAGATGAGGGCTGCCTCGGCTGCCCCCGCCCTCCTTACCTTCCTTAGATGAGGGCTGCCTCGGCTGCCCCCGCCCTCCTTAGATGAGGGCTGCCTCTACTGCTCATGTCCCAGCGTTCCTTCATCATTCGCTCCATCACTCCCCTCTGACCTCTGGGTATCCAACCTCAGGGAAACAGAGGACTCTGTCTGGATCCTGGGACTCCATGAGGCTCCCACGGACAGCACCACCAACGAGGTCCCTCACTGCACTCTCCTAGCCTCCCTCTGCTCAGGAAAACTTCGAAAACCTCTCTTTTCAGTTTCCCTGGATCTGAGCGATTTAGCAGCCTCCACAGCCTTTGTGTTCTGGAGGCATCTTGGCCCCTGGTGAGCAGGAAATCCTGAAATGAAACACAATACTGGGACTGTGTGCCTTGCTGGTAAAGGCCTGTGAGAACAGTAATGCTTAATGAGAGATGCTGTCTACAGACAGCACAGCTCTCTGGAATACAGAAACCACAGAGGGCTGGATGTAATAGCATGCTATTCCACTTGGGTTCATATTAATAAGTGATAAGGAAATGCATACTCTAGGAAAAATGGGAATCTAATGGCCTTCGATGAGGTGACTAGAGTGTGTGTGTGTGTGTGTGTGTGTGTGTGTGTGTGTGTGTGTGACTGGAGCACAGCCCGAACTGATTTTGCACCTTGTAAAGTGGATAATGGGGGGCAGAGCAGCCCACAGCCACAGTCTTCTTTTGCCGCCTTTGTACAAACAGCTAAGAAAGCTTTGATTTGGGGCAAGATGTGCTTGGCTTTCTGTCACCTTTCTACTTCGACATAGCATGGTAGGGGAAGACCGGGTGGCACGGGTGTTGAGCTTTGAAGGCCGGAGCCCCTGCTTTGAAGGCTGGAGTTCTACACACTACTTCCCTTTCGGGTTGCCCTTGGGGATCTCAAGGTGAGGGCAGCTCAGAGGTTATTCTTCATTCAGTTAAACATGGTAGTTTCAGCATGCCCCACAGTCACGGAAGTGGGGTACACCTGCTGAGGTGACTCTCCCCCAAGCCCTGCCTCTGCGCACAACCAGCTTCCTGTGGCTCCCTGTGGCTCTCCCCACAGCAGGCTTCACGGGCACGCCTCCCCCCCCCCCCTGCAGTCAGGGTTCCTTGATGCCACCTCTGGGAAGTAGTTCTCTGTCACCTTCTTAACTGATGCTCACTTTCTTCCACTAAATTCCTTGTGGCTGGACAGTGGACAGGGTGGGCTGAGTGTCAGGTTGGCCTGGACCCAAACTGTTGCTTTCTGAATCGGGCTGGTGGTTTTGGCTTTGTGGCCCTCAGCTGTGAGACTTTGGGAGAACCACATGCCTTGTCCACATGCTAAGGGTCTCTAGGGTCCTTAGACCCATGAGCAGCTCTCGCCATCTCTGTAAGAATGAGAGGTGTTTCCCAGCACTCTGTCTCCATTCCTCAGACCTCACTGTGACTTCTATGTGGACCAGCCCACCTGGAAGCAGGGAGGCACTGGGGACAAAGCCTCGGTCCCCTTATCCATGACCCATAATGAGCTCAGCAGTGCGGGCACCCCTAGTCTATGTGGGACCATGCTCCCTGCTGAGTCCCCCCAACTCCCACTGTCCCTTGAATTCTAGGGAAGGACCCAAGATGCTCTTGGTGGGTGATACCAACACTGTCCTCTTTAATATGTCATGGTAGATATGTGCTCTGACTCAGGGCTTTCCTTGGAGGTGACAGCAATGTCAAGTGTCACCTGACCCTCAGGCTCTGGGGAGGGGACAGTTATGGCATCCCTGGTGGCTATCCAAGGGCTTCTTCCCTGTGTCTTCTATTTGTTTCCTTCCTAAGGGTGGGGTGACACCAAAGCCTTTGAGTCTCTGATTGGTGAGAGCTAAGATCCATTGGAAGGAGCCCCTGGACTGCTCAGACACCCGAGATGGGGCAGCCCCACAGGCTGCTTCCTAGAGGCCCCAGAGGAGACCAGCCCATGGCTTCATGAGCCGCAGAGGCTGGCCTTGGCCCAGGACAGCCACTGGGCTCTCACTGCAGACCCAGGACCGTGTGGTCCATTCCTGGTCTTGGGGTGGTTTTCTGAAAACCCCAAAGTCACTTGTGGCCCTTCAAAGGGGAGCAAAGGGACTGCCCTGTGATGACTGAGGCCAGGCCCACAGGAGCAACTTTCCTCTGTGGTGGCCGGGTCACTCCAGCGACCTCTTTCCTCTGTTTCTGGGATGAGCGAGGAGAGTGGGTCAGAGTAAATGTGACCCTGATGGACTCAGCGCATCAGCAGGCTCCGCACACTGTTGGCCTGGCCTTGCCCTGTCTCCGTCTAACTCTCTCTGTCTCCGTCTCCCCATCTCCATCTCCCAATCTCCATTTCTCTGTCTCCATCTCCCCATCTCCATCTCCCCATCTCCATCTTCCCGTCTCCATCTCCCTGTCTCCATCTCCCCATCTCAATCTCCCTGTCTCCAACTCCCCATCTCCATCTCCCTGTCTCCATCTCCCCATCTCCATCCTCCCCATCTCCATCTCCTTGTCTCCATCTCCCCATCTCCATCTACCCATCTCCATCTCCCTGTCCCCATCTCCCCATCTCCATCTCCCCATCTCCATCTCCCCATCTCCATCTCCCCATCTCCATCTCCCCGTCTTCATCTCCCCATCTCCATCTACCCATCTCCATCTCCCCGTCTCCATCTCCCTGTCTCCATCTCCCCATCTCCATCTCCCCGTCTCCATCTCCCTGTCTCCATCTCCCTGTCTCCATCTCCCCATCTCCATCTCCCCGTCTCCATCTCCCCATCTCCATCTTCCCATCTCCATCTCCCCATCTCCATCTCCCCGTCTCCATCTCCCCATCTCCATCTTCCCGTCTCCATCTCCCTGTCTCCATCTCCCCATCTCCATCTCCCTGTCTCCATCTCCCCATCTCCATCTCCCTGTCTCCATCTCCCCGTCTCCATCTCCCCATCTCCATCTCCCCGTCTCCATCTCCCCATCTCCATCTCCCCATCTCCATCTCCCCATCTCCATCTCCCCATCTCCATCTCCCCATCTCCATCTCCCCATCTCCATCTCCCTGTCTCCATCTCCCCGTCTCCATCTCCCTCTCTCCATCTCCCCATCTCCATCTCCCTGTCTCCATCTCCCCATCTCCATCTCCCTGTCTCCATCTCCCCGTCTCCATCTCCCTGTCTCCATCTCCCTGTCTCTGTCTCCATCTCCCTGTCTCTGTCTCCCATCTCTATCTCTGTCTCCCTGTCTCCATCTCCCTGTCTCCATCTCCCTGTCTCCATCTCCCTGTCTCCATCTCCCCATCTCCATCTCCCTGTCTCTGTCTCCATCTCCCTGTCTCTGTCTCCCATCTCTATCTCTGTCTCCCTGTCTCCATCTCCCCATCTCCATCTCCCCATCTCCATCTCCCCATCTCCATCTCCCCATCTCCATCTCCCTGTCTCCATCTCCCCATCTCCATCTCCCTGTCTCCATCTCCCCATCTCCATCTCCCTGTCTCCATCTCCCCGTCTCCATCTCCCTGTCTCCATCTCCCTGTCTCTGTCTCCATCTCCCTGTCTCTGTCTCCCATCTCTATCTCTGTCTCCCTGTCTCCATCTCCCTGTCTCCATCTCCCCATCTCCATCTCCCCATCTCCATCTCCCCATCTCCATCTCCCCATCTCCATCTCCCCATCTCCATCTCCCCGTCTCCATCTCCCCGTCTCCATCTCCCTGTCTCCATCTCCCCATCTCCATCTCCCTGTCTCCATCTCCCCATCTCCATCTCCCTGTCTCCATCTCCCCATCTCCATCTCCCTGTCTCCATCTCCCCGTCTCCATCTCCCTGTCTCCATCTCCCTGTCTCTGTCTCCATCTCCCTGTCTCTGTCTCCCATCTCTATCTCTGTCTCCCTGTCTCCATCTCCCTGTCTCCATCTCCCCATCTCCATCTCCCTGTCTCCATCTCCCCATCTCCATCTCCCTGTATCCATCTCCCCGTCTCCATCTCCCTGTCTCCATCTCCCTGTCTCTGTCTCCATCTCCCTGTCTCTGTCTCCCATCTCTATCTCTGTCTCCCTGTCTCCATCTCCCTGTCTCCATCTCCCCATCTCCATCTCCCCATCTCCATCTCCCCATCTCCATCTCCCCGTCTCCATCTCCCCATCTCCATCTCCCCGTCTCCATCTCCCCGTCTCCATCTCCCCATCTCCATCTCCCCATCTCCATCTCCCCGTCTCCATCTCCCCATCTCCATCTCCCTGTCTCCATCTCCCCATCTCCATCTCCCTGTCTCCATCTCCCCGTCTCCATCTCCCTGTCTCCATCTCCCCGTCTCCATCTCCCTGTCTCCATCTCCCTGTCTCTGTCTCCATCTCCCTGTCTCTGTCTCCCATCTCTATCTCTGTCTCCCTGTCTCCATCTCCCTGTCTCCATCTCCCCATCTCCATCTCCCTGTCTCCATCTCCCCATCTCCATCTCCCTGTCTCCATCTCCCCGTCTCCATCTCCCTGTCTCCATCTCCCCATCTCCATCTCCCTGTCTCCATCTCCCCATCTCCATCTCCCTGTCTCCATCTCCCCATCTCCATCTCCCTGTCTCCATCTCCCCGTCTCCATCTCCCTGTCTCCATCTCCCTGTCTCTTTCTCCATCTCCCTGTCTCTGTCTCTGATCTCTATCTCTGTCTCCCTGTCTCCATCTCCCTGTCTCCATCTCCCCATCTCCATCTCCCCATCTCCATCTCCCCATCTCCATCTCCCCATCTCCATCTCCCCATCTCCATCTCCCCGTCTCCATCTCCCCGTCTCCATCTCCCCGTCTCCATCTCCCTGTCTCCATCTCCCCGTCTCCATCCCCCTGTCTCCATCTCCCTGTCTCTGTTTCCATCTCTCCGTCTCCATCTCCCTGTCTCCATCTCCCTGTCTCCATCTCCCTGTCTCCATCTCCCCATCTCCATCTCCCTGTCTCTGTCTCCATCTCCCTGTCTCCATCTCCCTGTCTCCATCTCCCCATCTCCATCTCCCCATCTCCATCTCCCCGTCTCCATCTCCCTTTCTCCATCTCCCTGTCTCCATCTCCCCATCTCCATCTCCCTGTCTCCATCTCCCTGTCTCCATCTCCCCGTCTCCATCTCCCTGTCTCTGTCTCCATCTCCCCATCTCCATCTCCCCATCTCCATCTCCCTGTCTCTGTTTCCATCTCCCTGTCTCTGTCTCCCTCATCTCTGCTCATGTCTTTCCCTGTCTCTGGCTTTCCTATCCAGGTCTCTTTCTGTATTCTCTTCATCTCTCCTTGTCTCTGTCTCTCTGTCTCCTGGAGGTCCTTCCAAGGTGGACTGTCACCTGGCCTGCCAGAGGTGGTCAGCCCTTGGCTGGCTGGCAGGAGGTGGTTCTGTGTGTTGCAATGCTCAGGCTGTGGTGGAGAAGCCAGGGCCAACCAGGCCAGCCCCCAAACCACACAGTGCCACAGGTCTTGGGATACAGTGAGAACAAAGAGTTAGACACCTTTTGTCACAGAGTTTGGGCTTGGAGCAGTTGTTCTAAGTCCTGCCAGTCCACTGTCTGTCCATACATTTGCTTTGCAGCAGCCAGCAGTGGGGAATGGCTCCACCCAACCTCTCCTGGAGGGGGAGGTGGGACCCCAGAGGTGGCTGAGAGCCCAATAGGGTTCTCAGTGGATAGAGTACCACAGTGGATAGCGAGTTTTCAAGGCAGCAGAGCCCCAGAAGACAGCTACTCATTAGAGAGAGCTGATTAATCCTTCTGACTGAAACACAGCCCTCCCTTTATTTGACATGATCGTAAAGACACTGTGTTCCCTCACATTAGAGGACTGTGTGGAGATAAGAAGGCGTGAGATGCTGGGGTTTCCTGGAGCAAGGCAATCAGGAGGCAGAGCCAAGGTCCTGGCAGGCCTTCCCTGCCCCACTTGTCACTGGCCAGGCTGAAGAGCAAACAGATCTGTACCAGGCCTCTCTGTGTCCACACCTGGGGTAGGGGACAGTTAAGGCATCCGTACCCAAGAGCTTCTTCTCTGGGCCAGGCAGAGCTCAGGGCAGCTTGGACTGTTGAACTATGGCATCGAAAGCCTTGTTAGAGGTGGCAAGACACATCCCTGGTGAGATTGTGTCTGAGTAGAGAGAGCCATATGAAGATCTTCCTGGTACTGTGCCCTGTGGAGGCCATGACCCCAGTACCTGAAAGGACGCTAGGTCCCCAATGCTCAGGTACTTCAGTTCCTTCCACTTCTTCTGTGCCATGTGGGTAGTCGTGTGGGACATGAGGACTGAAGCCCTGGACACCAGTGACCATGTGCAGAGTCGGCCTTGCCCAGCCACCTTCTACCTCAGGCTCTGTCCTCACAATAGCCATGTCTTCTTCCTGCCAGCAGGGAGCCTGTTCTAGTCACTTTTCATTGATGTGATAAAACACTGACCAAAACCAACTTGGGGAAGAAACAGTTTATTTCACTTTGCAGGTTCCAGGGCATCGTGAAGAGAAGCGAGGGCAGGAGCTCAAGGCAGGGACCCAGCAGCAGAGACCAGGGAGGAGCACTGCTGACTGACTGGCTTCCCGAGCCTTTTCCATACAGCCCAGGCCACCTGATTACAGTGGGCTGGACTCTCCACAGCGATTATCAGTAAAGAAAATGCCTTATAGACAGGCCCATAAGCCACACCGATGGGGGAAATTGCCCAGCTGAGGTTTCCTTTTCCCAGGTGTCAAGTTCACACACAGACAGACACACAGACACAGAGACAGACAGACAGACAGACAGACAGACAGACACACACACACACACACACACACACACACACACACTTCAGTACAATTCACCCCTTGTCAGCTTGATGGACAAATACATCACTATTAAACCATAACTTTTCTTTTCCTATTTGTCAGTATGATAAAAAGCACAGTTTAACTTTTAAAAGTGTCACAGTCCTTTAAAAATTCCAGTTGGAATTTTTAAAAAGTCCAAGTTCTCTTTAAAAATCCAAAGATGGCCTAGCGGTTAAGAGCGTCGACCGCTCTTACAGAGGACCCGGGTTCGATCCCCAGCACCCACATGGCGGCCGAGAACCATCTGAAACTCCAATTCCAGGAGAACTCCAGTTCCAGGGGAATCCGAGACCCTCTTTTGACCTCCGCGGCATTGCACGACACGGGTGCACAAACTTGCATGTAGGCAGTACATTCATACACATACAGAAATAAATAAAAATCCAAAGTCTCTTAATTGTGGGCTCTGTAAAATAAAAAGAGAACATCTGGGGATACTGAAGCAAAACTGGGGGAGCTCAGTGCTGGACATCTGGGTTCATTCAGAGTCTTCTGGGCTCCAAAAGGCTCAGGCTGCTCCCGTTCTCTGGCTCCCTCCACTATTTACAGCACACACGTAAGTTGCAGGCCCAGCGCAGCGCCGCTCCACACCTGCTGCTGTCCTTAGTGGTCATCCCATGGTCTGGCGTCTCCAATATTCTGGAATCTCTACTTCACTCAAGGCTGGACCTTCACTGCTGCCCTCTCTTGACCTCCTCAGAGAATCCAACCCCAACAGCTCATGCTGAGCCTTATGCTGCCCAAATCATATGGGAGACTCTTACATGTTATGTGCCAAATTCTGCCAGCTTGATGCTCAGCACTGACTCCTCTGGACCACAGTTTCTCTATGTTCGTCCTTGGGAAATACTTCCCAGAAGATTTAACTTCAACGATGCTTGATTTGGGGTTAAACATGGCTGATTCTTCAACCTCAGATCCTCAATTCAAAATATTTCACGTAAGGCCCAGAGTCTTTGCTTCCTCTAAAACTGCACAAGCCACACCTCCACTGCCTACATTTCCCGGGTGTAACTTTTCCAAGTTCAAGTCTGTCACAGCACAGTCCCACATTCCTGGTACCGTCTTCTGTATAATTTCTATGGCTGAGATACCACATTGACCAAGATAATTTGGGGGAGGAAGACATTTATTTTGTCTCACAAGTTATAGTCCATCATTAAGGGAATCCAGTGCAGGAGCTCAAGACAGGAATGCTGTTTGCACCCTCTGGATGCTCAGATACCTTCCTTACACAGCCCAGGCCCATATGCCCAAGGACGGCACCACCCACAGTGGGCTGGGCCCTCCCACATCAATTCACAATTAAGAAAATGCCCCACAGACATGGCCGAGGCCAATCTGATGGAGGAAACTCCTCAACTAAGATTCCCTTCTCCCAAGTGACTCTGGTTCATGTCAAGTAGAGCCCTGACCAACACAGCGCCCTTCTGAACCCCACCTGGGACCTGGCATTGGGGTCTTCTCTGACTCCCACCCAGGAAGCGTCTGCTGTTGGCTCAGGTGAGCTCGTGCACTTAGATAACATCACTTTGCTGAAGGATTTCAGAGGTTTCAGGAGGTGAGGAGCAATGAGATGATGTGCTTGCTGTATTGGTTCTCAGTGATAAAACTGTCATACAGATAATTGGATCTGTTCATCTGACATTTGAAGGTGATACCAGGAGCCTAAGGGAGGAGCTGCATGGTGCTCCCACATTCCAGGAAAGAGAAATGCAGAAGCACATTTGTGGAAACCCCAGACCTCTAGGTGGCCAACCACATGGGGAGCCTGGGGCTCTATAATTCCCATGAAGACTCTGTCAGGCATGGCAGAGGGGACCCTGGGGCTATCCCCAGCAGGGCATCTCAACCCCACTCAACAGAATGAGGACAGAACTCATCTGTGACACCTTGCCCCAGAGGGCATCTTCCAGGGCTCAGAGCCTAGGCAGAGAGGATCATGGGTCTACCTCATAATTAAATGCTCACAGTGAAAAAGAGGGAGGGGACTGAGGCTAGAGGGCTGTGGGAACTTGTGGGTCTCCAGGAAGGAGGAGGCAGCAGGCCTTGGCAAGGGTGTCACATGAGAGTGGCTGAAGACACAGCCCTGCTGCAGTTCCCTCAGACCATGTCCACTGCTTTTTATTTATAAAATACATAATTGCATGTGTTTAAGTTTTATACACTTCATTAAAGTGAGGGTGGTAAGTGCTTTCCGATAATTAAAACACAGACAAGCCCATTCTTGGATCCGAGGCGATGAATAAAAGTGACACTTCGCCAATTGCGCCTTGCTGGGTCACCGTTTAGCTGCAGCCGTGAACACCTCTCCGGTAATTGATTGTGGCTCGCTGCAGAAAAACAAATGCGATATGAGCTGCTTTCATTGCTACTTATTACGCTTTGCTTTGGCGTGGAAATTGAGGCTTCAAATGAAACAACAAGTTGAAACCATGGGCTGTGGAAACATGCAGTATTTAAAATAAAAAAAAAAAATTAGAGGCATTTGCTTCTCAGGGATTGCTGACAATGGACTGTTGCTCCCTCCTCAGGTTCTGAACCTGTTGAAAGGCTGGCTCTTGTCTGCCTTCTTTTTATTTAAATTCTTAAAGTTTTTCATTTTGAGAATTCCATACATAAGTATTGTCTTCTAATTCTATCCATTCCTCCCAGTTCCCCACCAAACTCTCCCATGTCCGCCTACTCCCTTTCAACTTCTTGTCCTCTGATTATTGTTACATTTATAAATAAGTAAATATATAATGCACTGAGTCTATTCATGGTGCCCATGTGTGCCCATATTTAGGCTTCCATTTTGTCTGCCCTCTCCCACTGCTCACGGTCCCCCGAGGAGGCCCCCACTCCTTTAAGCACTGTCCTGTGGACAAGTGATCAGGCTTTGCTCTTCTTCGGAGCTGTCAGACCTGAGCTTAAGAGGATGCTCTGGTCATCCTGTTGAATAGGCTGTGTGTAGAAGGAGAGGAAGCAGGAAGTTAGTTCATCTAAGTGGCGGCCCATGGTACGTGTCCAGCCTGGGGGTGGGGGGATAAGGAGTGCAGTTGGAGTGAGCCCATGCTGTGGGAAGAGGACGTGGTGGCTTTATCAGAGCAGCAGCAAGGTGTTAAGATTCAGTACGTAGCCATCTCTTTTTGCTGATGATATGATTGTTTAGTTAAGGGATGCTAAAAACTCCACCAGAAAATGCCTAGAAATAATTAAGAGCTTCAGTAAGGTGGCAGGATACAAAATTAACCTAGAAAAATCAGTAGCCTTTCTTTACACCAACAACAAGCAACAGAAGCAATACAAGGAGACCTTCCCACTCACAATAGCCTCAAAAACAATAAAATAACTAGGAACAAACCTAACCAAAGACAACAAAGATCTCTACAACAAAAAATTTTAAACCCTTGAAGAAGGAAATTGAAGAAGACATCAGAAGATGGAAAAACCTCCCATGCTCATGGATTGGGAAAATAAATATAGTAAAAATGTCCATTCTACACAAACTCTTGTATACATTTAAAGCAATACCAATTAAAATCCCCAAGAGTTTCTTCACAGGCTTAGAAAAAAAGTCCTTAAATTCATTTGGAAAAACAAAAGACCTCAAATAGCCAAAGCAACCCTGAGTGAAAAGAGCAATACAGGGGGGATCTCTATACCAGATTTCAAACTATACTACAGGGCTATAGTCATGAAAACAGCCTGGTACTGGCACAAAAACAGACCTGTTGACCAATGGAACAAAACTGAAGATCCAAAACTGAGCACATACAATTTCAGCCATCTCATATTTGACAAGGGGGCCAAGAAGACACAATGGAGGAAAGACAGCATCTTCAGCAAGTGGTGTTGGCAAAACTGGATCACCACTTGTAGAAGAATGAAATTAAACCCCTACCTCTCACCCTGTACAAAAGTCAACTCCAGATGGATCAAAGACCTCAATGTGAAACCCCAAACTCTGAAGGCGATACCAGACTTCAATCTATATTACATAGCTATAGTCATAAAACAGCCTGGTATTGGCACAAAAACAGATCCGTAGATCAACGGAACAAAACTGCCATCTAGGACCCTCAAGGGTAACTGGGTAATGACAGTGTGGATTCCTTTGACCTGGAGAACTTCAGGCCTCTCAACAAACATCAGGTGCCACAGCTGTTTAGCTGAGGCCTGTAAGCTGGGCCAAACCATGTAAATATTAAGAGAACATCTCTATTTCCTGCTCAGTTCTTTTGTTGAATACTGTCCTAGTTTGCTGTGACAAAACACTCTGACCAAAACCAACTTGGGGAGGAAAGGGTGATGCACTGAGTCTATTCATCACTGAGGGAGCCTAAGTAGGAACTCAGGGCAGGAACCTGGAGGTAGGAGCTGAAGCACAGGCCATTGAAGAATGCTGCTTACTGGCTTGCTCCCCTGACCTGTGCTCATATTGCTTTCTTATTCAATACAGAATTGCCTGTGAGGTGGCAGTGCCCAAGTGGGCTGTGCTCTCCTATGTCACTCAACAATCAAGAAAATACCGCATAGCACACATGGCCACAGGCCAGTCCAATGGAGGCAGTTCCCCACTTGAGGGTCCCTCAACCCAGGAGGTCAAGTTGACACTAAAGCTGTCCAGCACAAGTGCTGTGTAACTAAATTTTGAGGGCTTTATTCGTTGCTTTTCTGTTCCTGTGATAAAATACCATGACCCATGCAACTTGAGCAGAAAGAGTTTATTTGGGTTTATAGTTCCAGAAGGAGAGTCCATAATTGGGGGGGGGGTGGCAGGAGCCAGGAGTTGCAGTCTCCTAATACTGTTTACACCATCTTGTCCTCTGATGGCTCAAAATTAGCAAGCCTGTTTGACCCAACTCATCTGAGTGTATTCAATAAGTACAAATTTTGGAGAGAGAGAGAGAGAGAGAGAGAGAGAGAGAGAGAGAGAGAGAGACCTGCTTATGAATGGACAAATGGAATCTACTGGATAAGGGGCAGGTATCTGTGCCAGTTCAGCTCTCCTACAGCACAAAGACCTTGGTTGCTGCAGCCAACAAATTAAAGTTTTCCTGGGAGTCAATGAGCTCTCAAAGGATCTTCTCAAAGGAGATTAAGCATTTCATTGGTACCAAGAATGGACCTGTGCCCAAAGAACATTCCTGAGTGTGTACTTCAATCCTAAGGCTCACACCCACTTCTGTGTGAAAATGAATTCTCACCAAAGAAGTACATTAATGTCATAGTAGTTTTTAAACAATGGCTTTATTATAATAGCACTAAAATTCCACAGTTTCACCCACTTAAAGCATTAAAACCAAAGCCTTTCCATAGTCATATAGATAAGCAGCTAATTCCCAAATTGGTCCTCTACCATCCCAAAGAAACATTGTACTCTGGCAGCCTCTGCCCAATCTCAGGCAGCCCCAGTTCTCCTTTCTTCCAACCCTGGACATTTCACATTGGTGAAATAACTCAATGCTGACTCGTTGTCAAACTGGCTTTCTCACAGAAATGTCTTCTCAAGCAGATCCATGCCTTCCCTCATATTGGTCCTGATTTTATTTATACCTGACAGTGTTGTAACACCCCCACTCCCATGTAGGTATGTGCATTTTATTTAAACATTTTTCAATGTCTGGACATTTAAGCTGCGTCCTCTTTGGAGCTGTGACCATAATGCTACTTCATGTTTGTGATCAAGTTCCTCTTTTTCTGTGTGTATGCCAAGGAGTGAGATTTCCAGTTCATGCTGTGTTAGTGTAAGAGCACAGCTTTCACCTCAGAGTGTATAAAATAAACTATAGCTTATTCTGGAGCCAAATATAAGTGGTTCTGGCCTGTAAACAGAGATTCAGGTTACCCCCAATTACATGTTGCAATGTGGTAGCAGTTTTATGATAACAGGACAAAGAACATCATAAATAAAGACACTTTCAAATACATTGGAGGAAATACTAGTTTGGAAGGTTAATGTGGGGGAATCTCAGATGTTATCTGATGAAACTCTCAGCTTTCTGGTTGGTGGAACTGATGGTCTGTTTGCACATTCAAAAAATTTACCTAATGGTGACAAAGATGTTAGGTCATATACGGAGGGCAATAAATATCTACTAAGGGGGATCGAGACATTGCTAAGGGGGACCTAGAGAGATGGCTAAGCAGTTAAGAGCACTGGCTGCTCTTGTGGAGGAACTAGGTTCAGTTCTGAGCACCCATATGATGCCTAACAACTGACTTTAACTCCACTTCCAGGGACCTGACACCCTCTTCTGACCTCTGCAGGCATTGTACAACATGAGCGCACTTATATAATGCAGGCAATACACTCATATTTAAATATTATGAAAAGACTTCTCCAAGATAATTTGTCTCTAGATTTGTAACATTTCTCCTCTCCACAGAAAGTTCAAGGCAAAGCATGATTCTCTCCAGGAACACAATAATAGTTGTATTTCTGTTTAAAATTTCAAGGAGCTGTGAAACTCTCTTCCAAGGCAGCTGCACCATTTTACATTCTTCCAACAGAGCACGAGGGTTCCAGTTGTTCAACCAGCATTTTGTTGGTGCCAAGAGTGGACCTGTGCCCACAGAACATCCCCAAGTGTGCATTTCAATCCCAGAAATCCAGTCCGAGGTTCACACGTTGACAACAGCCCCACTTCTGTGTGAAAATGAATTCTCACCAAAGAAGAACTACATTAATGTCACAGTATATTTTATTATTTTTATTTTTATTATTATTTATTTTTGTATGTGTATGAATGTATTGTCTGCATGCAGGTCTGTGCACCCGTGTCATGCAATGCCGCGGAGGTCAGAAGAGGGTCTCGGATTCCCCTGGAACTGGAGTTCTCCTGGAATTGGAGTTACAGACGGTTCTTAGCTGCCATGTGGGTGCTGGGGATCGAACCCGGGTCCTCTGCAAGAGCATCGGTGCTCTTAACCGCTAGGCCATCTCTCCAGCCCCTGTCACAGTATATTTTAAACAATCGCTTTATTGGAATAACACTAAAATTCCACTCATTTTATCCACTTAAAGTGTAAAACCCAATCCCAGCACTTGTCTGAATTTTGTTACTGCAGTAGGCATAGCAGAAACTTGCTGTTGTAATTTCCCTGATGGCTGATGATGTTGAATACATTTGTGTATTATTGGCATTTTTATGTTTTCCACGGAGAAATGTTTATTGAAATCATTTGTGCATTTTTATTTTGTGTTGTATGATTCTTGAGCTATAGGGTTTGTTTATTTTACGGATTTATTTTTAATTCGTGGTGTGTGTGTGTGCATGAATGTGTGTGTGTGTGTGTGTGTGTGTGTGTGTGTGTGTGCATATACACATGAGTGTAGTACCCACAGAGCCCAGAAGAGAGCAGTAGACACCCCTGGAGGTGGAGGTACTGGTGATTGTGAGTTGCCCAACTTGAATGTTAAGGACTGAACTGAGCTCCTCTGCAAGAGCAGTACGAGCTCTTAACTGCTGAGCCATCACTTCTTTATTTGAAAAACCTCTCTGCCATCCTGTGGGTTGTCAGCTTAGTGTTGTCACTTGAAAAACAAGCTTTGAGTTTGAAGATACCACATCAACCTTCTTTGATCACTGTGATGGCCTGTGTTTTGAACATCATATTTAAGAAACAATGGCCTATAATTCAGGTTTTGTGTAGGGGTAGATAATTCTTCTATGAAATTGCCAGCTTCATGTAAGCTATCAACTTTCTCGACCACAGAGTTTTCATAATTCTCCCAGCATGCTTTAATTATGCTTCTCTTTGATTTCTGATATTAGTAATTAATTTTCTTCCTTTGCCTTAGTTGGTCTGCCTAGGGTCATTTTAATTTTATTGGTATTCTCAAATAATTACCTTTTGGTTTTGTGATTTTTTTTCTATATTGATTTCAACTTTCAAAGTGTTTGATTTCTGCTCTAATTTGCATTATTTCTTCCATTTTCCTTAGTTCATATTGAATTTATTTACTTTTCTTTTTCTAGTGGGCCAGGCTGTGAACTACAGCTGTTTTCTTTTAATGTGTACATTCAAAATGTTACAAGCATCTCTTTACAAACCACAAACTTTCATAAATTGTGTTTTATATTCATTTAGCTCAAGATATTTCTTATTTAGTGTGGTTTTTTAACTAATTAAAGTTTCAGGCACCATATTTTGTTCTTATTCTCTCCTCCTCCAGCTTCCTCCAGACCCAACCCAACCTCCCCACCCACCTTCCCCCGACTTCCCTACCCACCTTCTCCTGACCTCCCTACCCACCTCCCTTCACAATAGCAAGGAGCTGGAACCAACCCAAGTGTCCCTCAACTGACGAGTGGATAAAGTGTGGTACATCTACACAATGGAGATCTATGCAGCGGTAAAGAAAGACAACATCATGAACTTTGCAGGTAAATGGATGGATCTAAATGATATCATGCTGAGTGAAGTAACACAGTCCCAGAAAAACAATGAATGGTATCCCTCATCGGTGGATGCTAGCACCAATTACCTAATTGTATGGCAAACTGGGCAATGTTAATGTGATCTGAAAACAACTGTGCTCTTATATTGTAGAATCCCTTAAAAATAAACAAAAATTTTTAAAAAGAAGATAGGCTTTCCCTCACCCAGGAGTGATCAACTTCCAATAGTTCTTTGGCTAAGGTTGGGGTCTCCTTCCCACTTTTCCAGCTCTATGCTGGTTTTTGTCTGAGTTTGCATGGGTCTTCTACGTGCTTCATCATTACTATAAGTTCATATGAGCAAGTTCCCAGAAGCCTGGAAGACTCTGTTTCCTTATAGCCAAGCATCTCCTTCCCTGGCTCTCACAATCCTCTGACATCTCTTCCACAATGGTCCTTGAGCCCTGGGTGAGTGATGTTTAAGATAGGAGTCCTGTCCAGGGATTCACACTCTGAAAACTTATTCTCTACACTTTGGGTGTTTGTTTTCATCACCTTCTGCTGCACAAGGGAGCTTCAGTGATCAGATTTGAGAGATGCATTAGTATTCTCTCTACCCCCTGTTGTTCTTCTATGTTCTGTGAGCATTAGGTGTAAAAATTTCATTGCAGATGTGTCACTTAGGGCTGGGCACTTATTCTTTGTGTGTGACCAGTTGTGGAACCCTGTAATAGTATCTGTTCCAAAAGAGGCTTCTTTATTGAGTGGTAACTGGCATACTTGTCTGTAAATATAAGGATCCATATTTAGCACATAGGAAGATATCACATTTGCTTAAGTATCTAACAGACTTAGGGTTTTCTCTGAGATCTATGACTTCTCCAGCCTTTTGTAAATTTTCTCTGTATGTGTGTATGTGTGCCTGCATATATGCACCACATGTGTGCAGGACCCTGAAGAAACCAGAAGATGTTCAGATCCCCCTGGAACTGGAATTACAGCCAGTTGTTAGCTACCATGTGGATGCTGGGAACTGAACCCAGGTCCTCTAAAAGAGCAGCCAGTGATCTTCACCTCTGAGCCATCTCTCCTGCCCCCATGGCATTATTTTAAACAAACTGTTATCCACTCCATCAGTAAAGTTAGAAATGTTTGACTCGAGAACTTATTCCTTCTGTTGTCCTTTACTCTTCATGTGCATCTGACTTTCTGATCTTTATCATTTTTGTTCTCTCTAAAGAATTTCCTTTAGCATTTTTCACAAGGCAGGTCTACTGGAAACAAATTCTATGAATTTTTAATCATCTGTAAGTTATTATTTCTTCTTCACTTCTGAAGGTTAACTTTAGATGTTACAGGGTTCTAGGTGGGTGGATTTTTTTCCCTGAACACATGAAATATTTCCCTCCATATTTTCTTGCTTACATGATCAGTCAGATGCAATTATTGTCATTCTTCCTCAGGAGAGAAAGTGTTTTCTTTTAGAGCTTCTTTAAGCATTTTGCCTTCATTGTTATAGTAAGTGTTTATGCGTGATGTGGGCAGGCATAGTAGATTTTTGTTTTGTTATTTTCTTCTTTATTTTCACATTAAAATTTAAAATTTTATTTATTGCTGTGTGTGTGTGTGTGTGTGTGTGTGTGCACTACAGGAAGTTAGAGGTGAACTTGAGGGACTTTATTCTTTCCTCTTATGATGTAGATTCCATGGACTGAACTCAGGCATGGTGACAAGCATCTTTCTTCACTGAGCCATATGTGGGCTCTGGGTTTTGGTGCTCGGCATTTCTGAAGCAGATCTAGGAGGAAGCTGTCACCCAGCTTTGCTTCTGGCATGTGCCCTCGGAGCTCTCCCAACTGTTCAGTCACGTTTGCTGACTGCCTGTGTTGTTGGCTCACATCCTTGCTCTCCTGGTTGGTTCATTGGTTACTGTACAGTCTGTGGCCTCTCAGCTGCTCGGTTTTTGAATTTACTGTCTTTTGTAACATAACAACCCCAAGTTATGGTCATTGTTCAGGGGTCATCAAGGCAGGAACTCAAGCAACTCATCACATCCCACCCACAGGCGAGGGCAAAGGGAATCAATGCATGCTTGTTTGCTGTATCAGTTTCTGTTTCGTTGCTGGGATAAAACACCAGGACCAAGGCAATTTGGTTCCAGAGGGTTTGGATGGAGGCATGGAGGCAGAGGCAGCCAGAGCAGGAAGCTGAGAGTGCACATCTTCAAGCATGCACAGGAAGCAGAGACACAGACTGGAATGGGAAAGTTCTACACGCATGAAGCTTGGCCCCAGTGCAGTGCTTCCTCCAGCAAGATCGCACATCCTAAACTTCCCAAAACAGTGGTACCTACTAGAGACAAAGTGTTCAAGTACTAGGAATCTATGGGGACATCGGTTTAAAATGCATTTACCTAAGTGCTAAGCTAGATTTCTCTGTACTCGTAAGCCCATGAAATGGCTCCACCCACACTCAGGGTGGATCTTCCCACCTCAATTAATAATCAAGAAAATGGCAGACAGCTGCACAGGTCAACCTGATCTAGATCAATCCTCAGTAAGATCTTCCCAGGTTTATACTTAGGTTTATCAACTGACAATTAACTATGTCAGTAGAACACTACTAACATAGACTGGAGCCTTGAGAGTATCCCCAGTGCTCAGAAGACCATTTTCAATCCTGTCATGCTGTTTAGCATCTTTAGCATTTTGGTTCTTTCCTGAGATTTCCAGCTCTCAGGTCACACCACCTATTCCTGTTTGCTGGCCCTTATCCAGTGCCTAGCATGCTAGGGTTCACATTAATTTTTGAAGGGATGGCCTTCTGGACAAAAATTCTTTCAACTTATTTATGTCATGGAACATTTTCCTTTCTCCTTCAATTATAATAGACATTTTTGCTAGACAAAGTATTCTGGGTTGATGTCTATAGTCATTTAGAACTGGAAATACTTTAGACGAAGCTCTTCAGGCTTTCATTGTTTGCAACGCAAAATCAGCTGTAATTCTGATAGGTTTTCCCTTATAAGTGACTTGTTTTGCTTTTGCTGCCCCCAGTATCCTCTCTTTGGTTTGAACACCTAGTGTTTTTACTATGATATGGTGTTGAGAATTTCTTTTCTGATTCTGTCTATTTGATGTTCTGTATGCTTCTTGTATTTGTATAGGTATCTCTTTGGGGGAAATTTTTCCTCTCCAATTCTGTTGAAAATCTGAGCAATACCATTATCCTGTGAATCTTCTTCATCTTCTATTCCTGATCCACCAGTTAGGTCTTTTCATCATGTCCCACAGTTCTAAATCTTCTTCCTCTTCTAGTTCTGATCCATCAGGTAGGTATTTTCATCATGTCCCACAGTTCTGAATCTTCTTCCTCTTCTAGTCCTGATCCATCGGGTAGGTCATTTCATTGTGTCCCACAGTTCTGAATCTTCTTCCTACTCTAGTCCTGATCCGTCAGTTAGGTCTTTTCATCATGTCCCACAGTTCTGAATCTTCTTCCTCTTCTAGTCCTGATCCATCAGGTTGGTCTTTTCATCGTGTCCCACAGTTCTGAATCTTCTTCCTCTTCTGGTCCTGATCCATCAGGTTGGTTCTTTTCATCATGTACCACAGTTCTGAATCTTCTTCCTCTTCTAATCCTGATCCATCATGTAGGTCTTTTCATCATGTACCACAGTTCTGAATTTTCTTCCTCTTCTAGTCCTGATCCATCAGGTTGGTCTTTTCATCATGTCCCACAGTTCTGAATCTTCTTCCTCTTCTAGTCCTGATGCATCAGGTTGGTCTTTTCATCATGTCCCACAGTTCTGAATCTTCTTCCTTTTCTAGTCCTGATTCATCAGGTAGGTCTTTTCATCGTGTCCCACAGTTCTGAATCTTCTTCTTCTAGTCCTGGTGCATCAGGTTGGTCTTTTCATCGTGTCCCACAGTTCTGAATCTTCTTCCTCTTATAGTCCTGATCCATCAGGTAGGACTTTTCATCATGTACCACAGTTCTGAATCTTCTTCCTCTTCTAGTCCTGATGCATCAGGTTGGTCTTTTCATCATGTCCCACAGTTCTGAATCTTCTTCCTCTTTTAGTCCTGATCCATCATGTAGGACTTTTCATCATGTACCACAGTTCGGCATTTTCTTCCTCTTCTAGTCCTGATCCATCATGTAGGTCTTTTCATCATGTACCACAGTTCTGAATCTTCTTCCTCTTCTAGTCCTGATCCATCAGGTTGGTCTTTTCATCGTGTCCCACAGTTCTGAATCTTATTCCTCTTCTAGTCCTGATCCATCAGGTTGGTCTTTTCATCGTGTCCCACAGTTCTGAATCTTATTCCTCTTCTAGTCCTGATCCATCAGGTTGGTCTTTTCATCATGTTCCACTGTTCTGAATCTTCTTCCTCTTCTAGTCCTGATCCATCAGGTAGGTCTTTTCATCGTGTCCCACAGTTCTGAATCTTCTTCCTCTTCTGGTCCTGATCCATCAGGTTGTTCTTTTCATCGTGTCCTACAGTTCTCAATTATTCCATTCTTGTGGTTTTTAAATTTTTTCATAATCTTTATTTGATCAATCCAGTTCTCCCACGCTGTCTTCTAGTCTTGATAATCTATTTTCTACTTCATCCATTCTGTCATTGAGACTTTCTCCTGTCCTTTCCATGTTGTTTGTGGAATGATGCACTTCCTACAGCTTGAATTTCCTTTAATGTTTCTTTATCTTTTGTGATTTCATTCCACAATTTATCATTGTCTCTTTTAGTTTATCCCTATCTTCTTTTAGGTCCCTCATTTCTTTGTATATGTGCTCTTTGAATTCCTTCAGCCCCTTGATTCCTCTATTCGTGTTCATAATAGTTCTTCTAAGAACTATTATCCTGAGTTATAGCTAAGAAATTTTTTAAAGAACTATTATCTTAGGCTGGGTGTGGTGGCACACGCCTTTAATCCTAGCACTTGGGAGGCAGAGGCAGGCGCATCTTTGTGAGTTCAAGGCCAGCCTGGTCTACAGAGTGAATTCCAGGACAGCTGGGGCTACAGGGAGATCCTGTCTCAAAAAGACAAAAAAAAAGAGAACTATTATCTTGAGTTATATCTAAGGAGTCTTTACTACAGGGTTCTTCAACGGAGCTATTATTATTTGGCGGAGGTCTATCATTTGAGTTTTTCATGTTCTTATTTTTTTGTTGAGCTTTTGGCATTTTGGGCTGCTTTTGTTGGTTGTGGTTCTAATGTGAAGCTTAGGGGTTTCTTTGTTGAGCTGAAGACTGCTTTTGGTTATATTCTTCTGGTGATTTTTGTTGACTTCTTAATTGGCGTACAGGTATGGATAGTTTAAGCCCCAAGGTCTCACCTCTATCCCAGCACTGGATAGACCAGCACCACTCACCCAGATAGTAAATATCCCCCCCCCCAATGGCCAGAGCTACACAAGCCAGCCTGAACCATTCAGGCCTGTGGACCCCCCCCCCCCGGGCCTCGGGCACCCACGGTCCTGTGGGCTGGAAGGTCACAGCACCTCCACCGCTGTGCAGCTGGAGTCCCCCATGCAAGGTGGGGCAAGGCCCAGTGACCCACCCAGAGAGATGTACTCACAGAACCGCCCCACCCCACCTGTGGTATATGACAACCAGTCCCCCAGGGTCTGTACCGGGTCCAGTAGGAGGGAGGTCCAGCCCACGCTGGGGCTAACTTTGCTGTTTCCTGATGCCCTTGGGCCAAGTCTGTAGCACTGAACTTCAGACAAGAAAGATCCAAGTGCTGTTGGACACCTCCAGTGTCAGGGGCCCCTAAGTGTCCCTCCCCCAACTGCTCAGAATGCACCCTCTGCCCCAGAGCTTCCATCTTAGCTCTCCTAATTTTTATCAAGATTCATTTTTAAAATTTTTTAAATTTATTATTTTCTATGTGTTTGAGTGTACTGTCTGCATGTAGGTTGGTGCACCTGTGTCATGCAATGCCATGGAGGGAGATCAGGAGAGGGTGTCAGATTCCCCTGGAACTGGAGTTATAGACGGTTCTTAGTTGTCATGTGGGTGCTAGGGATCAAACCCACATCCTCTGCAAGAGCAGTCGGCATTCTTAACCGCTGAGCCATTTCTCCAGCCCCTCGAGATTGATTTTAAGTTGTGTCTATGTGTGGAATATGTGCACATGAGTGCAGTGCTTGTGAGAGCAGAAGAGGTACCAGATCCCTTGCAGCTGGGTGTGGCTGTGAGCCATGCAGTGTGGGTGTGGGAGTCCTCTGTGAAAGCAGCAATGCTCTTAGCCACTGAGCCGTCCCTCTCTGTCCCACACTGTGAGCAGTGCAGTGTGGGTGCGGGAGTCCTCCGTGACAGCAGCAATGCTCTCAGCCACTCAGCCATCCCTCTCTCTCCCACATAGATTTTTTGAAGACAGTTTTCTTGGGTGTAGTATTCTGGGATAACATTAATTTCCCCTTCATAATTGAAGTGCACTGTCTTCTTTCCTTCTATTCTGGCTTGTTTTGATGAGAATCCTGTGTTAATCTTACTGAATCTCGTTACATATGAGTCACATTTTTCTTGAGGGCTGGAAGCCCTGTCACCGTCTCAGTGTCGTGTGTCTGTGCATGTCCCTGCCTTTATCTGGTTTAAAGTTTACAGACCTTGGGCTGGAGAGATAGCCTAGCGGTTAAGAGCACCGACGCTCTTGCAGAGGACCCGGGTTCGATCCCCAGCACCCACATGGTGGCTAAGAACCGTCTGTAACTCCAATTCCAGGAGAACTCCAGTTCCAGGGGAATCTGAGACCCTCTTCTGACCTCCGCGGCATTGCACGACACGGGTGCACAGACCTGCATGCAAACAATACATTCATACACATAAAAAAAATAGCAAAAAAAATAAAGTTTACAGACCTTGTTTAATGTGGGAGTGAATAATTTTTCTTGAGGTTTTATATAAGTTTTCAGTGCTTGTTTCTTCTAAATGGTTGTTTGATTTCCCACATCCTTTCTTCGGAGAATGATGTTACACATACTTTGGTACTTTTAATAAAACCATGCCCCCCTGAAAGTCTCTCCATTGCTTTTAGTCTTTATTCTCATATTATTTCTCATCTTGTCCAAGCCTTGAAGATATATCTTCAAACTTGCTAATCTCCTTTTCCCACTCAAATCTACTCTCATAGTTATTTATTACTGCTATTATTACAGTGTCTCATGTACCCCGGGAGAGCACCCAGCTTTCCAGGTCTCCAAGGATGACTGGAACTTCTGATCCTCCTGCCTCTGCCTCCTGAGCGCTAGGGTACTGGTGTGTCGCTCTGCACTGGAGACTGAACCCAGGGCTCTGTGCATGCTGGGAAACACCATCACAACTGAGTGTCAATGCCATTCCTCTCCTGTGTTGCATTCTCTGTCTGATGAGCTGTTCCCACCGCGCCCCTTCTGTCTCTGAGGGTGACTTGACTTTCTTTACCACCTGGAGCCTATTTATATGGAAACATTTGCTTCTATCTTTTCATGTCTCATTTTTTTCAAAACTGGACAATTCAGGTAACATTTATGACAACTGTAGATTCTGATCCTTGACTTCTTAGACTTGATTTGAACGGTGTGTGTGTGTGTGCATGTGTGTGTACATGTGTGTGTACATGTGTGTGTGCATGTGTGTGGTGTGTGTACATGTGTGTACATGTGTGTGATGTGTGTACATGTGTGTGATGTGTGTACATGTGTGTGTGCGTGTGTGTACATGTGTGTGATGTGTGTACATGTGTGTGTACATGTGTGTACATGTGTGTGTACATGTGTGTGCGTGTGTGTACATGTGTGTGATGTGTGTGCGTGTGTGTACATGTGTGTGATGTGTGTGTACATGTGTGTGTGTACATGTGTGTGTGTGCATGTGTGTGATGTGGCTCTGCTTTTCTCTTGAAGCCTCTCTTCCACACAGTGTGGATTTTGCATGATCACTGTTAACAGAGGTGTGCAGGTCTGCAACTTTACAGTGACAATATCTTAACCTGTACTCTTAATGTCCTCTGTCTTAATCTATGATGCTGTCTTTCCTTCCATGGTTATCCACAGCTATGAGAGATCACCAACTGTATTAGCTACTTTTCTTGTCCCAACGACTAAATACTTGGCCAAAAGAAACCTAAGTGTATTCTGAGTCACAGCTCAGGGGCAGTCCCTCACGCATCACGGTGGGGAAGTTACAGCTGCAGGAGTTGGAGGTGGCTGGTCACAGCTGGGAGATAGAAGGATGAATGCTGGTGCTCAGCTCGCTTTCTCCTTTTTATTCACCAGGACCCTAGTCCATGGGGTGGCACCCTCCCCCACCCTGTACCATTAGGGCAGATCTCAAATCTCTCTGGGTACACTCTCACAGACACGTCTAGAAATGTGCCTCCCGTTGATTCCAAATCCCACCCGGTTGACAATGAAGATTAACCATCATGCCCTGCCATGCCCTGCCATGCCCTGATTCATAAATTGTTCCACTGTTTAATATAACATAAAAACTTCAAGAAGACACAGCTTTAAGCTGACTTTGAGATGGATGCTGGACCCAGGGGGAATCTCAGCTGTATTTTTCCTGGCTCTGTGCAGCCTGTGTTCAGCATACTGGTCTCATGGAGTGGTGGGATTTTCACGTTTTCAGTACCAAATCTTCCCTTATTTCCAAGAGTGCCCTTAGGCATGACACTGCTTCAAATGGAGTTGGTTTCTTTGGGCAGAGCTTTGCAGAACTGCATTCCCACAGCCTGCCTCCCCAGGCAACCTCTTGCCTTTGGCTTTCTTGGCCTCTTCTCGTGTGACCATTCAGTCTGTCCTGTGAGCCAGTGTCTCTGTGCTCCGAGTGAGGCTAGGGATATGAAGGGAGCCTCAGTTCTAGCTGCTGTGGCCTGGAACTCATGGTTCACCCCTCTGCATGCTCAGGCTGGTGGGGGAGACAACTCAGTGGTCGCTCAATCAGCACAGACTCTCTGTTCCTAAGGAGAGCCAGTAGATAACCTGGATAATGTGCCTTCGTTTGATTAATGCTCTTAAGACATTTCCAGAAGCTTTCCTCGGTAGTTTATTTTTTTCCTACTGCTGTTGGTCATTTGCTGGGGAAGGGATCCTTGGGCTCCCTAACTGCCTAATAATCACCTTTTAGCCCTCTGCTCACTGTCAGTAAGTAAAGCCTAACATTCCCAAGAGGGACAAGGTAGAAGTAGTTGAAGGACTCAAGACAGGAGAACTCCTGAGAATGAGGAGTAATCGGGGAGAAAGTTCCAGAAAGCCAGGAGCTCAGCTAGGCATGTTTGTGGTTGCCTAAGGCATTGCTAAGGGAAATTTGCAAGCTGGAATGCATATGCCCCAGGCGTTAGGGCATGAAACCACAGTTCAGCACCAGGCTGAGGAGGGCCCGTCCAACAGTTCTCATCCTGAGCACTGCTGACAAGAGCACCAGCAAGCTTCAGGGCCTGGCTGGGACATCACTGACAGAGCAAAAGCCAGCAACTCTTCTCGGAAAGCAAAATGAACTGCTGTGTGCTCTTCAGGGATTATAATGCCACACTCAAGTGTGAAAGCCACTGGGTCAGGAAAAGATTGGAAAACAAACGGAGGAAATGCACAGGGAGCAGGAGCAGGAAGGAAGGAGAGGAGGACAGGAGGACAGGAGGGGGGAGAGAAGAACAGAAGGACAGGATGGAGAGGGAGGGAGGAGAGAAGTACAGGAGGACAGGATGGAGAGGGAGGGAGGGAGGGGAGAAGGACAGAAGAACAGGACGGAGAGGGAGGGAGGGAGGGGAGAAGGACAGAAGGACAGGACGGAGAGGGAGGGAGGAGAGAAGGACAGGAGGACAGGATGGAGAGGGAAGGAGGAGAGAAGGACAGAAGGACAGGGCGGAGAGGGAGGGAGGACAGAAGGACAGGAGGACAGGAGGGAGAGGGAGGGAGGAGAGAAGGACAGGAGGACAGGATGGAGAGGGAGGGAGGGGAGAAGTACAGGAGGACAGGAGGGAGAGGGAGGGAGGACAGAAGGACAGGAGGACAGGAGGGAGAGGGAGGGAGGAGAGAAGGACAGGAGGACAGGACGGAGAGGGAGGGAGGAGAGAAGGACAGAAGGACAGGGCGGAGAGGGAGGGAGGACAGAAGGACAGGAGGACAGGAGGGAGTGGGAGGAAGAGGGAGGGAGGAGAGAAGGAAAGAAGGACAGGACAGAGAGGGAGGGAGGAGAGAAGGACAGGAGGACAGGACGGAGAGGGAGGGAGGAGAGAAGGACAGGAGGACAGGACGGAGAGGGAGGGAGGAGAGAAGGACAGGAGGATAGGGCGGAGAGGGAGGGAGGAGAGAAGGACAGAAGGACAGGACAGAGAAGGAGGGAGGAGAGAAGGACAAGAGGACAGGAGGGAGAGGGAGGGAGGAGAGAAGGACAGGAGGACAGGAGGGAGAGGGAGGGAGGACAGAAGGACAGAAGGACAGGACGGAGAGGGAGGGAGGAGAGAAGGACAGGAGGACAGGAGGGAAAGGGAGGGAGGAGAGAAGGACAGGAGGACAGGAGGGAAAGGGAGGGAGGAGAGAAGGACAGGAAGACAGGAGGGAGAGGGAGGAAGGACAGCAGGACAGGAGGGAGAGGGAGGAAGGACAGAGGGACAGGAGGGAGAGGGAGGAAGGACAGAAGGACAGAAGGGAGAGGGAGGAAGGACAGAGGGACAGGAGCGAGAAGGAGGGAGGAGAGAAGGACAGAAGGACAGGACGGAGAGGGAGGGAGAGGGAGGGAGGAGAGAAGGACAGGAGGACAGGAGGGAGAGGGAGGGAGGGAGGAGAGAAGGACAGGAGGACAGGAGGGAGAGGGAAGGAGGAGAGAAGGACAGGAGGACAGGACGGAGAGGGAGGGAGGAGAGGACAGGAGGACAGTACGGAGAGGGAGGGAGGACAGAAGGACAGGAGGACAGGACAGAGAGGGAGGGAGGAGAGAAGGACAGGAGGACAGGACGGAGAGGGAGGGAGGACAGAAGGACAGGAGGACAGGACGGAGAGGGAGGGAGGACAGAAGGACAGGAGGACAGGACGGAGAGGGAGGAAGAGGGAGGGAGGAGAGAAGGACAGGAGGACAGGACGGAGAGGGAGGGAGGACAGAAGGACAGGATGGAGAGGGAGGGAGGAGAGAAGGACAGAAGGACAGGAGGGAGAGGGAGGAGGGACAGAAGGACAGAAGGACAGGAGGGAGAGAGAGGGAGGAGAGAAGGACAGAAGAGAGAGGGAGGGAGGAGAGAAGGACAGAAGGGAGAGGGAGGAAGGACAGTAGGACAGGAGGGAGAAGGAGGAAGGACAGGAGGACAGGAGGGAGAGGGAGGAAGGACAGAAGGACAGGAGGGACAGGGAGGGAGGAGAGAAGGACAGAAGGGAGAGGGAGGGAGGAGAGAAGGACAGGAGGGAGAGAGAGGAAGGACAGAAGGACAGGAGGGAGAAGGAGGAAGGACAGAAGGACAGGAGGGAGAGGGAGGAAGGACAGATGGACAGGAGGGAGAGGGAGGAAGGACAGAGGGACAGGAGAGGGAGGGAGGAAGGGGACGGAGCCCGGCTCTCAGAGTCTGAGTACCCTGCTCTGGGCTGCATCTTTTGGGCCATAACAATGGCCAGGTGGTCTTAGTGATTCTCAGAGGCTCAGGGAACCCCCTGCCCTGCCAGACGCCCCTGTTATATGCAGCATAGAAAGAAAAGGAAGGCTGACACTGTGTCTAGTGCAGCTGTGCCCTTCCCTAACCTGCTTGAAGGGCATCCTGAAGGGACAGGCTGTCAGCCAGGGGACACCACAGACTCTGAGAGGGCCAAGCTCTGTGGGATGCTCACAAAGGAGGCCAGCTGCAGTGTGCAGCACAATGCAGTTTTCTGTGTGGGGACCCACCGAGGGCTACTGGGACGTGAGATGGCTGGTGGTGCAGGAACGCCAGCAGATGCAGGCTCTGGCTCTGAGCTGAAGAAAGCAGACATGCCTGCTACAGATTTCACAGCCTACTGGAGGACGTAGTACAGGATATAAGGGTGTCCATGGGTGAGTGCTGAGGGCACAGAAGCTGGGAGCCAGACCCTCTGGGACCAACACGAGCAGCCATCTTCCTGCTGCTATGAGCTGGAGACCTTGAGCGGTGTCTGAGAGATTCCCCCATGAGTCTGTGTGGTGCTTTCTCTGGTAATCCATGCTGAGCACTCACGTCTACGGCTGTCTCTAGCAGGAGACAGAAAAGTGCAGCCTTTCCCACACACCAGTTCCCACATCTGTAAGAATCCTAGCCCATGCCAGGTGAGGCCAGGGCATGACCAGTAAAAGCATGGTTGGCATGGGCTACAATGACCTCATCCCAGAACCTGCTTCAGGTCCATCTGAGGCCCAGATGTGACCAGGGAGTGTGTGGTTGGGTGGCCGCACTGTGCTCTTCAGAATGCCTGCTTCAGAACGAGTCCATGAAGAGGAGGATGAGTGACCATGGTGGACACAGTGTTACAGCTGGGGGGAAGTGTCCCCCAAGGGCTCACATGTTGATAGCCCTGCAGGTGTGTGCAAATGTGGGAGGGGGCTTGGGGAGGTGATTGGCTCATGTCGGGGCTCTGGCCTCAAAGTGGATTATCCTCTCTCCCTCCCTCTCCCTCTTCCCTCTCTCTCTCTTCCTCCTTCTTCCTCTCCCCTCTCTCTCCCTTCCTCCCTCCTTTCTCCTTATGATATTCTGCTTTTCATAGAGCCTACAAGGGCAGAGATGCATTTGGGTCAAGAAATCCAAAACCAGTATCTTTGGCCACCAGAGTAGAGTCGGGCACTTACCATTGTAGATGGGTGAGGGCAGGGGGCCAGCTGAAGAGCCCTGTACACCAGGTGTGATGACCCGGGGGGCCAGGGAGCACCCAGATTGGATGGAGGGAGGGATTCCCTGGCTTTCCTGTTGTTCTGAGTCACTTGAGTTATAAGGAGAATGCTTCACTTCTCCATGTCTCTATTGAGATGTGTTATGATTTCTTTCCGGGCCACAGTGACATGAAACCCAACAGGTGTGCTGCTCTCTCCTGTCTGTTGCTAAAATACCCTGACAAACAGCAAATGAGGAGAGAATGGGCTCGTTTCATTTCACAGTTCCAGTTCCGGTTTATCTCTGTGGGGAAGGCACAGTGGTGGGAGCTTCAGACAGCTGAGCACATCACGTAGGTAAAGAGATGATTGCATGCAGGGCTACTGCTCAGCCGCAGGCTTCCAGGCCGAGTCTTACCACATCAAGGAATCAGGAGAGTCTACTACGGACATGCCCCCAGGCATGTGCGATCTAGGCAATTTCTCACTTGAGGTTCCCCTCCCAGGTGATTCCAGATTGCACCCAGGTGATTATCAGAACTAACACACCACCGATGCCGACCAACAGGAATGGAAGCCAGGCCAGCTTGGCCCGGTCATGACTCTCTTTCTGTTGTCTATGACGTATCTTCACCCACTCAGCCAGCCTGGTGTGAGTGCTGGGGATGACAGTGCTGGTGACCGAACCCACACCTCGCTCAGATCACAGTCCTGGAGAGTCTCCTTTCACTCCTGACACTTCAGAGTGAGATAAACATGAGCATATGTCTGTGTTTATCCTCAAGAGTCTTCCTAAAGAACACAAGTGGTCTCAGTATTAAGAAAACACAGACAAAATCCTATCACATTAAAACATACTACTATTTTTTGCATTGAATTGTTAAAATTTAATTGTTGCATAGAAAAAGTGTTTGGAAAGCATGAGTGGACAATAATCAGAGCTGGAATAAAGGGACCAAACAGAAGGCGACATATGATTCTCCAACAAAGGGGTGAGGCCCCCAGTCTGTACCCCGCCCCCTGTGCTCCAGGACCCAACAAACAGTCACTGGCACCCAGCCCAGAAAAGCTCAGCTCCTTTCAAATGGCCGCAAGCAGATGAGCGTTTAAGATGCTGCAATGTTCTAGTAATTTATTAATGATATCCCATAGCAGGTGTTGGCATCGTCTGGACCCTGGTGCTTTCTTCCAGGAGAGCTTGTTTCCTTCCAAAGTTTATAAGCTTAAAATAAAAATTGGAGAGGAAATTATTCCTGGGAAAAAGCATATCTGCCCCGCCAAACAAATGAACGTTGTGGAGATAAAAGCCCAATGGGCAAGAAGGCATCTCGGCTTGGGGGGGGTCTGCATGCAGACGATGCACTCCCCATAGTGGAGTGAGCCCCCGCCACGTGTGGGATGCTGCCCTGCCTGGGGCCTGGGACCTAGGCTGGGTGGGCTGTCATGATGAGAAATCTGGACAGCACAGTGGAAACTCCATGGGACCTCAGAGGGGCTCTGTACAATATCTACACAGATGAGATGGAGATGGAGCAGCAGGGAGGCCCCTCGCCAGACCTTGTAGCATACAGAAAAGCAAGGCAAAGCATGCCTGATGCAAGTGTACTTCTCCATCAGCTTCTGCTTATTAATGGGTTTCATCCTCATAATGTCTTATGAAATCTCAGCATGCCACCAAAGAGGAATAGTCACGAAGAGTCCACGCAGTTGTTTCAAGGTCTCCCAGCCGAAAGGTAGGAAAGCCCAGACCAGGACCCAAAAATCTGGCTCAGAGTACTTTGTCTATGCAAAATCTCAGAGAGGAAAGGAAACCCTATGAAAAGCCCTGAAAGTGTGAAGGGGTGAGGACAGAGGGACATTGTGGGCTCCTCTGGCAAACTGGAGGTAGCAGGTAAGAGTGAGGTCTATGACTGACAGAATAGCAGTGAGAGCCTGACACAGGCACATGAAATCGTGAATGGAGGTGAATGAATAGGGTGGGGGTGGGTGGATAGATGGATGGATAGGGTAGGTGGATGGATAGATGGTTGGACTGATAGAAGAATGGGCATATCAGAGAATTATGGACAAATGGATGGACAACTAGATAAATAAGTAGATGAATGGGTGAATGGATGGATAGAAGGATGGGTGGAATAGGTATATCAGTGGATACATGAATGCGTGGATGGATTATGGATGGGTGAGTAGATGGATAGTTAAAGAGGCAGGTTAGTGGATATATGGATGGATGGGTAGATGAATAGGGAGAAAATTGACAGATTGGTGGACAGAAGAGTACATGGATGGTTGATGGATGAGTTGGGTGGATGGAAGTATGGATGTGTGGATGGAGTATGATGGGTAAGTGAAATATGATTCAATAGAGGCCCACCAAGTGAATGAATAATGGCCTTGCTCAAACAGCCACATAACAGACTCAGCTTGGATTCTACTTAGTCCTCTACTTTCCCTGACAATTTCCCAGGCACCCAGGACAATTCCCCCTTAGGTTGTGTGGTACATGTCTTAGCTGTATAGACACACCAGGCAAAGAGGGCAGAAGAGCTCATATTTCTATGTGTCCTTCAGGAAATTTCAGTACCCGTGGGAATCCTGGAAGGCAAACTCTGTCCCCCCATAAATATTTGATTTATCACACACTCATTAGTACTAGCATCATAGTTTTATAAAGACCTGGTTTTGTGTGGGCTACCTTCTATGAAAGCAACAGAGAATGAATATTTGATGAACATATTGTTGTTAATGGAAAACAGAGAGGGGAAGGGCATGGTTTTAAATGAAATCTGCATCCAAAGACTCCTGCTGCATGGTTCTGGGTCTACTGAACTACAGATCTTCAGGAGACGCCTACCCAGGCCTAGTGCGAGTGCTCAGCTCCTCTCGGCTGGCTGACGCCTTCTTCACTGGGATTGTGATGCTTAGTATTGATTATGGACCTGACGGGATCTGGCATCATCGTGCCTTGGGGCATGCGTGCGAGGGGTCATGTTAGGGATCATGTCAACTAGGCTAACCGAAGTGTGGAGACACCTCTTAACATTCTTCCTTTCCACTGATGTGGTGTGACAGCCGCCTCAAGATCCTGCTGGCTCGCCTTCCCCACTACGACAAGCTGCACCCTTGAACCATGAGCCAAAATAAACCCTTCCTCCTTTTGCAAGTTGCTTTTGTCACAGTATTTTATCACAGCAACAGGAAAAGTAAGTAACACAACATAGACAGGGGTGGGGAAAAGGAATAAGGAGAATGGGATTGTGGAGGCCCAGCCTCTGTGGGGGCAACTGGAAAAAAGGAGCAGAGCTGGGTTAAAGCAACAGAGTCATGGCGCTGGGATCCTGGATCTCCCCTCCGGCTTGTTATCCATCCCTCTCCTGGATACAGTTCCAGAACTGCAGTTTACCCAGGAGGACAGCTTCTTTGGATAGCTGATGCTCCAGGGAAGAGCCAGGCCATGTGTGCTGGTTGGATTTGTCAGCTTCACACAAACTAGAGACACTTAAGAACAGGGATCCTTAACTGAGAAATTTCCTCCGTCACACTGGGCTGTGGGCATGTCAGTGGGACGGTTTCTTGATGGTGGGTGAGTGATGTGGGGGGCCCAGCCCATTGTGGACAGTGCCACCTCTGGGCAGGTGGTCCTGGGTTGTATAAGAAATCAGGCTAAGCCGGGCGTGGTGGCGCATGCCTTTAATCCTAGCACTCGGGAGGCAGAGGCAGGCGGATCTTTGTGAGTTCAAGGCCAGCCTGGTCTACAGAGTGAGTTCCAGGACAGCTGGAGCTACAAGGAGATCCTGTCTCGAAAAGACCAAAAAAAAAAAAAAAAAAAAAAAAAAACGAACCCAGGCTACGCACGGGCCAGAGGGCAGCGGAAGCCAGCCCCTGTGAGCAGCGTTCTTGCAGGTCCCTGTTTCTGCCTCCAGTTCCTGCTCTGGCTCCCCTCAGTGATGAACTACAATCACGGATTGTGTAAGCAAATGAAACCATTTCTCCTAAGTTGCTTTGTTGGTGTTTTGTCACCCGCGCTGATTGAAGTAGGTTCAGGGCAGCATGAAGGCAGGTTGCTTCAAGGACATCCAGGGAGCCTCTGGTCACGTTCTAGGTGTGACGATCTAGAATCATGTTCCAGGCCTGGGGAAAAAGGAATGGGAGAAAAAGGAGGAGGGGAGGGGGGGAACAATGAAGCGAAGGAGGAAGCAGGTACATTGTCTACTAATGGACACCAGGACCCCCAAAGCCAACAAAGTACCAAACCAAAGTGCCCTAAAACGAAAATAAGCCATTCCCCCAGATATCAGGCGGAGCCCTGCCCTCCGCCTTCCTCCTTGAGGCTGAACACTGGCCCTTTTATTAATCTTGTCCCTGCGCAGGCTCCAAACAAGCCTAATAACCCAATGATAGAATTATTCAGGGTCACACACAGTGTTCTCAGGCCACCAATTGTTACCCAAGCCCCAAATACTTGCTTTGCCAGGGACTTGGGGACTCCAAGTCAGGCGGGACCCAGAGACAGACTCATCTCATAGGGAAAAGACTCTGGGGAGGGAGGCAGGGTGCACAGCAGAACCAGCAGCTTCCAGCTGGGTCCATTGCCAGACACCAGGGCCTGCTATTGGTGTCACCTGTCGGTGGGACATAGGAGAACCCCTGGATCTAGTCTCCTGACTCCTGTAGCTGGGCAGGAAGAAAGCTCACCTGGACACTGTGTTTCATCTCTAGCTCTGCGGGCTGGCCTGACCACTCTTCTGGCTCGTGTAGTGCATTTCTGACCCTTCAGCTATTAGTGTCAATGGTGGTGTGGCTGTAGCACCCAGATCCCCTTATTTACCTATTCATGTCGCTTCAACCCTGAAAACCCTTCTGATCCACTCCCGATGTCCCTCTTTCCCTCCCCTCTGCCACTCCTCTCCCCCTCTGAGAGAGGATTTAGCACTTCCTTGTTACCGGCGCCACTCCTCACGAGCATCCCTTCCCGTTACTGTAAACGCCCTCCTCCGACCTCTGCCCCACACTGCCCCTGTTATCAACCCTGTGCAGCAGATTCTCTTTTGCAGTGCCAGAAGCCTTTCCACATTTGTCCCCCCATGATTGCTTCGCAGCCATGTCTTACTTGGGAAGTTTGTTACTTTGCTTCTGGGTGAGTTCTTTCTGAGACGATAGGCAGACGATTAGGATAGGAGAGTAACATTGCCTTAATTCATTGCACAATACAGCTAGTGAGGCGTCCTAATTTTCTCCTTCCCTGTGAGGGCTTCGGGGGTTTACCTTTCCAAGTTTTCAGCAATATGACCTATAGGACACACACCCTTATATTATTTTTTGCGCTACTAAACCGATACTCCTGCGTCTCGGGCCTCTCGTTTGGTTTCTTGTCTGGTAGTTTGTGCACCTTTTGTGTAGATTACCAGTCAGCCTTGCTTTCCAGATGTGTCCCATTGCCAAACTGGGCCACGGAAACCGGGCCTTCGTGCTACCAAACAACAGGTGCTAACGTCTTCGCTGACGGACTTCCAACGTCGTCCCTTCCAATTACATTCTGAACGTCCCGTGTCCAGAACCATTGATGTTAGTTCCCACTCCGCAGGATCTCGTGGCCCTATTACATCATCCGTGGTGGAGCTGCTCTATCTCCCCCCCTCCATTGGATACAGCCCTGCAACTACTAGAGATGTTGTTATGTTATTACCAACAAGGGGGTGGCATTATCTATGTACGCTCTATTAATAACATCACAAACTGGGAGATCAGGAAGGGCTGCCCCTTTTGCCCTGTGCAATTCTGTGACCGGCGCCCTGAGGTGGATTTTCCGCTTGTATCACTGAAATTTCCTCAACAAGGCACTTTTTGTCGTAGTCGTGACTTTGTATTTTGATTTTCAAAAAAAAAAAAAAAAAAAAAAAAAGAAACCAGGCTAAGCACGGGCCAGAGGAAGCCAGCCAGTGAGCAGCGTTCTTGCAGGTCCCTGTTTCTGCCTCCAGTTCCTGCTCTGGCTCCCCTCAGTGATGAACTACAATCAGGATGTGTAAGCCAAATGAACCATTTTCTCCTCAAGTTGCTTTTGGTTGGTGTTTTGTCACAGCGCTTGAAAGCAGGCTAGGGCAGCATGACAGCAGGTGCTTCAAGGAAATCCAGGGAGCTCTGGTCAAGTTCTAGGATGTGAAGATCTAGAATCACTGTTCAGCCTGGGAAAAGGAGGAAGCAGGGGACAAGGTACTGAATGGACACCAGACCCCCAAAGTGTCCTAAAAGAAGCCATTCCCCAGATACAGGCGAGCCCTGCCCTCCGCTTCCCTCCTGAGGCTGAACACTGGGCTCCTTTCTTAATCTGGTCCACTGAGCAGGCTCCAACAAGCCCAATAACCCAATGATAAATTCTTCAGGGTGCCACACAGTGTTCTCAGGCCACCAATTGTTACCCAAGCCCCAAATACTTGCTTTGCCAGGGACTTGGGGACTCCAAGTCAGGCGGGACCCAGAGACAGACTCATCTCATAGGGAAAAGACTCTGGGGAGGGAGGCAGGGTGCACAGCAGAACCAGCAGCTTCCAGCTGGGTCCATTGCCAGACACCAGGGCCTGCTATTGGTGTCACCTGTCGGTGGGACATAGGAGAACCCCTGGATCTAGTCTCCTGACTCCTGTAGCTGGGCAGGAAGAAAGCTCACCTGGACACTGTGTTTCATCTCTAGCTCTGCGGGCTGGCCTGACCACTCTTCTGGCTCGTGTAGTGCATTTCTGACCCTTCAGCTATTAGTGTCAATGGTGGTGTGGCTGTAGCACCCAGATCCCCCCTAAGTTACCTGAAATTTAATGATGCTGCACCTTCCTGAGAGGAGGAGCCCTTCTGTCCGGACAGAGCACTGCCCTGCAATCGCTGCCCTGCCCTGCCCTGCTCACATCGTGCAGCAGATTTTGCAGTGCCAGAAGCCATTCCACCATTTGTCCCCACATGAGCTTATCAGCCATGTCTTCTTGGGAATTCTGTTATTGCTTTGGGTGAGTTCTTTCTGAGAAGATAGGCAGACGAAGGAAGGAGAACTTGCAATTCATTGCAAACAGCTAGTTGAGGGTATTTGTGAGGGACTTGGGGACTCCAAGTCAGGCAAGACCCAGAGACAAACTATAAGGAAAAGACCCTGGGTGGGGGGTGGTAGGGTGCACAGTAGAACCAGCAGCTTCCAGCTGGGTCCATTGTAACTGGGCACTGGAAAGGGGTGCTCAAACAACAAAGGTGCTCAGTCTTCGTGAGACCTTCCACGTGCTAACATTCTGCAGGACGGCAGACCTTGTATGTTAGTCCAGAGAGGATCTGGGCATTCCCACGTGGAGCTGCTCATCCATGGACCAGCCTGCAAAGAGATGTGGTCTTCACACCACTGTGGTGTGCCTAAGCCTCTCTTAATAACACAAAGGAGGAGACAGGAAGGGCTGTGTGTGCACTGTGTGCCTGGGCTGAGGAGCTGTCTCAGAATTCCACAAGGCCTTTGTTGGAGCGTGACATGATTTTATGAGACACGGAGCATTGACATCACAGGTGGAGCCCAGAGCTGGCTCAGTGGTGCCGTGATGAATGCTGTGTGGAGGACAAAAGATAAATCAAGCAAAACCTGGCCCGCCCTCTCTGGATATGTTGGCGTCCTGGGTAGCTTAAGGGATAGACAATGTCTCATAGGCTGGAGACGGATGTCCTAGATCAAGGCTGGCCAGGGCTGAGCCCTCCTCAAGCCTCTCTTTTCCTCCTGAGCCCTCACACGGTCGTCCTCCCTACCCGTGCATCTATGGAGATGTGGTCATATCGGACGGATGCCACAAAGACCTTATTTCAACTCATTCACCTTCATAAAAGCTATATCTCTGAATACACTCCTGCTCTGAGGTCACAGACGCAGGACTTCAATATGTGAACTTGGGGACACAGTTTAGTCAGTGCCACAGGCAATGTTATTGGGGTGATTTCACCAAACACAGGGATCGATCACAGTACTCTGGCCCTTCTTGTTCACCAAGCTTCCTCTGGCCTGCCCAGACCTGCTCCAGCCAGGATTTCTACCATCTGAAGCGTCCACTTGCAAGCTGAGTTCCACAGTCCTTCAGAACCTGCGTCCACGGTGGGATCCTTCATAGCAGACATTCAGTCTTCCCTTCCTCTTCCTCTGTTTCTCTTACCTCCTCCTCCCCACCTCCTCCCCTCCTCCTTCTTTCTCCTCCTCCTCTTCCTCCTCCTCTTCCTCTTTCTCCTCCTCTTCCACCTCCTCCTCTTCCTCCTCCTCTTCCTCCTCTTCCTCCTCTCCCTCCCCCTCCTCCTCTTCCTCCTCTCCCTCCTCCTTTCTCCTCCTCCTCCCTCCTCCTCCTCCTCCTCCTCCTCCTCCTCCCCCAAGGGCCATGTCACTGGGGCCATGCTGTTTAGGTAAACCAGGGCCTCTCATAAATGCCCCCATTTCACCCCTCACTCTCAGGATTGTGAGGCAAGGGCTGGCAGGAAAGGCCCCCATGAGCACAGTCCTCCTTTATAGAGTGCTCAGGGTCAGGGTAGAAGGCACCTGGAGCACTGTGGCACACAGGACTGAGCATCTGGCCTGGGAGTATGCTGATGCCCAGGGCTGCAGCACATCACACAACCTGGGGAAGGGCAGTGCTCAAAGCAGTGCTCAGAGTCCTGGAGGCTGAGATTCTGAAATCCACGTCTGCTCTCTGCTTTATCTAGCCCCTGGTCTTCCAGATGCTTATGGCTAGGGCAGCCTTTCTTCCATTACCTCTGTGTTCACTGACACAAGCCCCCTGCATCTGTGATCATCCCCATTACCTCCTCTTTCAAGGCCACTAGTCATAGGCTTTTGTGCTCAGCTCAAGATCCTTAATTTGATCCTTGCCTAGATTCGGGAGCATCTTGGGCTCTGGGGTGTGGGTGCGGATGATCCATTTCCAACTGCAGGAGCAGCTGGGCTCCCACAGCCTCCCACAAGCTAGGTTCTAAGGAGGGCACCATGCCCTGTGGTCACACTGCCTGCTCACGTGGTGTATTTGCAGACACTGACATGTCTTAAATATACAGAGCACAGAACACAGGACACCCATGCATCTACACGCCTGCTGCCAACCTGCGGTCATGGGCACATGGAAAGTGACTGGAGGGTGCAGGGGCAGCAGCGCGGTTGTGCAGGGGTCCTCTGCTGGATCCTCACACCACAGAGCCTTTGCAGATCTTGAAGTACCCAGGCCATGCTGTAGAAACCTAAAATGATTTTAAACAAGATGGCTTGGCTCATTCTGAGGCCCTTGACTGCCGCATTGGAAAGACTGGTGTCTTTGAGTTCGAGGTGATGCACAGACTGATCATAAAGGCATACATACTCTGTGGGCTGCACCGTGATGCCAACCTCCCTGTAGTCAATAGCAGACAATTAAGATAATAATGCCACCAGGTCGCCCTCTCCAGCCTTGTCAGGAGGAAACTGAGTCCAGACAAAAAGGAAAATGGCCTGATGAAGGTCACCCTACATGCAGGCAGAGGGGCCAACCTTGATTTGATTCTGCGTGCCTCTGGATTCAGGGCTACCTCCCCTCCACATGCCCAGGTGTCTCCGCACCTTTTCATGATGGTTCGAGCGCTTCATGCTTCCCGAGCACGATGACGACGGCTCTCCGCGCCCTCATGATGATGAGCAGTCTCTGTACCCTTCGTGATAATAAGGTTTTTCTGTGTTCTTCATAATGATGTTTTTCTTTGTTCCCCCATGATGGTGAGGGGTCTCCATATCTCCCCATGATGACAAATGCTCTTCCTCTTCTTGATGATGTAGAGATGCCTCTGTTCCCTCATGATGACTCGGGGTCTCTAAGCCCCTCACGGTGATGAAGGATCTCTGCTTCTCATCTCTTCCAATAATGAAGGGTCTCTATGTCCCTCATGATGACGAGGGGTCTCCCTGTGCCTCATGATGTCTGACATACAGCCCAGGAAAGTCCTTTGAGCACCTGGACTCCCCCAGGACAGGCTGGAGGACCCTGGTGCTATCTAAGAACAGCCCTACCACCAACTCTGAGCAGAAAAGACATCCAAGGCAAGCCCACCTCTTGTTTGTGCACACTCTGGGCTCACCTGGGGTCTGCTCAGCTGGAGTCCACTTTTTAAGGAGCATTTTGGAGATGAGGGAAACTCAGGCTTCACCCGGGTGGACTTCGGGAAATGCAGACTTTCAGGTGCATAGCAGGTGTCTGTGGCAAGCCCCACAGGGACCTTGTGTTTCACTCATAGTAAATGAAGTTTCCTGAGACTCCCAACCTTTCCCTCAGACAGGAAGGTGAAGGAAACACTGTTACTGTTGTTGGGTACAGATAGCAGAGGCTGAAGAGACTGTTGGATACAGAGATTGACACATGCTGAGAGCTTGTGAAGCAGAATGGTTGGCACATTGAGAAGGCAGGGAGGCAGGCTGGATTGTCAGGCTAGCTTGGGAGGTAGAAGAGGCAGAGAGGCAGGCTGGGTCGTCCAGGCTAGCTCAGGAGGTAGAAGAGGCAGAGAGGCAGGCTGGGTTGTCAGGCTAGCTCGGGAGGAGTCTGTCTGGTGGAAAGGAACGAAAGAAAGGCCTGGGTAGAAGGTGCCTCTCTCTGAATGGAGAGGATCTTCTGCCCTGTCCATCTGCTCACCTCCTGGAGCTGAGGGCTGCTTCCTGCTGGATCACGCTATTTGATAATGTTTTATCTCAGTGACAACCCATGGAAGCTTGTTAAACCTCAGCACACACAAAAAATATGATATATTATCTTGGATAACCTCCCTCCCCAATCTTCTCTGCATTTGGAGGAGCCTTGTTCCATGGAAACCCACAGCCAGGCTCTCCCTAAAGTGAGGGTGGTGTTCTGAGCTTTTAGAAAGAGACTTTTGCAGGGGCTGGAGAGATAGCCTAGCGGTTAAGAGCACCAACTGCTCTTGCAGAGGACCCGGGTTCGATCCCCAGCACCCACATGATGGCTAAGAACTGTCTGTAACTCCAATTCCAGGAGAACTCCAGTTCCAGGGGAATCTGAGACCCTCTTCTGACCTCCGCGGCATCGCACAACCCGGGTGCACAAACCTACATGCAGACAGTACATTCATACACATAAATAAAATTAAAAAAAAGAAAGAGCCTTTTGCAGTCAGCAGACAAGGTAGCTGCAGGGACACCTGGGGATGCTACCAGCAGTAAAGTCCTTGGGGTGCAGGGGGAAATTTGTCCACAAAGCAAAGACCCTGGGAGTTTGAACTCAGAGCATGGCTCCTGCCCACAGCAGTAGCTGAGGACCTGGGGAGACCACGTGGGCATGGTGAGGCAGAGGGTACAGGGTTAAACCTCAGCAATGTGCTCAGTTCCAGGTGATCCCCTAAGACATAGTGATGAGGGCCTCTCCCTGCTGTCAAATGAAGCTAGATCTGGAGGCAGCCAAGGTGGGCCTGAGGAATGAGGGGGTCTCCCAGGCAACACAGCCCCAGCCATCTTTTTATTTCTACTTGTAACTAAGGCTGAGACATGGTGAGTCTGCAATTCACATTCCTCAGTGGGCACAGAGGCCACTCCACCTCTCTGCCGCTCTGCCGCTCTGCCGCTCTGCCGCTCTGCCGCCCTGCCGCTCTGCCGCCCTGCCAGGATGCTGCAGGGTCTGGTACATGAGAAGAGATCCTCAGCTGCAGGGTGAAAGCAAACGGACCAGGATTGCAGAAGCGTTCACATGCCCCCATTCATACTCAACATAGGAAAGGGCGGTGTGCGGGCTGGAGAGATGGCTCAGCGGTTAAGAGCTGACTGCTCTTGCAGAGGACCCAGGTTCAATTCTCAGCACCCACATGGCAGCTAAGAACCGTCTTTAACTCCAGTTCCAGGGGAATCCGACACCCTCTTTTCTGACCTCCGCAGCATTGCATGACACGGGTGCACCAACCTACATGCAGACAGTGCACTCATACAGATAAAAGAAAAAAAAAAGGAAAGGAAAAGGAAAGGAAAAGGAAAGGGCCTTGGGACCTGAGGTGGCACAATGTGGAGGGTACAACGGGCCTGAGGCAGAGGGGCTGCTGGAACATCCCCAGGTACTCAGTGCCTCCAGGGCACTGTCACTGTGAGACTCATGTACTGTTCCCTGCCCAGCAAGCTTCTGCTCTCCATCTAGGTCCCAGGTGAGCCGTCTACACCCAGAGACCAGGACTTGGGGAGGTGGGGACCATGTGGGAGCCACCCCACTTAGTAATTCTTCTCAGCGCACAACAGATCTCTTATGAGAGCTTCTAACTATCCAGGCACACAGCTCCCTGAGTACTCTCACCCCACCTACATGGGATTTGGAAAATTAAAAAGGGATCTCTGGGATGGATGAAGCAGAAATCAGAATCTAAACTCCAGCAATGGGATGTAACAGTCAGTTTTTCTGGAGGAGCTCAAGACAGCTGGCTACAGAGGCAGGCACGTGGGATTTACACATGAACTGACAGGACACAGCCAAGCCCTTGTGCCCTCTAGGTCCACCTGGGAGCAGCTAAGTTGCTGAAAGACTTCAGACAACACCCAGCATCTGATACCTAGCACCTAGCAGCCAGTACCCACAAGGACAATGCAACTGTTGGCTATTTATGTTTTGAAAGTTATTTGTGATGTATTTTGTGACAATATTAATACAAGATATGATAGACGAAAAACAGCTATAAAAGGAAAACACTGATTATTTAACACTGGTGGAAGGCAGAGTCTATATTCTAGAAAAGTAAAAATTTAGATGAGTCTTGTGGGTATATACCCAAGAGTGGTATGACTGGGTCAAATGGCAAGCTCATTTTGAGTCTTCCAAGGGTTCTCCACACTGCTTTCCATAGTGGCTGTACAAGTTTACATTCCCACCAGCAATGGATGAGTGTTCCCCTTTCCCTGCAACCTCTCCAGCACTTGGTATCATTTGTTTTCTTGATCCTGGCCAGTCTTATCGGAGTGAGGTGATATCTTAGAGTGGTCTTAATTTGCATTTACCTAATTATTAGTGACGTTGAACAATTTTTAAGATGTTTCTCAGCCATCTCTAGTTCCTCCTCTGTGAAGTCTCTATTCAGTTCTTTGCTCCATCTTTTAAGTGATTCATTTGTTTTCTTTCTTCTTTGTTTTTTGAGTATACTCTAGAAATTAATGCTTTGTCAGATGTATCTGCAGTGAAGGTTTCCTCCCACTCTGTGGGTTTTCTCTTCACCTCCTTTATTGTTTCTTTTGATGTACAGAAGCTTTTGAGTTTAATGAGGTCCCATTTGTCAATTGTTGATCTTATTTCTTGTCTTTCTCTATGCCTATGTCTTGTAGTCTCCAATAGTAAAGTCTTTATAAGCTGTGTAATTAAGCAAAAATATATTAGTACAGGAAAGCTCTGATATCAGCAATGAATTATTCTGCCTAGGAGATGTTGGCTAGGGGATTCAAACCCCCCAAAATTATAAAAGCCTTTTGCCTATAACTGGGATATATGCAAGGAGAAAGGCAGTAAGTCACTGTTGTCGAATACATGGTGTGAGCATGAAAAATGTTATGAGATGTCACTTGCTAATGTACAACTGGCCTCTGAAATGCCAGAGAGTGTTACCAAAGGCCACTAAACCAATACAGCAAAATATTGGTCTCCTTGAGATAAGCAAGACTCCTCCATCAGTATCAGCTACACCTCAACTGCCTGGAGATACTATGCAACAATGGCAGCCATGTGTCTCTATATATCACAAATCTAACTGGCTATTAGCTCTCTCCTTGGAGGAGGAATAACTCACAGCGGATGCCACAAGCTTATGTCCTCTAGTGATTAGGAGATGTTATGAGCCACAATAAGAACTTGTCACCCTTTAGAGAGAAACCAGTTTGTAGGTTAGCATACCATCCAAGCATCTGTGTCTATGCTCACAGCTTAGCTTGCCATAATAATTAGTACTGCTTAAATGCCTGTACATCCAATTGCTTGTGCTTTGTTAGTATGAGTAAAAAGGTATCACTGGATAAGCCGTCAACCCATGAATGGAAACAACCTAAACAGACTAGAGTCCAAAACGACATCTCCAGAGAAAATAGACTGTTTTGCTTCTCACCCACTTGTACCCCTTTCCCAAAGCCTAGGGAACAAATCGCAGAAGAGGAGGCATGGTAGAATGTAAGGGTTGTGGAGAGATTGGGGTGAATCATGAGACTACAGCAATATAGACTGGACTCCTAATTGATCAACATGCCTGTGCATACAAGCATCTCCAACTGGATTATGGGAACATTGGGTTGTTCAAAATTTGGACATAGATACTTGCAAATTGGTTTTACATGAATGTTACTTACATTCATTGCTTACACTTAATAATTTGGCTCACTTCAAAAAAATGCACCAATTACCTAATTGGACGGCAAACTGAGTAACATTAATGTTATCTGAAAACAACTGTGTTATTATATTGTAGAATCCCTTAAAAAATAAACAAATAAAAGAGGGAAAAAAAACAAAAATGGAAAAAAAAATAAAGAAGTAATAGAAGAAAAAAAGACTCCTGAAAAAAAAAATATATATATATTCATGTGTATGGCTGAAATCTATATAACAAAAATTCACAATGTCAGGCAAACCTTCCTTTGAGTTGTTGGTCAGGATACTCCAAGAGACTCCCAAAATAATACATAGCATTGCCCCTCTCAGTTTGGGGAGCTGGGGATTCTCAAGTTGTCACTAAACAGATACAGCCAAGAATAAGAAATATGCAATAAAAATTATCTGAATTAAAAAAAAAAAGAAAAGTAAAAATTTATACAGCATATTATAAAATATCCAAACACACAGAACAGTTATAAAAACCGGTTAGAAAAACAAATGTAAATGAAATTGTAGTCAAAGCCCTTGGCAGGCAAGAGTGACTTCTCAAAGAGGCCATGAATATTCACAAATAGCAGTTCACCCTACCTGTATGACTGAGTATGCAACCAGGTGAACGCATTGCAGGAAGCCCAAGAAACAGAATGCCAGTCACTAAGGGAGGCTTGTGGAAGTTTACACCAGGCCACACAGCAGGCTTCAAGGAATAAAGATTTTTTTTATTTTATTTATTTATTTATTTGTTTATTTATTTTTTGGTCTTTTTGAGACAGGGTCTCCCTGTAGTCCCAGCTGTCCTGGAACTCACTCTGTAGACCAGGCTGGCCTTGAACTCACAAAGATCTGCCTGCCTCTGCCTCCCAAGTGCGAGGATTAAAGGCGTGCAACACCACGCCCGGCAATTTTATTTATTTTTGCATGTGTATAAGTGTACTGTCTGCATGTAGGTTTGTGCACCCATGTCGTGCAATGCCGCGAAGGTCAGAAGAGGGTGTCAGATTCCCCTGGAACTGGAGTTCTCCTGGAATTGGAGTTACAGACGGTTCAGCTGCCATGTGGGTGCTGGGGATCGAACCCAGGTCCTCTGCAAGAGCAGTCGATGCTCTTAACTGCTAGGCTATCTCTCCAGCCCCAGGAATAAAGAATTTTATACTACAGTCTCAAATACACAGACCTCTACCACCAGGATGGGTAATGCTTCACAATGCCAGCCCCAATGCCCAGTGTAAGAAAGCAATCCTTATGGTGCATTTTCAGTATGATGTATATTTAGAGATTATCACCAGACAGACAAACAGGAAGCACTGGGCCCCTGTCTTCCCTAGCTGGAGCCTGCTTGACTGGACACTGTCAGGTCAAGCTAAGCTTGAAAGGTTACAGTGGTCTGCTACATGACTGAAGCCATGTGTCAGAAGATGGGGGAATCTAGAACCCCAGGATGAGCATCAGATAAGGCTTTGTGTCTTAAACCTGCATGACATGGAATCTGGGGAGGGGGCAAGGCTAGATGCCAGGGAGATTGAACTTCCCTGAGGAACTCATCCAATAAGAACCTCAGGGGGCAGAAAATGCACTTAGGAATAGAAAAAAATCACTGTTTTATGCCTAATCAGCACACCCCCCTTCTCTGGACTGACACGGGATTTGCAAGGTTGCAAATTAAACTTCACTTTTTATTTTATAGTTTGTATAATTAAAATTTTTATTTTGGGAGGAATTTCCTACATGAGGCCTGTATTACATCATTTCAACCCCTCCCTCTCCTCCTCCAAATTCTCCCCCATCCCTACCAACTCTGTCTCAATTTTGTAATAACTTTTTAAATTCTTTTATTTTAATGTTTTAATTTGTTAATATATATTTTGTACAAGATTATCAAATCTAGACCCGTGTCCCCCGACCCCACCAGAATTCATGTATCCTGCCAAACATGTTTTTTATATCTTTCTCAGTCTTTCTCAAAATTCTCCATGTGGAAGTTGACTATTTTGAGCAGAAGTTCACTGTTTCAGTCAGTTCTTTGATGCAGTCCTTTCTGTTGTTGTTGTTTCCAATATGCATCACTCTCAACTACTTGGACAAAAGCTCAAGGGGCCATGCACGAGAAATACTCACAACTAGGTAATTGGCACTAGCACCCACAGATGAGGGATACCATTCATCGTTTGTTTTNCGCTTCCCTCCTGAGGCTGAACACTGGGCTCCTTTCTTAATCTGGTCCACTGAGCAGGCTCCAACAAGCCCAATAACCCAATGATAAATTCTTCAGGGTGCCACACAGTGTTCTCAGGCCACCAATTGTTACCCAAGCCCCAAATACTTGCTTTGCCAGGGACTTGGGGACTCCAAGTCAGGCGGGACCCAGAGACAGACTCATCTCATAGGGAAAAGACTCTGGGGAGGGAGGCAGGGTGCACAGCAGCACCAGCCAGTTCCAGCTGGGTCCATTGCCAGACACCAGGGCCTGCTATTGGTGTCACCTGTCGGTGGGACATAGGAGAACCCCTGGATCTAGTCTCCTGACTCCTGTAGCTGGGCAGGAAGAAAGCTCACCTGGACACTGTGTTTCATCTCTAGCTCTGCGGGCTGGCCTGACCACTCTTCTGGCTCGTGTAGTGCATTTCTGACCCTTCAGCTATTAGTGTCAATGGTGGTGTGGCTGTAGCACCCAGATCCCCCCTAAGTTACCTGAAATTTAATGATGCTGCACCTTCCTGAGAGGAGGAGCCCTTCTGTCCGTGACAGAGCACTGCTGCAATCAGCTGCCCTGCCCTGCCCTGCTCACATCGTGCAGCAGATTTTGCAGTGCCAGAAGCCATTCCACCATTTGTCCCCACATGAGCTTATCAGCCATGTCTTCTTGGGAATTCTGTTATTGCTTTGGGTGAGTTCTTTCTGAGAAGATAGGCAGACGAAGGAAGGAGAAACTTGCAATTCATTGCAAACAGCTAGTTGAGGGTATTTGTGAGGGACTTGGGGACTCCAAGTCAGGCAAGACCCAGAGACAAACTATAAGGAAAAGACCCTGGGTGGGGGGTGGTAGGGTGCACAGTAGAACCAGCAGCTTCCAGCTGGGTCCATTGTAACTGGGCACTGGAAAGGGGTGCTCAAACAACAAAGGTGCTCAGTCTTCGTGAGACCTTCCACGTGCTAACATTCTGCAGGACGGCAGACCTTGTATGTTAGTCCAGAGAGGATCTGGGCATTCCCACGTGGAGCTGCTCATCCATGACCAGCCTGCAAAGAGATTGTGGTTCATTACCAACACATTCAGATTGTTGCACCTTCACGTGGTGCCTAAGCCTCTCTAATAACACAAGGAGGAGACAGGAAGGCTGTGTGTGCACTGTGTGCCTGGGCTGAGGAGCTGTCTCAGAATTCCACAAGGCCTTTGTTGGAGCGTGACATGATTTTATGAGACACGGAGCATTGACATCACAGGTGGAGCCCAGAGCTGGCTCAGTGGTGCCGTGATGAATGCTGTGTGGAGGACAAAAGATAAATCAAGCAAAACCTGGCCCGCCCTCTCTGGATATGTTGGCGTCCTGGGTAGCTTAAGGGATAGACAATGTCTCATAGGCTGGAGACGGATGTCCTAGATCAAGGCTGGCCAGGGCTGAGCCCTCCTCAAGCCTCTCTTTTCCTCCTGAGCCCTCACACGGTCGTCCTCCCTACCCGTGCATCTATGGAGATGTGGTCATATCGGACGGATGCCACAAAGACCTTATTTCAACTCATTCACCTTCATAAAAGCTATATCTCTGAATACACTCCTGCTCTGAGGTCACAGACGCAGGACTTCAATATGTGAACTTGGGGACACAGTTTAGTCAGTGCCACAGGCAATGTTATTGGGGTGATTTCACCAAACACAGGGATCGATCACAGTACTCTGGCCCTTCTTGTTCACCAAGCTTCCTCTGGCCTGCCCAGACCTGCTCCAGCCAGGATTTCTACCATCTGAAGCGTCCACTTGCAAGCTGAGTTCCACTTAAGAGTCAGGGGGAAGAGGGGCAGTGATACGAGCGGAAAGACGAGCAAACTACGAGCGATGTAGATCATCCACGGAATACGAACGGGAGCATCCTTCAACAGCATCCTTGGCCCTTCATCTCCGTCCTCTCCCTTATCCCTCCTCCTCCCCCTCCTCCCCCCTCCTCCTCTTCTCCCTCGCCTTTCCTCTTCCTCTGCTCCTCCGCTCACTCCCTCTCGCTTCTCTCCCTCTCCCCCCCTCTCCTCTTCCTCCCTCTCCTCCTCCCTCCCTCCTCCCTCCTCTCCCCTCCCCCTCCTCCCCCAAGGGCCATGTCACTGGGGCCATGCTGTTTAGGTAAACCAGGGCCTCTCATAAATGCCCCCATTTCACCCCTCACTCTCAGGATTGTGAGGCAAGGGCTGGCAGGAAAGGCCCCCATGAGCACAGTCCTCCTTTATAGAGTGCTCAGGGTCAGGGTAGAAGGCACCTGGCAGCACTGTGGCACACTAGGACCTGAGCATCTGGCCTGGGAGTATGCTGATGCCCAGGGCTGCAGCACATCACACAACCTGGGGAAGGGCAGTGCTCAAAGCAGTGCTCAGAGTCCTGGAGGCTGAGATTCTGAAATCCACGTCTGCTCTCTGCTTTATCTAGCCCCTGGTCTTCCAGATGCTTATGGCTAGGGCAGCCTTTCTTCCATTACCTCTGTGTTCACTGACACAAGCCCCCTGCATCTTTGATCATCCCCCTTACCTCCTCTTTCAAGGCCACTAGTCATAGGCCTTTGTGCTCAGCTCAAGATCTTAATTTGTCCTTGCCTAGATTCGGGAGCATCTTGGGCTCTGGGGTGTGGGTGCGGATGATCCATTTCCAACTGCAGGAGCAGCTGGGCTCCCACAGCCTCCCACAAGCTAGGTTCTAAGGAGGGCACCATGCCCTGTGGTCACACTGCCTGCTCACGTGGTGTATTTGCAGACACTGACATGTCTTAAATATACAGAGCACAGAACACAGGACACCCATGCATCTACACGCCTGCTGCCAACCTGCGGTCATGGGCACATGGAAAGTGACTGGAGGGTGCAGGGGCAGCAGCGCGGTTGTGCAGGGGTCCTCTGCTGGATCCTCACACCACAGAGCCTTTGCAGATCTTGAAGTACCCAGGCCATGCTGTAGAAACCTAAAATGATTTTAAACAAGATGGCTTGGCTCATTCTGAGGCCCTTGACTGCCGCATTGGAAAGACTGGTGTCTTTGAGTTCGAGGTGATGCACAGACTGATCATAAAGGCATACATACTCTGTGGGCTGCACCGTGATGCCAACCTCCCTGTAGTCAATAGCAGACACATTTAAGCATAATAATGCCACCAGGTCGCCCTCTCCAGCCTTGTCAGGAGGAAACTGAGTCCAGACAAAAAGGAAAATGGCCTGATGAAGGTCACCCTACATGCAGGCAGAGGGGCCAACCTTGATTTGATTCTGCGTGCCTCTGGATTCAGGGCTACCTCCCCTCCACATGCCCAGGTGTCTCCGCACCTTTTCATGTGGTTCGAGCGCTTCATGCTTCCCCGAGCACGATGACGACGGCTCTCCGCGCCCTCATGTGATGAGCAGTCTCTTTACCTTCTCTGATAATAAGGTTTTTCTGTGTTTCTTATAATGATGTTTTCTTTGTTCCCCCATGATGGTGAGGGGTCTCCATATCTCCCCATGATGACAAATGCTCTTCCTCTTCTTGATGATGTAGAGATGCCTCTGTTCCCTCATGATGACTCGGGGTCTCTAAGCCCCTCACGGTGATGAAGGATCTCTGCTTCTCATCTCTTCCAATAATGAAGGGTCTCTATGTCCCTCATGATGACGAGGGGTCTCCCTGTGCCTCATGATGTCTGACATACAGCCCAGGAAAGTCCTTTGAGCACCTGGACTCCCCCAGGACAGGCTGGAGGACCCTGGTGCTATCTAAGAACAGCCCTACCACCAACTCTGAGCAGAAAAGACATCCAAGGCAAGCCCACCTCTTGTTTGTGCACACTCTGGGCTCACCTGGGGTCTGCTCAGCTGGAGTCCACTTTTTAAGGAGCATTTTGGAGATGAGGGAAACTCAGGCTTCACCCGGGTGGACTTCGGGAAATGCAGACTTTCAGGTGCATAGCAGGTGTCTGTGGCAAGCCCCACAGGGACCTTGTGTTTCACTCATAGTAAATGAAGTTTCCTGAGACTCCCAACCTTTCCCTCAGACAGGAAGGTGAAGGAAACACTGTTACTGTTGTTGGGTACAGATAGCAGAGGCATGAAGAGACTGTTGGATACAGAGATTGACCACATGCTGAGAGCTTGTGAAGCAAATGGTTGGCACATGAGAAGGCAGGAGGCAGGCTGGATTGTCAGGCTAGTTGGGAGTAGAAGAGGCAGAGAGGCAGGCTGGGTGTCCAGGCTAGCTCAGGAGGTAGAAGAGGCAGAGAGGCGGCTGGGTTGTCAGGCTAGCTCGGGAGGAGTCTGTCTGGTGGAAAGGAACGAAAGAAAGGCCTGGGTAGAAGGTGCCTCTCTCTGAATGGAGAGGATCTTCTGCACCTGTCCATCTGCTCACCTCCTGGAGCTGAGGGCTGCTTCCTGCTGGATCACGCTATTTGATAATGTTTTATCTCAGTGACAACCCATGGAAGCTTGTTAAACCTCAGCACAACACAAAAAAAATGATTATTATCTTGGATAACCTCCCTCCCCAACTTCTCTGCATTTGGAGGAGCCTTGTTCCATGGAAACCCACAGCCAGGCTCTCCCTAAAGTGCAGGGTGTGTGTTCTGAGCTTTTAGAAAGAGAACTTTTGCGGGGGCTGGAGGATAGCCCGCGGTTAAGAGCACCAATCGCTCTTGCAGGGACCCGGGTTTCGATCCCCAGCCCCACATATGGCTAAGAACTGTCTGAAACTCCAATTCCGGAGAACTCCAGTCCGGGAATTAGAGGACCCTCTTCTGACCTCCGCGGCCATCGCACAACCCGGGTGCACAAACCTACATGCAGGAAGTACAATTCCATACACATAAATAAATTAAAAAAAAGAAAGAGCCTTTTTGCAGTCAGCAGACAAGGTAGCTGCAGGGACACCTGGGATGCTACCAGCAGTAAAGTCCTTGGGGTGCAGGGGGAAATTTGTCCACAAAGCAAAGACCCTGGGAGTTTGAACTCAGAGCATGGCTCCTGCCCACAGCAGTAGCTGAGGACCTGGGGAGACCACGTGGGCATGGTGAGGCAGAGGGTACAGGGTTAAACTCGCAATGTGCTCAGTTCCAGGTGATCCCCTAAGACATAGTGATGAGGGCCTCTCCCTGCTGTCAAATGAAGCTAGATCTGGAGGCAGCCAAGGTGAGGCCTGAGGAATGAGGGGGTCTCCCAGGCAACACAGCCCCAGCCATCTTTTTATTTCTACTTGTAACTAAGGCTGAGACATGGTGAGTCTGCAATTCCATTCCTCAGTGGGCACAGAGGCCACTCCACCTCTCTGCCGACTCTGCCCTCTGCCGCTCTGCCGCTCTGCCGCTCCTGCCGCTCTGCCGCCCGCCAGGATGCTGCAGGGTCTGGTACATGAGAAAGAGATCCTCAGCTGCAGGGTGAAAGCAAACGGACCAGGATTGCAGAAGCGTTCACATGCCCCCATTCATACTCAACATAGGAAAGGGCGGTGTGCGGGTGGAGAGATGGCCGCGAGTTAAGAGGACTGCCTCTGCAGGGACCCAGGTCAATTCCAGCACCCCTGGCAGCTAAGAAGTCTTAACTCCGTTCAGGGACCGACACCCTCTTTTCGACCTCCGCAGCATGCAAGCACGGGTGCACCAACCTAATGTAGACAGTGCACCATACAGATAAAAAAAAAAAAAAGGAAAGGAAAAGGAAGGAAAAGGAAGGGCCTGGGACCTGGGTGGCACAATGTGGAGGGTACAACGGGCCTGAGGCAGAGGGGCTGCTGGAACATCCCCAGGCTACTCAAGTGCCTCCAGGGCACTGTCACTGTGAGACCTCATGTACTGTTCCCTGCCCGGCAAGCTTCTGCCTCTCCAATCTAGGTCCCAGGTGAGCCGTCTACACCCAGAGACCAGGACTTGGGGGAGGTGGGGAACCATGTGGGAGCCACCCCAGCTTAGTAATTCTTCTCAGCGCACAACAGATCTCTTATGAGAGCTTCTAACTATCCAGGCACACAGCTCCCTGAGTACTCTCACCCCACCTACATGGGATTTGGAAAATTAAAAAGGGATCTCTGGGATGGATGAAGCAGAAATCAGAATCTAAACTCCAGCAATGGGATGTAACAGTCAGTTTTTCTGGAGGAGCTCAAGACAGCTGGCTACAGAGGCAGGCACGTGGGATTTACACATGAATGACAGGACACAGCCAAGCCCTTGTGCCCTCTAGGTCCACCTGGGAGCAGCTAAGTTGCTGAAAGACTTCAGACAACACCCAGCATCTGATACCTAGCACCTAGCAGCCAGTACCCACAAGGACAATGCAACTGTTGGCTATTTATGTTTTGAAAGTTATTTGTGATGTATTTTGTGACAATATTAATACAAGATATGATAGACGAAAAACAGCTATAAAAGGAAAACACTGATTATTTAACACTGTGGAAGGCAGAGTCTATATTCTAGAAAAGTAAAAATTAAGATGAGTCTGTGGGTATATACCCCTCAAGAGTGGTATGACTGGGTCAAATGCAAGCTCATTTTGAGTCTTCCAAGGTTCTCCACACAGCTTTCCACAGTGGTCTGGGTTACAGTTTATTCCCACCAGCAATGGATGAGTGTTCCCCTTTCCCTGCAACCTCTCCAGCACTTGGTATCATTTGTTTTCTTGATCCTGGCCAGTCTTATCGGAGTGAGGTGATACTATAGAGTGGTCTTAATTTGCATTCCCTAATTTTAGTGAGTTGAACAATTTTAAGATGTTTCTCAGCCATCTCTAGTTCTCCTCTGTGAAGTCTCTATTCAGTTCTTTGCTCCATCTTTAAGTGATTCATTTGTTTTCTTTCTTCTTGTTTTTTTGAGTATACTCTAGAAATTAAGTTTGTCGATGTATTGCAGTGAAGGTTTCCTCCACTCTGTGGGTTCTCTTTCCTCCCCCTTTATTGTTTCTTTTTGTGTACAGAAGCTTTTGAGTTTTAATGAGGTCCCATTTGTCAAATTGGTTATCTTATTTCTTTGTCTTTCTCTATGCCTATGTCTTGTGTCTCCCTGAAAGTTCTTTATAAGCTGTGTATTAAGCCAAATATATTCGTACAGGAGCTCTGATAATCAGCACGAATTATTCTGCCTAGGAGATGTTGCTAGGGATCAAACCCCCCACAAATTATAAAAGCCTTTGCCTATAACTGGGATAATACTGCAAGAGGAAAGGCAGTAAGTGCCTGTTAGTCGAATCACCTTGGTGTGAGCATGAACAAATGATTATGAGGATGTCACTTGCTAATTACAAACGGCCTCTGGAAAGCCAGAGAGTGTTACCAAAGGCCACTAAACCATACAGAAATATTGGTCATCCTTGAGATAACAAGCAAGACTCCTCATCAGTATCAGCTACACCTCAACTGCCTGGAGATTATGTCAACATGGCAGCCATGTGTCTCATATATCACAAATTCCTAACTGGCTATTAGCTCTCTCCTTGAGGAGGATAACTCTACAGGGGATGCCACAGCTTATGTCCTCTAGTATTAGGAGATGTTATGAGCCACAATAAAGAACTTGTCACCCTTTAGAGAGAAACCAAGTTTGTGGATTAGCATACCATCAAAGCATCTGTGTCTATGCTCACGCTTAGCTTGCCATAATAATTAGTACTGCTTAAATGCCTGTCATCCAATTGCTTGTGCTTGTTTAGTATGAGTAAAAGGGTAATCACTGGATAAGCCGTTCAACCCATGAATGGAAACAACCTAAACAGACTAGAGTCCAAAACGACATCTTCCAGAGAAAAATAGACTGTTTTGCCTTCTCACCCACTGTGTACCCCTTTCCCAAAACCAGGGAACAAATCGCCAGAAGAGGAGGCATGGTAGAATGTAAGTGTTGTGGAGAGATTGGGGTGAATCTGAGACTACAGCAATATAGACTGGACTCCTAATTGATCAACATGCCTGTGCATACAGCCTCCAACTGGACTATGGGAAACATGTTGGGTTGTTCAAATTTGGACCTAGATACTTGCAAATTGGTTTTACAATGAATGTACTTTACATCATTGCTTACACTTAATAATTGGCTCACTCAACAAAAATGCCACCAATTACCTATGCTCACTTCTTTTGGACCGGCAAACTGAGTAGTATGTTATCTGAAAACAACTGTGTAGTTATTATATTGTAGAATCCCTTAAACAAATAAACAAAATAAAAGAGGAAAAAAAAACAAAAAGGAAAAAAAAAAAAGAATTAAAGAAAAAAAATTAACTATGTACAATATATATATATTCATGTGTTATGGCTGAAAATCTATATAACAAAAATTCACAATGTCAGGCAAACCTTCCTTTGAGTTGCTGGTCAGGTACTCCCAACGACTCCCAAAATAATACATAGCATTGCCCCTCTCAGTTTGGGGAGCTGGGGATTCTCAAGTTGTCACTAAACAGATACAGCCAAGAATAAGAAATATGCAATAAAAAATTATCTGAATTAAAAAAAAACAAGAAAAGTAAAAATTTATACCTCTATTATACATATCCAAACACACAGAACAGTTATAAAAACCGGTTAGAAAAACAAATGTAAATGAAATTGTAGTCAAAGCCCTTGGCAGGCAAGAGTGACTTCTCAAAGAGGCCATGAATATTCACAAATAGCAGTTCACCCTACCTGTATGACTGAGTATGCAACCAGGTGAACGCATTGCAGGAAGCCCAAGAAACAGAATGCCAGTCACTAAGGGAGTGCTTGTGGAAGTTTACACCAGGCCACACAGCAGGCTTCAAGAATAAGATTTTTTTTTATTTTATTTATTTATTTATTTGTTTATTTATTTTTTGGTTTTTGGACAGGGTCTCCCTGTAGTCCCAGTGCTCCTGGACACTCACTTCTGTAGACCAGGCTGGCTTGAAACTTCACAAAGATCTGCCTGCCTCTGCTCCCCCAAGTGCGAGGATTAAAGGCGTGCAACACCACGCCCGGCAATTTTATTAATTTTATGCCGTGTTATAAGTGTACTGTCTGCACATGTAGGTTTGTGCACCAGTGTCGGCATGCCGCGGAGGTCAGAAGAGGGTGTGTCAAATTCCCCTGGAACTGGAGTTCTCCTGGAAATTGGGTTACAGACGGTTCAGCTGCCATGTGGGTGCTGGGGATCGAACCCAGGTCCTCTGCAAGAGCAGTCGATGCTCTTAACTGCTAGGCTACTCTCCAGCCCAGGAATAAGGAATTTTATACTACAGTGCTCAAGATACACAGACCTCTACCACCAGGATGGGTAATGCTTCACAATGCCAGCCCCAATGCCCAGTGTAAGAAAGCAATCCTTATGGTGCATTTTCAGTATGATGTATATTTAGAGATTATCACCAGATAGAGCTAACACAGGTAATGGCACTGGCCCTGTCCTTCGCTGCTGTTTAGTGCTACTGATGCAGCCTGCTGACTGGACACTGTCAGGTTCAAAGCGAAGCGGGAACGGTTAAGGGGCGGGCGACATGCGCCGACCGAGAATGCCATGGCCGTCAGAAGAGGGAGGGATTAGCACGCAGAACCACTTCAGGCGGGCAGTCGTTGAGAAGGGGGGCTAGCGCCCGCAACCTAACCTGCTCCGGACCCATGGCGAGCGGCGGGAGGCGGGGCCACCACAGTGCTGACGTATTTTGCTCTTCAGGGACGCCATGGACAACCGGGCCACGGCAGTGCGAGGCATCCGCAACGATCAGTAAACCCCTGTGCAAGGGGGCCATGACCCACTCATCTGCCACGCCGCACGCGACACGCAGCCATACTATTATAAACTCTGTGTCCCGCGGCGGAGCGGGGCACGCCCTCCCCCCCTCCCCCTTCTTCTTTCCCCCCCCCCCCCCCCGAACTCATGCATAACCACCACCCTATCACCGACACGGCGGCGATTTTGTCACGTGCGAGGTTTGCACAGGGGTGACACTAACAGGAAACGGCTTCGTGGGATTTATCGGTCGGTCTAACGTAACCCAATGGGTAGCCTTTGGCCACGGAATGGTCCTACATGTGATGTGCCTGTGTACTACCATCCGCGGTCACACCCCACCTCCCTTACTTGCTCCGCTACACAATTCTGCCCACCCCCATCTCTACACAAACGCGGCTCTTCACCATGCTGTAATGACTTTGTACCTACTTCTTTTTTTGCTTTAATGTCCTTGTTCCCAATTTGTTAATACTATTTTGTACAATCGCCCCACTTATTGTACAAATCTAGGAACACCTCCGTGTCTAACCCGACGCCTCCACTTCACAGATATTTTAATTTATCCTGTTTCCCAAACACACTGATGCTCTCTAACCTCCTTTCCCTCCAGTTTTTTTTCTCCTTCCTCAACATTACTCATGCTGCGTAACGTTGACCATTCTGAGCCACCCCGATAGTCTCATTTCTTTGTTGCCCGCGCCATGTCTTTCTCTTCTGCACTCGCCACGCTCTTCTTTGTCTTCCTGTTTGTTTTGTTTCCAATTTGTCAATACACTCTAATCACCCCTTGCCCGACACCAAAGTTCCCTATGGTGCGCCATCGCCACGAGCACAATACTCACCAACTATGTGGTACGTGGTCTATTATCATAGCACACACACGATGAGGGTTTTCACCCCATTATATGCCTTTGTTCTTCTGGGAATGTGTTTCTCTACCGTCAACCCCCTCCGGCATGACGCTGATAGCTCCAGGACCACTTTCCATTTGCCAAACGCTCACATTGATTCGGCTATCTCTTCTTTACTGCTGCCTGTAGACACTCCACTTTTGCTGCCCTACCGCCCCACTTCTTAACACATCCTTCTCTTCGTATATCCCACATCAGTACCCGTTTGAGCGCAGCCATTGGGGTTGTGTTTCTCTCCATCTCCCTCTCTCATATTGCTGACAGCACTCTCATGTTTTTTCCCCCTCGATATCTCTACCCCTACAATTATCATCTCGGTTCCATGACCATGTTCATCCTCTGCCTCCTTACGTGGCCTCGACGACATTACTGTGCGCTCAAGCCTAGCTTCGAGCTCGGTATGGCCTGGCGTCACCTGGTTGGCCAACCGTCTCATTCCACACAGTCCTTCCACCTATCGGGTTCTCACCACCCACCCCCTGTCTCTTCCCCCATCGCTCGCTCGGCTTTGTGTATCTGAGCAGTACCATTTCCCACCACCCCAGCAGTGGTAGTGAGGTTCCCCTTCCCCCCCAGCACCCTATCCAGCACTTGCCCGTATTCATTTGTTTTCTCGCTCCATTGTACAAGCTCTTTTTGGTATGCTAAGCATGATATCTCTAATACGTATCGTTTTGACTTCTGACAATCTCATTAATGATCTCAGTGCGACGGAACTTTAAATTCTAAGCATGTTTCCCAGCCATCCTCTTTAATTTCCTCACATTTGTGACAGTCTCTGTTGAAGCTCCACCTCTGGTCATATTTGCCCCCTATTGAGTGCGGTCACTTTGTTTCTTCTCCTTATTTTGGCTCTTCCTGCTTACGCTAGGCTTATATACTTATGGAAATGCCAATGCTTCTGTACAGTGCTTTCTTTGACCGGCGGACGCCGCGCGCCTCCTTCACACTCCGTCGCGGGATTTTCTATTCACTTCCATGATCATGTTGCTTTGATGCGATGGAGAGAGACTAATTTTGGAGTTTAAGATTTGAAATTCCTGACCGAGTGGGAGGAAAGTGGTAGGAGCACCCTTCACCGCCGAAGGGAAAACCTCTGACAGGGTAGAGAAAAAGCATTTTTGATTTCCATTCAACTTCCTGCTACCGTAACCCGTTGCCCCCGCTCATCCCTACAACTTCATTCCTTTGCTGCAGTGCTCCTCCTCAGCTAAGCCTCTCGCCCCCTCCCCCCCTCTTCGTTCCCCCTCGCTGATTGCATTTTTTAGGAAAACGTCTTTTTCTATGCCTACTGTCCCCCCCTATACCGCTTTCTCGCCTTCTGCAACCCCTTCTTTTCCTCCATTTCACCCTTCATTGAGCTTCGTTTGGGTTTCACGTTTGAGGTATATTTAATCCACTCGGAGTTGACTTTTGTACAGGGTTAGGGGTAGGAGTTTAATTTCATTCTACTACAAGTGGTGATCCATTTTGCCAACACATTGCTTGCGAAGATGCTGCTCTTTCCTCCATGTGCTTCTTGGCCCCCTGTAAACACATATGAGCTGCGAACATTGAAATTGTGCTCAAGTTTGGAACTTCTGTTTTGTTCCATTGGTCACAGGTCTGTTTTTGTGCCAGAACAAAACCATGTTTTATGGCTATAGCCTGTAGTATAGTTTGAAGTCTGGTATAGAGCTACCTTGTGTGCCTTTTCATCCGGGTTGGCTTTGGCTATTCGGGGTCTTTTGTTTTTCCAACATGAATTGAAGGACTTTTTTCCAAGCCCAAGAAGAAACTCTTGGTGATTTAAGGGATTGCGTTAAATCTAAAGAGGAGTTGAGTTTGGGTTTAGAATTGGACTTTTTGCTCTGTTCTTTTCTTTTCAACTCAATCCATTGGCATGGGAGGTTTTTCCATCTTCTGATGTCTTCCTCAATTTCTTTCTTTAAAGGGGTTTTACAATTTTTGTTGTTGTTAGCGATCCTTGGTGTCTTTGGTTAGGTTTGTCCTAGGTATATTATTGTTTGAGGCTGGCTATGTGAGTGTGAAGGTTCTCTTGAAATTCCTTCTCCAGTTGCTTGTTGCTGGTGTAAAGAAATTTAAACTTAAACTGATTTTTAGGTTAATTTTGTTTCCTGCCACTTTGCGAAGTTGTTAATCATTTCTAGGCCTGGTTCTGGTGGAGGAAGTTTTAGCTCCCTTAACCTAACACAATCATATCATCACCAAATACAGATTCGCTCTACTCCTCTTTTTCCAATTAGTATTCCTTTAATTTACTTTTCTTGCTTTATTGCCCAAGCAAGCGTTTCAAGCACTCTATTGAAAAAGAGTGGTGACAGGGGGCCGGCGAAGCCTTGCAGATTTCCTACCTTTCAAGGGAATGTTTTTCGTTTCCCCATTAAGATGATATTGGCTGGGGTTTCCTGTTATATGGCTTTGATTACATTGGGAAGGCTACCTCCAATCCAATACCTCTAGGACTTTAAGCATGAAGGGATGTAGATTTGTCAAAGGCTTTTTCCACATCAATTGAGATGATGCTGTGGTTTTGTCTTTCAGGCCATTTATTTGCTTGATGATAGTTATTGATTTCATATGTTGAACGATCCCTGCATCTCTGGTTGTGAAACCACCTTGGTCATGATGGATGATCTTCTGGATGGAGTCTGTATGCGATCTGCCAGTTTATCCTGTTTCGAATGTTGGCATCTGTGTTCACTAGGTAGATGGGTCTATAGTTCTCCTTTTGTTGTATCTTTGCCTGGTTTTGTAATGAGTGATGCTGGCTTCATACAAGGAATTTGGGGAATTCCCTCTGTTTGTATCCTTTTAAACAGTTTCAGTATTCTGGTTTGGAGGTTGTTTTTGAACTTTTTATCGAATCTGCGTGCAACTATCTAGGCTTGGGGCTTTTTCTACTTTGGAGGTTTCTTAATACCTCTTCAATTTCTTCATAAATTTGGGTTCTTTTTAAGCTGTCGATTCTCTTCTTGGTTGCGCTTTGTTGATTCCAGGATTTCAGGTATTCACCCATTTCTTCTAGATCTTCAAACTTGATAGAGTTATCTAGGTTTTTGATGAAGTATTCTTGTATGATTTTCTGGATCTTTTCCTTGTCTGTTGTGATATTTCCCTTTCATCATGGATTGTATTGATTTGGACTTGTTCTCTCTCTCTTTTGGTTTAACGGGTTAAGAGTTTGTTCTATCTTGTTTATTCTTTCAAAGAACCAACTTTTACATTCATTGCTTTTTTCCCATATTGTTTATTTTTGTTTCTATTTCATTGATTCCACTCTGATTTTTGTTATTTTTTCCTGTCTGTTGGCATTAGGCTTCACTGTGTTTGTTGCCTCTCAAGTGCTTTTAGCTGCAGTGTTAATTATTCACTTGTGCTCTTTCTGTTTTTGTTAATGTATACACCAGTGCTTAAAACCTTCCCTCTTCTTAGTACTGCTTTTTAAGGGATTCCCATAGGTTTGTTGTGTTGTTTGTCATTTGTCATTTAGTTCCAGGAATGTTTTATTTCTTTCTTTATCTTCCTTGACCCATTCAATTCAAGAGTGTGTTGTTTAGTCTCCATGTGTTCTTGTAGGCGGTAGGGCTTATCTGGTGTTGATGTTGAGCTTTGGTCTGATCGAAGCATGAAATTATTTCAATCTTTTTGTATTTGTGGAGGTTTCTCTATGTCCCAGTATGTGGTCGATTTTTGAGAATGTTCCATGGGGTGCTGTGTAGAAAGTGTATTCTCTGCCATTTGGGTGGAATTTTCAGTTACAGTTCCATGAGGGTAAAATTTGGTGTTCATCTCGTTCGTTTCAGATGTCTCTCTGTTTTTCTTTGTCCTGTTGACATGTCCAAAAGGGCCAAGTGGGGTATTGAAGTCCCCTACTATGAGTGTACTGGGTTAGTCTGCTCTTACTTGTGGTCCTGGAGAACTGTCTTTTTATAAAAGTTTGGTGCACCAGAGCTTGGTGAATATTTTCATAATTGTGACATCTTCTAGGTGAATTGTTCCTTTGATAAACATGAATGGCCTTCTTGTCTCTTTTGATTTTCTTTTACTTTGAAGTCCTTTTGTCTGATATTAACATAGACCACCTGCTTTCTTTTGGTACCATTGCTTGGATATTTTTTTCCATCCTTTCACTTTAAGGTGCGTTGCCTGCTTGAAGTAAGTGTTTCTTGTAGAATGCATATCAATGGGTTCTGTTTCCCAATCCAATATCCCAATCATTTGTCTTTTTATTGAGAATTAGTCCATTAATATTTTTGGTTATGACTGATAGGTTTGGTTGCTTCCTTTTGCCTTATTATCCATTGCGGTTTTGGTTTAGGTTTTTGCGTCTTCAGTTATGCTTTTATTGATTTCTCTTTCTAGGTGCCTGGGAGTTGGTCTTTTCTTCTGTCCGTTGAATTGCTTCAAGTATTCTCTGAACGGCTGGTTTTCTGGACAGATTCTATCATCTTGTTATTTAATGGAAGGTTTTTCTCTCTCCTCAACAAGAATTGACATTTTTGAGGGGTATAGTAACCTGAGTTGTCATTTATTGTCCTTTACCACTGGGAATGCTTTGCTCCCGTTCTTCTTGGTTTCATAGTTTTCACTGAGGAAGTCAGTGTAATTCTGATAGGTTTCCTGTTATAGTCACTTGTTGTTTTTCTCTTGTGGTTAAGGATTTGTCTTTGTTTTAGGTGTCTAGCTTTAACTTTGATATGGCGTGGAGAGTTTTCTTTTCTGCTCTCGTCGTTGGAGTTCTATTTGCTTCTGTATTTAACCCTGGTTTTGCTTTGTCTTTTTTTCGTTTGGGGAAATTTTCATCAATTATTCTGTTGAAGATCTGATCAATACCATTCTCTTGGGATTCTTCTCCTTCCTTTATTCCTATGATGCGGAGGTTTGATCTTTTCACAGTGTCCTACAGTTCCTGGATGTTCCACTTTTGTGTATTTTTAAATTTTTCATAATCTTTACTTGAGGTTTTTAGTTGTTCTGTGTTATCCTCCAGGTCTGATATTCTGTGTTCTGCTTCCTCCATTCTGCTTCTGCTTCCTTCCATTCCTTTCCTCTTGGTTGGATGAGTGTTTGATTTCCTTTTTCAGTTCCTCTTCTGATTTCTTTATTATTTCCACTTCTTTTCGGAGCTTCTCAATCTCTTCCTGTAGCTCTTTTCTTCACTGGTTGGTTTCTTTATCTTTTTTCAACATGGGATCTTTTCAGTGTTTCCACTTCCTTCTTGAGTTCTTCGTTCTCTTTTCTTAATTCTTTGATTCACTCTTTATAATCTTGCATTTCTTTAAGTATGTTCACAATTGTGTTTCTGATATCTGTGTGCTGGGCTACCCCCAGGGGGATCCCACTGTAGTAATCTTCCACAGGGTTAGCAGAGCATGGTGTAGGATTATCCAGCACCTTTCCCATATTGTCTCTTCTTCATGTTCCTGGCATATTGGCTTCTCTTTGCCTGTATTCTGATGTGAGTCCCAAATGCCTCTTCACTGTGTTGATGGTTTGCTTTGCTTGCCTCCTCAGATGCCTTTGTAATCCCAGTTGGCGGGGGGGGGGGTGCGTGCTCTTTAGCCCTCACCCCGTTACCTGTGCTTCAGGTGGTCTTGGGAGGTCTCCCTCTTTGTATCTTTCTTAACAATTTCAGTAATAATGGTTGTAGGTCTTTTTGAAACGTTTTATAGAATTCTCCATGAAACTGTCTGGGCCTGGGCTTTTTTATAGTTGGGAGGTTTCTTATTACATCTTCAATTTCTTCACATATTATGGGTCTGTTTAAGCTGTCAATCTCTTCTTGGTTGAGCTTTGGTGATTCCCAGGATTTCAGATATTCATCCATTTCTTCTAGGTTTTCAAACTTGGTAGAGTATAGGTTTTTGAAATATTCCCGTATGATTTTCTCGATCTTTTCCTTGACTATTGTGATATTTCCCTTTTCATCATGGATTGTATTGATTTGGAGTTGTTCCTTCTTTCTTTTGGTTAACTGAGCTAGAGGTCTGTCTATCTTGTTTATTCTTTCAAAGAACCAATTTTTGCATTCATTGATTTTTTTGTATGTTTTCTTTGTTTCTATTTCATTGGTTTCTGCTCTGATTTTTGTTATTTCTTCCTGTCTGTTGCATTTAGGATTCATCTGTTGTTGTCTCTCAAGTGTTTTTAGCTGCAGTGTTAGATTGTTCAATTGTGTTCTTTCTGTTTTTCTAATGTAGGCACCCAGGGCTATAAACTTCCCTCTTAGTACTACTTTTAAGGTATCACATAGGTTTTGTTGTGTTGTATTGTCATTGTCATTTAGTTCCAGGAATGCTTTTATTTCTTTCTTTATCCCTTCCTTGACCCATTCATTATTCAAGAGTGTGTTGTTTAGTCTCCATGTATTCTTGTAGGGAGTAGGGCTTATCTTGGTGTTGAAATTGAACTTTATTGCACTGTGGTCTGAAAGAATGCATGAAATTATTTCAATCTTTTTGTATTTGTGGAGGTTTCTTCTGTGTTCCAGTATGTGGTCGATATTGGAGAATGTTCCATGGGGTGCTGAGTAGAAAGTGTATTCTTTGGTATTAGGGTGGAATATTCAGTAGAGGGCTATGAGGTCCATTAGTGTATCACATCGTTTGGTTCAGATGTCTTTCTATTTATTCTTTGTCCTGTTGACCTGTCCAAAGGGCTCAGTGGGGTATTGAAGTCCCCTACTATGAGTGTACTGGGGTTAGTGTGTGACTTGTGGTCCTGGATAATTGTCTTTATTAAGTTTGGTGCACCAGAGTTTGGGGCATATATATTCATAATTGTGAAGTCTTCTTGGTGAATTTTTCCTTTGATAAACATGTAATGGCCTTCTTTGTCTCTTCTGATTTATTTTACTTTGAAGTCCATTTTGTCTGATATTAAAATAGCAACACCTGCTTTCTTTTTGGTACCATTTGCTTGGAATATTTTTTTCCATCTTTCACTTTAAGGTGGTGCCTGTCCTTGAAGGTAAGATGTGTTTCTTGTAGACAGCATATCGATGGGTTCTGTTTTCTAATCCAATCTCCCAGTCTATGTCTTTTGATTGGGGAATTTATTCCATTAATATTTAATGTTATGACTGATAGGTCTGTGTTGCTTCCTTTTGCCTTATTATCCATTGGTTTAGGGTTTTTGCTTCTGCAGTTATGCTTTTATTGATTTCTCTTTCTAGGTGACTGGAGATGGTTGCTCCTTTCTTCTGTCCTTTGAATTGCTTCAAGTATTCTCTGAAGGGTTCGTTTTCTGGGCATGCATTCTTTCATCTTGTTTATGTCATGGAAGGTTTTTCTCTCTCCTTCAACTAGAATCGACATTTTTGCTGGGTATAGTAACCTGGGCTGTCATCTATTGTCCTTTATCACTGGGAATGCTTTGCTCCACGTTCTTCTTGCTTTCATAGTTTGCACTGAGAAGTCAGTTGTAATTCTGATAGGTTTCCCCTTATAGGTCATTTTGTTTTTCTCTTGTGGATTTAAGGATTTTGTCTTTGTTTTGGGTGTCTAGGTTTTTAACGATGATGTGACATGGGTATTTTCTTTTCTGATCTTGTCTGTTTGGAGTTCTATGTGCTTCTTGTATTTGTATTGGTTTGTCTTTTTTTTTTTTTTAGTTTGGGGAAATTTTCATCTATTATTCTGTTCAAGATCTGATCAATACCATTCTCTTGGGATTCTTCTCCTTCCTGTATTCCTATGATGTGGAGGTTTGATCTTTTCATAGTGTCCCACAGTTCCTAGTTGTTCCACTTTTTTCTATTTTTAAATTTTTCATAATCTTTACTTGAGGTTTTTAGTTGTTCTGTGTTATCTTCCAGGTCTGATATTCTCTGTTCTGCTTCCTCCATTCTGCTTCTGAGGCTTTTTCCAATCCTTTCCTCTTGTTTGGAATAGTGTTTGATTTCCTTTTTCATTTCCTCTTCTGATTTCTTAAGTATTCCCACTTCCTTTTGGAGCTCTCAGTCTCTTCCTGTAGCTCTTTGCTTCGCTGGTTGGTTTCCTTATATTTTTCAGCATGGGATCTTCTCAGTGTTTCCACTTCCTTCCAGAGTTTGTCATTCTCTCTCTCTAGGTCCTTCTTGGGTTCTTCATTCTCTTTTTTTAATTCTTTGATTTGCTCTTTATAATCTTGTACTTCTTTAAGTATGTTCACAATTTTGCTTCTGATCTCTGTGTCCTGGGCCATCCCCAGGGGGATCCCACTGTAGAATCTTCCACAGGGTTGGTAAAGCTTGGTGTGGGATTATCCTGCACCTTTCCCATGTTGTCTCTTCTTTGTGTTCCTGGCATATGGGCTTCTCCTTGCCTGTATTCCAATGTGAGTCCCAAATGCCTCTTTGCTGTGTTGAAGGCTTACTTTGCTTGCCTCCTTCAGATGCCTTCACAATCCCAGTTTGTGTGTGTGGGGGGGTGCTCTTTAGTCTGCACCCTGGTACCTGTGGTTCAGGTGGTCTTGGGATATATCCGATCTCAAGACTCACACAAACCCACCTTTTATACCAGCTGGGAGGATAACTCTGCCCACACAGCCACAAAAGCCAATCAAGCCAAAGACAACCAGAGTGATTAGATTAAATCAAACAACAATCCGCCTTGCTGAAGCACCCAGCTCCTACCTACCTACCTGTGGTTCAGGTGGCCTTGGGAGATCACCAATCTTAAGACTCACACAACCTCACCTTTTATACCAGCTGGGAGGATAACTCCGACCCCACAGCCACAAAAGCCAATTAAGCCAAAGACAACTAGATTGACTAGATTAAATCAAACAACAATCCACCTTGCTGAAGCACCCAGCTTCTACCTACATACCTATGGTTCAGGTGGCCTTGGGAGATCTCGGATCTCAAGACTCACACAAACCCACCTTTTATACCAGCTGGGAGGATAACTTCTCCCCCACAGCCACAAAAGCCAATCAAGCCAAAGACAACTAGATTAAATTAAACAACAATGGCCTTGCTGAAGCACCCAGCTCTTACCTACCTGTGCTTCAGGTGGTCTTGGATGATCTCCCTATTATTTGTATTTTATGGGTATTAGTGTATGGCCTGCATGTAGCCGGGTGTGTCCATGTAGTGCAGTGCCCATGGAGGTTAGAAGAGGGTCTCAGATTCCCCTAGAACTAGAGTTATAGATGGTTGTTAGCCACCATATGGGTGCTGGGAATTGAACCCAGGTCCTGTGCAAGAGTAACCAGTGCTCTTAACCACTGAGATATCTCTCCAGTCCCATCTTGATACTCTTAACCCAGAAAAGTACTATGCAAAGGCCCAGCCACCATGAAGTATGCTTCCTATTTTTCCTTAAGTCTGTCATCTCATCAAAACCAAGTACAATGCTATTGACCCTGTGGTGTACTCATAAAAGCCTGAGCACGAAAAGCTTCCTTACAGACTCCTGACTGTTCAGGACACATGCTGCTATCCCCCGTCAGAAAGACATGGAAGGGTGGGAAGTTCTCACTCAGAAATGTTCTCCAGCTGTGTAGCCACCCAGCCCCAGCTTGATTCACTCCACTACCCACAATCAAGCGGATGGTGAATTCAGACACCTCCACTGTTCAAGGGTTTTGGGCCTTTTCTTTCCACTTTCTCGACGCCTGATGCTTTCTAAGAAGACTACACTGCAACTCACTCAACCGTTAAATAGAGTCACTGGGCCACTGTGACTGTCTGTGTGCGTGGAGTCATCCCAGATCTGTATATAGATGACCTTGTGGCCCCTTGGGTATGCATGCAGCCTCTCCATGCTTCTTTGAAGTTGAACCTCCCAAAGTGCTGTCTTTATCCCAGCTCCCCAGGGAGAGCTGAGCAAGGGGACTGCATCTGAGTGATAAATGAGAGATCCCTCCCCTCATTTGTCTCTGTTCTGTGTTTTTACTTAATGATAAAACACATTTGCTAACACTGGATTGAGTAGGAATAGCAGACTGAGCTCAGTGTTCCACCTGCCACCCCACCCATATCCCCTCCAACTCATGGAATGTGGTTATGAGCAGCACCTGGGAATGCCATGGTGGAGGAGCTGTGCCAGGCAAGGAGAGGGGCTGTTTGTGAAGCCCAGTGGGGAAGGTTTCCAGCCTGCTAAGCCCCAAGATGCCCCGTGAAGAAGCCTGGAAGCTCCTGATATCTTCTCCAGCACTACATGTGAGTGAGAACATGCTCCCTTCGACTCATCGCCCAAACAGCCTCATTTGTCCTCCGAGCAGGGCTCAACATCCTGATGGATCACCTGTAGTCACAGAAGTGCTGGTGTTTCTCTCTCATCATGGTAGCTTCTAGATGCTTCTACAAAAATTATTCTGCAGGCAATACAGAACAAATGCTTGAAAGACTGTAGGCCCATGGGTAGTGTTCGTGATCCAGAGAGTGAGTCTCGGGATGTCTCATGGCTTGTGGGGCGAGATGGCACCTATGCTTACTCCTGAGGTGTGTGTGCACAGAGCCTCAGGGTCTTGGGGGCAATGTTTACTCCTTAGTCTCCCAGTTTCTCATGGTGAGCAGGGCTCATCTCTGCTGTTAATATCCTGGAAAGGGTAAATAAGGGTAGGCACCCTAATTGGATAGTGCAATAAATAAAGTAAATGTTTCTCACCTCTAAATAATCTCTGCTCCCCATGAGGTATCAGGCAGAGGTCCCTTCCTCAGGCTCTGCCTCTCTCTCTTTTCCAAGTAGTCATATCACACAGGGGTCTTCTGGGGTCCCTGTGTTGCCAGGTTCTTGTACCCCTGGATTTCTGTAAACTGAAGCCTTATTACCTGCAGAAAAGTGAACAAAACCCCTTTCTTCCTGGCATCAGAATAATATTTTTCAAAGCATGGAACAGAAGTAGAGATGCATGGGGTTGTTCTATCAGAGCCACCGCTCTGACCCCATGGCCTCCTGGCTCAGTGACTGAATGAGTCACCCTCATCTGTGAAATCCAGAGGTGTGGACTGATCCTGGAGTATTGTGCTGGTTAGTTCTTGTGCTGGTTCATTCTTGTGCTGGTTAGTTCTTGTGCTGGTTAGCTCTTGTGCTGGTTAGTTCTTGTGCTGGTTAGTTCTTGTGCTGGTTCGTTCTTGTGCTGATTAGCTCTTGTGCTGGTTTGTTCTTGTGCTGGTTAGCTCTTGTGCTGGTTCGTTCTTGTGCTGGTTAGTTATTGTGCTGGTTTGTTATTGTGCTGGTTCATTATTGTGCCGGTTAGTTCTTGTGCTGGTTAGTTCTTGGGCTAGTTAGTTATTGTGCTGGTTTGTTCTTGTCAATCTGACACAAACCTGGACATACCTAGGAAGAGGGAATATCAGTTGAGCAATCTCTTCCATCAGACTGACCATGGTCTGGTCTCGGGGACATTTTCTTGATTGCTAACTTATGCAGGTGGACCTAGTCTACTGTGGGTAGTGCCATCCCTGGGCAGATGGGCCCGGGCTGTATTATTAAGCCAACTATCTGAGCAAACCAGGAGAGGCAGACCAGTAAACCGTGTTCCTCCACGGTCTCTGCTTCAGCACCTGCCTCCAAGGTCCTGCCTGGCCCCCCTTGACAATGATACAGCTTATAAGATGAAATTCACCCTTTCTTCCCCAAGTTGCTTTTTACCACAGCAGCAAAAACAAACCAGAAGAGGTGTATTTGGATAAAAGAGCTGTGTCAGAGGCAGGGGTGTGCCTCGCCCTCTGTCCCTTGCCTGCCCCTCCTGGGTCCAAATCTGGACCTTAATTCCATTCAAATCTCTGATCCTGGATCCGTCTCCATCCCTCAGAGCCCTGAATGTTGATCACACAGGTACCCCACGTGGACATGTCAGGTGCCTGGTGCAGTGGCTCACTGCAGGGCGGGGAGCAGGTGTCTGTGTCAGTCTGGTTCCTCTGGGATCTCCTCAGCTCTGCTCCTGGGGCGACAGCTGCAGCCATGGCAAGAACAGGAGGGACCGGCCTCCCCATTCCCTCTAGTCTCATCTTCCATCTTTCAGATCAAACTCTGAAGACATCATTTCTCCACAGAACTTGGTGGAAGTTGGGCAGCAGGAGGGGTGCTCGTTGGAATATGGGTCAGGATGGCATGGGTCATGTGGGGAGTTTGGGTCGGTTTTCTCTTAATTTTCCCATCTCTGGACTGGGATGACTCAGTGTGGTCATGGCATTCCACAGAGGAAGTCTCACCTCCCATCCCAGGATGCACAGGGTGCTGGCTGAGTAAAGTCCTGAGTTCATGGGAACTGTTGGCACTGGGGAAGATGGAATAGTCACTGGGCAGCCTCACATCCTCCTTTGTCTCCATAAGGTGTGGTCCTGTACAGAGCTTCATGTAACCTTCACAGAAATGGTGAGTTTGAGTTTATAGACAAGCTGGTGGGTTCATCCTGTGGGCACGTGACTTTACGTCACACGGGAGGCAGGCTGAGGATCGGATCGGAATGGCCAGGATTGCCTCCTGAGGCCTGGAATCTCCTGGTGACGTCACCATCAGGTCTTGTGCCCTGGGCAGTGTGGCCATGGGTGGCTCTGATGAGCCATGAGGCCATTTGCTGGCCGCTATTGCACTTTGGTGTGCACAACTACAGGACACCGTGTCCCCTGAGGAGATGTGTCTGCTTGTATACCAGGCTCCATGGACACTGAGCAAAGTTCGAAGACCTGCATGCACCAGGTGCCAGGCAAGAGGGTGGGACGTGGCCCAAGAGGAGGCCATGTCAGAGCAGCTCAGATTCACTCCCTGTCCTTCTCTCTCCACGCATGTTCATGTTTGCTTACAGGCTGGATCACAGGTGCTGGTGTGGTCAGTTGGGTCCACCTACATGACTAGTGCTTTGACTCTGTACTTTCAAACAGAAGAAGAGGGGGTTCCTTTTCCCCAGTGAGGTTTGGAGCATCCTTGTTGAGTGTCAGGCTTCTAACTGTGTGGCTTACTTCTGAGGCCTCCTTTCCTTCCATGTATCTGCTTCTGGGCCAGTAGCACACTGTGCTCGTTACTGTGGCTCTGCAGTATAGTTTCAAATCAGGTATTGGTAGAGGAACATAAAAAAGTACCACCAATAGGGAAACAATTATGGACGGTTTCATAAAATTAAAAATAACACTTCATTAAGGTCTAGATATTCGACCCCAGATCTATATGCAAAAAGTAGGAGGCAGTTTACCACAGAGATACTTGCAAGGCCATTTTTATCGAGGAACTTTACAAGGTATGGAGTCTACCTGGAAGTCTATCAGGAGATGTCGAGGTGTATATACACAATGAAAGCTCACTGAGCTGTAAAGATGACATTGTTTGCAGGTAAATGCACAAAACTGGAGATTTATCATGCTAGCTGGCAAAAAAAAAAAAAAAAAAAAACCAGACTCAGGGAGACAGACATGTTTCCTCCAATTCGCGGACTTTGGGTTTTACACACACACACACACACACACACACACACACACACACACACACTTACAGTACAAAAATGGGCCTGGTCCAGGCTGCCAAGAGGAGATTTCATTTAATCCACCCAATGGGGCAGTAAGCTTGCTTTTCTGCCAGATTAAAAAGAATGGTGACTTGAAAGCAACCATTTCCACAGATCAGAGCTGAGGCTGGGAGGAAAGGGCTGTGTCTTCCTCCAGTCAAACACTCTGGCCTTCCTTTGATACCCTGAAAGTCAGCACATAAGACGCCAGCCTCTGATGCACCAGGTCATGTCCTGTTTGCAGTACGTGGATCCGGTGTTCACATCTTATCTTCACAGCCAGCTGTGGCATCCTCCCAGAGATGGGCCCCTGGGCAGAGCTCTGATGCTCTAGAGAATAAAGACATCTGTGACCCAAACCCTCCCACTTCCTGAAAAACTGTGAGGAGGGCGCAGGTGAGCAACAGGCTGGTTTTTCATCCTCTTGATGAAAGGACAAGTTCCTTTCTCTGAGCCGACAGCCAAGGCAGTACAGAGGATCACAGAGCCAATGAGCTTCAAGGAGGAAGCAGATGTGTGCAGTGGGGGAGGCCACTCGATGAGGCACATGCATGGAAAGGTCTCTTCAATAACCTGGCAACAGAAACAATAATCAGCAGGAGGTTCCCTCAGCAGGGAGGTGGACATAGCTACAGAATTTACAGGAGGTGGTGTCTGGGCACACACAGCTTCCCTATGGAGGAATCTGGATTCTTCCCTGCTTTAAACTCCTCTAGTGACACAGGGCTCTTTCCTCTGAGACACCCATTCCCCTGCCCCCCAGGACAGTAGAACCTCACCAGGCTAATGTTGCTTCTCTTTTTCCACCTTGTCCTGTGTGAGACTTTCCTTCTGAGATGGAGCGTTGAGTCCCTGGCACATAGATGTGAACGTCTGGACATGCACGTCTGGCCTGTATGGGCATGGGCAGAAGCCTGAAGAAGTCTTGGGATGGGAGGCATCTAGTGGCAAACTTAGTAAGCAGCCCCCTGTTCAACATCTGTGATGTCTAGACCAGGAGGGTGAGACCTGTCCCTTCTGGTTCACACCCACCCTTTGAGCTTTGATGACTCGAAGCAGAAGAGCCCTCACTTGACCAGAACCAGTGGTCTCAGAGTCCTGCTGCTGGTGGTTCCCCTCTGACCCTGGACGCACCAGGCTGTGCATGATCTCAGCCTCTCATCCCCTGCAGAGTCCCTCACAGATACCCTCCTAGGCTGTGGCTGTCAGCGTCCAGATGTGCAGTGGGTGTGGCTTAACTCCTGGCCCTCAGTTCAGGGAGTGCATATAGCCAAGGTGGTAGGCTGCTTCCCACTGGAGAGGCACCTCCTGTTGAGACTGGGATGGGTTGTGGGGGTGACAGTAGAGTCTGTTAGATGACCCTCCTGCTCTGTACACAGGATGGCTGGAGCCCCACTGAGGGACTCCCCACTGTGTCCCGGGGCTGCACAAGGGTGCTTGTGTACTTGGCATCTAAGTCGCCTGTTTATACCCAAGCCTGTGGTGTCTGCAGCAGCCTGACTCCAACCCCCTCTCATCCTCTGGTCTTCCGTGTTTCTTTTCTTATTTTCTACAATATTTCATTTGTTTTTATTTTCTGTGTATGTGATTATTGTCTGCATGTGTGAAGAGCACCTGTGCCATGAAATGCCTGTAGAGGTCAGAAGGGGGCATGGAATCCCCTGGAACTGGAATTATAGATGGTTGTTAGCCGCCATGTGGGACGCTGGGAATGTAACCCAGGTCCTCTGTGAGAGCAGTCAGTGCAGTTAACCACGGATCTGTCTCTCCAGCCCCTGTGTTTCTTTTCCCTTTTAATTTCATATTACTCTAAAATATGCATACATACCCTCCACCCATACACCAAGATTACAAAGTCTGAAAATACATGGTGGTTAATTCTAGAGCCTGTTAAGGGAATCACATTTTAAGAGCACAGTTGCTTTCAGATAAAGAGGAATATAACATTAACGTTACTTCACTCAACATAATATCTTCTAGTTCCATCGATTTACCTGCAAAGTTCCTTATACCATCCTTCTTTACCACTGCATAGAACTCCATTGTGTAGATGAACCAGATTTTCTCTATCTACTCTTTGGTTGAGGGGCACTTGGGTTGGTTCCAGCTCTTTGCTATTGTGAAGAGAGCTGTTTCTTTTCTTAATGCTTTGCTTCTTTTCCTTCCAAACTTTTTCTTATTTTTTACTTATTTTTTCTTAGTTTACTCTCAAATGCTCTTCATTTCCATTGGGTTTTGAGCTGTTGCTGTCCTGTGTTGAGTTCTCACTGAGCCCCATGTGGCTGGTGGGTGCCCCTCCTGGCTGACCCTGTGTCCCTTGCCTGCATCCCTTTCATTCTCACCACTCATTCTGCACCTGAGCTTAGCGCCATCTGTAACTCCTGAGTCACCTTGGGATCAGTCACTTCTCCCAGGAGGCTTTGCAGTTATGGGCAAGAGTGGGTCATTGGCAAGACCTCTGGTCAGGTGTGCATGGATAGCTCTTTTTTTCTTCCTTTCTGTTATTATTATTATTATTATTATTATTATTATTATTATATCAAGTTACTTGAGGCCATTTTCGTGGATGTATAAATGTATTTCGAGCATTTTCTCTCCTGCATGCCACTGCCCTGGGTCCTCTTACCCTTCCTCTCCAACATGAGTCCTTTTATTCCCTGAGATTCTTTCAGTGAACAGATACAAGAACTGATGTTTTTAAAAGAGGCTTAAATTCTCATGAGAATTCTCAATGAAAACCAACTCCACTCAGCTTCCCCTCAGCATATTCTGCTCTGGGAAGAACCCTTTCTTCCCAGCTGTGTCTCTACCCAGCCACTTGCTGGTTTGCCCTTCTTGGCAATCACATGGAATTGTTTCATATTTGTAATGAAATTCCACAGTCAGCACAAATATACCAGGTAAAAATATAAACATCAACATTTATTGTCAGTTTTTAATGTCCTCAGAATATATCCTGCTAATTTTGCATAATTAGGAAGCCATTTTCATAATTCATGTGAATTTGTTATTTTCTGTCATCTATGAGTCATCTGTTATATACAAACACAGTTTCTATCTCTTTTTTTATTCTGCTTTAGACTTGCCTTACTGTGTGCCAGTCATTCTGCTTTCTGGATGCACATAAGGTTCTGTGTTTCTGTCAGGATGGCCCAGCCTTCTCTCCCTCCCACCAGCTCCCAGGAAAATCAGTGCTGGTCATTTCCAGTTTACACTAAAATTTCTTCTTGCTTATACAAGTGTGTACATGTGTGTGGAGTAGAATTGTTGTGCATGTGTGTGCGTGTGTGTGCGTGTGTGTGTGTGTGTATGTGTGTGTGTGTGTGGACACAGAGTGCTCCATCTTAATTCTCTGTCCCACCACCTCCCTAGGAAGGGCACCAATGTTACATTGAACCCTTACAAAGGATGCAATCATGACCTTGTTTGTATCATAAACAAATTTTTCAGAAGAAGATTTGAGCACAGAGGCGAGTATTGATGCAGAGTCTTACCCTCCACAGCCTGCTATGCTGTGTGGGGTGGGGGCTCCACTCTGGTGTCCTCTGTAGGTGGCCTGGGGAAAGGCATATAAAGTAAGTCCATACCCTGTGCTCACAGGGAGGGAAGAGTTGGAGAAGGAGGGAGAAGTATGAAGAAAGGAGGGAGGTAGGAGAGACAGAGTGAGGAGAGTGGGAAGAAGGGAAGAGTAGGAAGAAGGGAGGGAGGATGGAAGGAGGGAAGATGGAGGAGGAAGAGGAGGAAAGGGAGGAGGGAAGGAAGGGGAATAAGGGAGGGAGGAGGGAGGGAAATAGCAGGGAGGAGGAAGGGGAGGAATGGAAGCCATGGGTGAGGAAGGAGGGAAGGGGGAGGAAGAGGGAAGAGAGGTTTGGGAGATGGAGATGTGACTGGGCTTCCTCAAATGCAGAATGTGAAGCTGTGTAGGTGAGGCCTGGTGCCCTGTAAGATCTTCCTGTCCCTAAGCTTCTTTACTGCTCCTGAAAGCTTCTCACCATCCTCCCCATGCTCCAGCATCCCTTACAGCTCCTCCCTGTCCCCTGTGGCCCCTGTCTCCTGTGGCCCCTGTCCCCTGTGGCCCCTGAATCCTGTGGCCCCTGTCCCCTGTGGCCCCTGTCCCCTGTGGCCCCTTTCTCCTGTGGTCCCTGTCTCCTGCGGTCCCTGACCTTTGTGGTCCACCTCTTATGCTCCAGATCTTGAACTATGCAGTTGGTCATATGTCTTTAACTTTTCTGACTTACTTCACTTGGCAGAAATCCCAGCTTCCCTAAAAGATGCGTTGTATTCCCCTCAGTGACCGACATCCTGGTCAGCATCCTGCCTAAGGCCAGTGGGTCCTCATCAGCATCAGCTCTGGCTTCTAGAGCTTTCCAGAGTAGGTAGCCATGAGGAATGGAGTCCATGGAACCTGAAGGTGGCCTGGCTGGAAGTAATATGCAGCTGACTTCCCAGGTGGTCTCTTTGAAGACCTCTGACCATCACTTTAAGCAGAGGGTGTAGACAGCAAATGGATTGTGGGTGAACCTGTTTGCAATTCCATGGTGGATGCACAGGCAAGAGTGACCCTCTGCAGTCTGCCTAGTGTTCTGCGCAGCTCCACTGTCAGACATGCTGGTTCCTTAGGGACCTAGAGTCAGCATCAGGGAGCATGTTGGAGCTTGGCAGTGAGTCAACAACAAGTGTAGAAAGGAAGGTGCCCACAGAGAAAAGCCCCAGATAACCTCTGCTCATCCATGTTCTGTCCAGTCTTTCTTCCCCAACTTTTCTGGAATAACAGGATACAAGTAAAGTGGTCCATTTATTCCAAAATTGAGCACTGAGATGTGAATGATTTTGCCCCATCACAAAAAGAATAAGCTTCGTGTAATCTCTATCCACTTTCCACTGACCATCATTTATTTTTAAACTGTTTTGGTCAATTGTCACTTTATTTTCCATTTGCTGGAGAATGGAGCACAGTATCGAGGCTCAGTGGCTGCCCTTTAGCTGCCAGGTGAGCCTTTGTGAGGTCGGGCGCACTAGCCCAGAGCACTCACTTCACATGCCTCATGGAGTGTCTCAGGTGATGTCTGTTCCCTGGGCCCATGGTGTTCACTGAGGCAGGGCCTGGTCCTGAGACTAGGTGTGTCTAGGAAACACAACACTAGAGTGGCCTGGTCATCTCCATCAGCTATGGGAACAGAGCGGAGCATGGATTCTGGGACATGAGGTCAGGAACTGGGGTTTCCGCACTGAGTCAACTCCCTCCCCCCAACACAGGTATTTGTCAGTGCTGCAATGGCCTCCCCAGCAACCACTTGCAAGAGTGGGTGGGTGTGGAGACTCCTCTTAGAGTTGTGGCTGACCATAGGCATCCAGCCTTGAACAGCACACTCCATGTCAGAAGCCACGAGCCTTGGCGACCCTCGCCCCCATCCTTCAGCCATGGCTGCCTCTTTCTCTCTTTCCTGATCTACCCAGCCCACTTCTTGGTTGAATCCCTATGCAGTCTCCACCGCTTCCTCTCCCTCCCCCACCCATCTCCTGGTTCCTCGTTGCCCCTCTTCCTCTTCTCTTTCACCTCACTATGCTTCCCAGATCTGTGCCTTTCATCTCTAAGTGACTCCCTGCATTTCCATCTGCCACTTGTGCATATGTGCATTCTTTTATCCATTCAGTCAATACATCCATGTGCACGTGTGGTCACTTCCACCCATATGCACATGTGGTCAGTACCATCCATATACACGTGTGGGCACTACCATCCATGTGCACATGTGGTCACTACCATCCATGTACACGTGTGGTCACTACCATCCATGTGCACATGTGGTCAGTACCATCCATATGCACAGTGGTCACTACCATCCATGTGCACATGTGGTCACTACTATCCATGTACACATGTGGTCACTACCATCCATGTGCACATGTGGTCACTACCTACCATCCATATGCACGTGTGGTCACTACCATCCATGTGCACGTGTGGTCACTACTATCCATGTATACATGTGATCACTACCATCCATATGCACATGTGGTCACTACCATCCATATGCATGTGTGGTCACTACCATCCATGTGCACGTGTGTTCACTACCATCCATGTGCACGTGTGGTCACTACTATCCATGTGCACGTGTGGTCACTACCATCCATGTGCACATGTGTTCAGTACCATCAATATGCATGATGGTCATTACCATCCATGTGCACATGTGGTCACTACCATCCATGTACACATGTGGTCACTACCATCCATGTACACATGTGGTCACTACCATCCATGTGCACATGTGGTCACTACCATCCATATACATGTGTGGTCACTACCATCCATGTACACTTGTGGTCACTACCATCCATATGCACATGTGGTCACTACCATCCATATGCGCATGTGGTCACTACCATCCATGTGCACGTGTGGTCACTACCATCCATGTGTACGTGTGGTCACTACCATCCATGTGCACATGTGGTCAGTACCATCCATATGCACGGTGGTCACTACCATCCATGTGCACATGTGGTCACTACTATCCATGTACACATGTGGTCACTACCATCCATGTGCACATGTGGTCACTACTATCCATGTACACATGTGGTCACTACCATCCATGTGCACATGTGGTCACTACTATCCATGTACACATGTGGTCACTACCATCCATGTGCACATGTGGTCAGTACCATCCATATGCACGTGTGGTCACTACCATCCATGTGCACATGTGGTCAGTACTATCCATATGCACGTGTGGTCACTACCATCCATGTGCACATGTGTGGTCACTACCATCCATATGCACGTGTGGTCACTACCATCCATGTGCACATGTGGTCACTACCATCCATGTGCATGTGTGGTCACTACCATCCATGTGCACATGTGGTCAGTACCATCCATATGCATGGTGGTCACTACCATCCATGTGCACATATAGTCACTACCAACCAGGTGTCCATGAGTGCATACACACACGCATACACTTATTCATCCACCCACCCAATCATCCATCTACCTATGCATCTGTCCTTCCATCTACGGCTTCCCTGCACTCTTACCCACTTGTCCTGGTTCATTCTTATTCTCAACTTGACACAAAGTAGAGTCACCTGGGAAGGGGGAACCACAGTTGATCAGACTGACCTGTAGCAATGTTTGCAAGACATCAACTTGATTGATGATTGATCAGGAGGCCTAGCCCACTGTGCTGTACCATCCCTGGGTGGCTGGTTTGAGGCTGTATGAGAAAGGTAGCTGAGCATGAGCCAGAGAAGAGAGAGAGAGAGATGAAGGGAGGGAAAGAGAGAGAGAGAGAGAGAGAGAGAGAGAGAGAGAGAGAGAGAGAGATACAGAGACTGAACAGGAAGCAGAGAGTCCTTCCATGGTCTCTGCTCCAGGTTCTTGCCTTGAGCTTCTTCCTCAACTTCCCTCACTGATGGGTTGTAACCTGAAGTTATGAATTAAAACTTTTCTTCCCCAAGTTTCTTTCACTCATAGTCTTTTATCACAGCAGTATCAAAAGAAACCAGGAAGCCATCCATTCATCTAACAATCTATCCATCCACTCGTCCATCATCCATCCCCCTATGAACCCACTATTTACCCGTGCAGCTATCCATCCATTCATCTATCAATCTATCCATCCCCTCATCCATCATCCACCCCATGAACCCACTATTTACCCATGCAGCTATCCATCCATTCGTTCACCCACTATTCCATCCACTCATCCATCTACCTACCTACCCACCCATTCATTCATCTATCAATCTATCTGTCCACTCATCCATCTACTCACCTACCCACCCATCCATTCATCTATCTACCCACCCACCAGCACATCTGCCCACTCATCTGTCTGTCTATCCGCCTACGCATGCATTCATTCATCCACTTCTTCTCTAGGCATTGACACACACCCCAACTAGGAACAGAGGGTCGGTGGGAGGGCAAGAACTGCCCAGCGACACTTCTGGGGAGCCTTAGCATGAAAACATAGCTGAGAAAACCAAGTCAGTCTCTGATGGAACCAGGAATTGGTGAAGATTCTCTTCCTGGCTTGTACATGACACCTTGTCAGCTTGCCCTCCCATCTCGCCCTCCCATCTCACCCACCCACACGCCCAGAGAGTCAGAGAGACAGGCAAGGACAGGGTGTGGGAGAAGGACACATACACAGAGAGGGGGAGGAGAGATAAACACAAAGGAAATGTGAGAGGGAGAGAGAGTGAGGGAAAGAGGGAGGGAGGGAGAGAGAGAGAGGGAGACACAGAGAGAGTTTGGTTTCCCTTTTCAAAGACACTCACCCTACCCTCAGAAATATGCTGCCATGGTATAATAGCCTGTGAGTTCTGGGGACACTGTGAATGGAGAAGCTGTGAGGTGTCCTGGGTGCAGTTTCCCTCCCCTTTGCTTCACAGAGAAGAACTTCCCACCATAACCAAGGTCATCACCACTGTGGGTCTGTGCCACAGGAGGAGAGTGCCCAGAGCCCAGGGCCCAGCCTGTAGGTCAAGCTTGGACCTTCTGCCTGCCCAGACTTCTTGCCCTTGATTAACTGTAATAAATACAAGGCAGAGTCACCCTGGCCCTCAGCATCTCAGTCCTCTCTCTAGCCCGGGCCACCTCTGTCCTTCCCCACTTGCCCTCCTCCCCCTGGCCTCCACTTTGCCTCAGGCCTGGATCAGCACCAGTCTTGGTAGTGTCATTCCCTCTTGGTTTGCTGGTCTTGGTACTGTACAAACCCAAACGTGTGAGAAGGTGAGACTCCCCTGCCGGTGCCAACACTACTGCTGAAGGAAGGGTCCCACAACAGCCTCTGGGACATGTTTGTCCTGTGGAATAGGTCAGAGGCTATGAGCGAGCGTGGGGCTGGACTTCTTGGAGAGTCAGCTCCTCCTCAAGCTGCGCTGCTGCGGCTCTGTGGAGATTCCTAGATCCAGTTTTGTGACGTTGCATGAGTGGAGCCCAGGGCTGTGAGCGTCTATACAGACGCTGACCCTGACCAGAGCAGTCTGTTTTCAAAGCCATCCTAGAGTGCCCGAGTCCTGAGGTTCTCCCATCTGCCGCTTTGTTCTGCAAGCTGTGGCTTTGCCAAGAAGGCATGGATGGAAGTAGCTGCTTACTGCAAGAGCAGAAGACGCCTGGAACAAGCCCGTTGACCAGGACAGGTGTGGGTGCATCTGTGTTTGGTGGGCTCAGCCTGTGTGGCCTCAGTCCTGAGAGAGCCACACTGCTGGGATTCGCAGCTGAGCAGACAGTGGTCTCACCTCAGCCCTTCTCCATACTCCTCCATACTCACAAATCCAAGAATATTCCTATGTCCTCAGTGTCTTAGCTGGGCTCCAGAGGGCCACACTGAGGGCTCCACATGGCGAGTTCCCCAATCACTGGCCAATTAGTGCCCCTAAGTCAAGACAGCAAAAAGAGAAGAAGTCTGAAACCCAAAGATGGGGTGATGTCCTGCACCACTGTGGGTGATGGATGCCACTGTGGGAGACACAACCATGCAGGAACGAAAGAGGGTGCAGCAACTTCAGCCAGCACCTCCAGCCCCCCACACTTCCTGCCGCCTGCATTCCAGCTCCCTCTGTATCTGGGGTTGGAGCAGATGCCCACAGCTGAGCCACTGACCGTGACCACAGAACTGCAGGCCTAGGTTCACCCCATGCCCAGCCACCCTGGGGTGCTCCCTGTGCCTGGCTTTTCTGGAGTGCACCACACTAAAGTGGGTCCATACTATACCTGACCACCCTGAGGTCCACCTCATGCCCGACTGTTCTGCCCTTCTTGCTCTGTACCTTGCAGTATGCACTGAACCACCTGGGTCAGCCGGCACACCACCCAGCTTTCACTCTGCCAGTGTGACACGTTTTGGTATTCTTCCTCCCTGGACCACTGCAGGTTCTCTGGAGCACTTAGTCCTAGTGGTGGAACGGAGAGGGAGGGAGAAGGTACCAGGAAGCCCTGAAGTGGAGAAATTCCGAAATTCTGTGGGGGAATAACTCAACTTTATTTTTACAACCCTGGTATTTATAGCTGACCTTGTGAGGTGCAACTGGGGGTTGAGGTGTACAGGAATTTACAGCATGTACAAGGTGCTAGCCATCTGAAACTGAGGTGTGTACTCCAGACCTCTGCAGGAATGGGACAATGTTGTGCCCAAAGCATCAAAGGCAGTGGCCCCAGGCAGGTTTTGTTTAAGCAAGCAGGAAATCAGCAGGTCTCCAGCCTGGGAGTTGCCAGCTGACTTCTTAAGTGCTCAGGCCAAAAGGAAAGCACACAGCCCTTCACCACTGCCAGGATGCCTCCCTGCTCCCCCTCGTCCTCCCCTGCTCTCCCTCCTCCTCCCCTGTTCCTCCTCCTCCCCTGCTCCTCCTCCTCCCTGCTCCCCCTCTTCCTCCCTGCTCCCCCTCTTCCTCCCTACTCTCCCTCCTCCTCCCTGCTCCTCCTCTTCCTCCCTGCTCTCCCTCCTCCTCTGCTTCCCCTCCTCCTCCCTGCTCCTCCTCCTCCTCCCTGCTCCTCCTCCTCCCTGCTCCCCCTCCTCCTCCCTACTCTCCCTCCTCCTCCCTGCTCCCCATCCTCCTCCCCTGCTCTCCCTCCTCCTCCTCTGCTTCTGCTCCTCCTCCTCCCTGCTCCTCCTCCTCCCCTGCTCCTCGTCCTCCTCCTCCCTGCTCCTCCTCCTCCCCGCTCCTCCTCTTCCTCCCTGCTCCCCCTCTTCCTCCCCTGCTCTCCCTCCTCCCCTGCTTCCCCTCCTCCTCCCTACTCTTCCTTCTCCTTGCTCCCGCTCCTCCCCCCTGCTCCTCTTCCTCCCTACTCCTCCTTCCTGCTCTACCTCCTCATCGCGCCTTTTCCCCCTCCTCCCTGCTCCCCCTCCTCATCCTCCCTGCACCCCCTCTCCCTCCTCCCTGCAGGGCCTCAGTCCTTGCTGTACCATTTCCTCTCATCAGGACCAATCAGCCTGAGGAGGAGCCATGAATATTTGACTGTCTACCCTTCAGTCCAGAATACCCCAGAACGACTTGAGGCCGGCCTGTGTCCCACTTGCTGGTCAGCTGGGCTGGTAGAAGCCTTTGGGTCCCTAGAAGGCTGGATGGTGCAGTAATCTGGCCAAGGTGGAGACCTGTCTGTATGTGTTGACTTGGCATGGGTCTCTGAGCCTCTCTATGCTTACACTTTTGTGACCCAGGCTGCACCTTCATGAGGAACAAGGCACACTGACCTAAATTTTTTATGTCACATGTGCCCAGGTCTGCAGCCACGATGGCCCTAGCAAGGTTGGGCCCCTCCTTGCCCTCCCAGGCATGGAGGCAGTCAGCTTGTACGGAGAGAGGCCCGGCCCGCCCTCACACCCTTGGCGTGCTGCAGGCTGCTTAGGTCCTAGTCCTGACCAGAGCGAGGCCAGGAGGCTGAGCAGTCTCAGAGGAGAGCGGGCAGAGCAGGGCATGGCTCTGCTTGTGCCCAGCGCTCGTGCTGACCTGCTCTGGGGCAGCAGCCGTCACTTGTGGCAGAGGGGTGCTCCATCCAGGGAGACGGTGCTTTGGGGTCAGTCAGTCAGGGAGCAGAGAGGAGGCCCAGGGAGGCCCCAGGCAGGACTCCAGGAGCAGCTCTGTTTCCTTCAGTGGCCTCAACTTTTTCTTCCGAGTCCTTGAACTGACTGGGCAAGCCCCACCCACCTGTGGCGGCCTCCCATTTCCCAAGGCTCTGCATCAACCTGCCCTGCAGCCTTCTGTTTGCCAGAACTCTGCAGCCCCATCTCCATGGTCACATGGGCTGACCCCTGAGCTCCAGTCCCCACACGTATGTGTACATATGTGTATGTTTGTTCATCAGTTACTTCTCTCATTGTTGTGACTCCAGAAGGAGGATCTTAAGAAGGAGGGTCACATTTTAAGGGGTTCAGTCTATCCATCCACCTTGGGGAAGACGCTCTAGGGCTGCCAGAATGTGTGGCTGGGACCCCTCACGTCTTCATACCTCAGAGCTCAAGGCTGAGGAAGGGGATGCCTGTGCTTCGCTGGCTTCTCCTCTTGTGTTTTTTTTTTTTTTTTTTAATCCCAGGACCACAGCCATGCGTCAGTGAGCCCGCTCAGGGAAGTTCTTCTCTTTCAGTTCTTTTTGGAAACGCGCGCGAGCGCACACACACACACACACACACCTACACACAGATGCACACACAGACACACACACACAGACACACACACACCTACACACACGCAGACACACACCTACACACACAGACACACACACCTACACACAGACACACTCAGACACACACAGACACACACACACAGGTGGGGCTCACTGATTAATGCCCTAGCCACTCCTCAATCCAATCAAGAACAACCAGATTTAACCATCACAGAACCTTTTTGTGTTCCTTTTTTGCAGGGCTTGGGATTGCTTTGGGGCCACATGAACGCTAGGCATGTGTTACATGGCTGAGCCAACACATGTGTTCATATGTGTTGCATAGCTGAGGTGATACATGTGTTTATATGCAAAGCCATGAAGACACTCAGGTTGGTTTCTCTGGAGAAAAAGGATGAACACAAACAAGTTTCTTGTCCAAAAGTAAAGAAATCGGGGCGGGGGGGCAGGAGGAGGTGGCACCGGGCAGGGCTCAGAGTCCATAACTGGATTTGCCAACTTGGGCTTCCTGGTGACTTTGACAAGTCCCATTTTTGTAGAGCTGACAGGCTGGGCCCGACAGTGTGGATGAAGGGGAGGCAGGACTGGAGGAAATGGCCTAGTGAGCAGTCTGATGTGAGCGGAGCTTCTCTGATGGGCTTGTGTGGCCAATGTCCTCCAGGTGGAGCCTGGGGAAAGGACCCAGGCTCCCGGGTCCCTAAATGGACTGAGTAGCCTGGTGTCAGAGACAGAGAGCTCAGAGCCTGTGGACTGTGCCCTGCTCATATCTCTTCATGCTTACCCTGTCACCCCCTCCCAGACTCCTCCATGAGTAAGCATGCGCAGCAGGGAGTGAGTGCTGTGGCATGGCTGAGCCACCTCTGCAGTCTGCCCACAGCTTGGGAGGTGTGCAGGGCCACGGTCTGAATTCAGGAGCTGTGGAGTCCCTCCACGTGCCCTGTGCAGCTCCCAGCTGCGTAGCCGGCCTCCTGCTCCACATGGGGGTCTGACCCTCAGCTGCCGGAGACCACAGAGTAAGGATGAACACCCTCCGAGGGTCTGACATAAATCTGTGCTTGGGACCAGCCAAAGCCAGTGAAGCTGTTCATGCAGCACCACTTCCGGGTGCAGGAGAGGGTCGGTGTGCGTCTCTGCAGAGCCTGGGAGTGCTCAGAAAGAGGGTCCTGTAAGCAGAGGCTTTGGACGAGTGAGCCGGGCAGAAACTGCTCTAGGAGAATCAACAAACAGCCTTTCCAGTTACACCTTCACCCACATGTGAATCACACCTTGGTCAGCCCTGTTTGGAATAAGGGCTGCCATTTCAGGATCCTGCAGGCAGACCTGTCAGAGTGAGGTGCAGGCTGCCTGTGAGGTGCACACTGATTATGGGGTGCACATTGTGGATGGGTCATGCTGCTTGTGGGGTACAGGCTGCCTGTGAGGCTCACATTTCTTTGGGGGTCATGTTCCCTATGGGGAACACACTGCCCATGAGTTGTATGTGCTGGTGCCTGCAGGTGGTTGTACTCATGGCAGAGGAGGCTGAGGCAGAGCCCAAGCCTTCTTCTTAGCACATCCCTACCTTCCTCCAGCCCCCACAGCCATGACGGCTGCACAGTCACCAAAAAGCTCTAGACTGAATCAACAGTAAACATTGCAAAGAGAATTGTAGACACCAGTGTCAGTAACAAGTCAAGATCAGGAGGCCAGAGGCTTTGAAGGGAGGTGAGAGCAGACGCCTGTGCACACTGAACACCTGGGGGAGGCAGGAGGCGAGAGCAGACTCCTGTGCACACTGACCACCTGGGGGGAGGCAGGAGGCGAGAGCAGACTCCTGTGCACACTGACCACCTGGGGGGGAGGCAGGAGGCGAGAGCAGACACCTGTGCACACTGATCACCTGGAGGGGAGGCAGGAGGCGAGAGCAGATGCCTGTGCACACTGACCACCTTGGGGCGGGGAGGTAGGAGGCGAGAGCAGACTCTTGTGCACACTGACCACCTTGGGGGAGGCAGGAGGCGAGAGCAGACGTCTGTACATACTGACCACCTGGGGGAAGGCAGGAGACGAGAGTAGATGTCTGTGCACACTGACCACCTGGGGGAGGCAGGAGGCGAGAGCAGACTCCTGTGCACACTGACCACCTGGGGGCAGGCAGGAGGCGAGAGCAGACTCCTGTGCACACTGACCACCTGGGGGCAGGCAGGAGGCAAGAGCAGACTCCTGTGCACACTGACCACCTGGGGGGAGGCAGGAGGCGAGAGCAGACTCCTGTGCACACTGACCACCTGGGGGGAGGCAGGAGGTGAGAGCAGACTCCTGTGCACACTGACCACCTGGGGGGAGGCAGGAGGTGAGAGCAGACTCCTGTGCACACTGATCACCTGGGGGGGAAGGCAGGAGGCGAGAGTAGATGCCTGTGCACACTGACCACCTCGGGGGGAGGCAGGAGGTGAGAGCAGACTCCTGTGCACACTGACCACCTGGGGGGAGGCAGGAGGCGAGAGCAGACGCCTGTGCACACTGACCACCTGGGGGGGGAGGCAGGAGGCGAGAGCAGACGCCTGTGCACACTGACCACCTCGGGGAAGGCAGGAGGTGAGAGCAGACTCCTGTGCACACTGACCACCTGGGGGGAGGCCAGGAGACGAGAGCAGACTTCTGTGCACACTGACCACCTGGGGGGAGGCAGGAGGCGAGAGCAGACTCCTGTGCACACTGACCACCTGGGGGGGGGAGGCAGGAGGCGAGAGCAGACTCCTGTGCACACTGACCACCTGGGGGGAGGCAGGAGGCGAGAGCAGACTCCTGTGCACACTGACCACCTGGGGGGAGGCAGGAGGTGAGAGCAGACTCCTGTGCACACTGACCACCTGGGGGGAGGCAGGAGGTGAGAGCAGACTCCTGTGCACACTGACCACCTGGGGGGAGGCAGGAGACGAGAGCAGACTCCTGTGCACACTGACCACCTGAGGGGGAAGGCAGGAGACGAGAGCAGACTCCTGTGCACACTGACCACCTGGGGGGAGGCAGGAGGTGAGAGCAGACTCTTGTGCACACTGACCACCTGGGGGAGGCAGGAGGCGAGAGCAGACTTCTGTGCACACTGACAACCTGGGGGGAGGCAGGCTGGAAGCATGGAGTCCAGGCCAGTGTCCGTAAGTCCCTAACCCTCTGGTGGGAGCAGGAGGTCGAGCCCCTCCTGACCCTGGCTGCAAAGAGCCCGAGGAAGTCAGTAATAGGACAGGACCAGGAACAGCCAAGCAAAGTCTCTAAAGTACTCTAGCATCAAGCATTAAACAAACTCATAAACTCCCAAACCAGGAGCCATGCCTGGCCTCCAGAGTGCTCAGACAAGCCCCGGACAGGAGTCTGAGAAGACAGAAAACCTTTTAAGGAGCTTCCTCAGGGGCTGGGCAGGACCCGCAGCTCTCAGTAAACATATTACAGCTTCTTTTTCTTTTTTTCTAACATTGTGGTTTTTGTAAGAAAACATCTGGTAACATTTTCCCCCACTGAGCTTATACTTTTAGCTCATTTTTGAAATGGAAGATTGATTTTTAAATAATTTACTAAACAGCTAAGGAATAGAGGCATGTCCTTTTCCTAATGTGGCCACAGTTGGCTCCTGCAGGGACCTGCACTGGCGGTGGCCCCTCGGGCCCATCTTCTCCTTAACCCTTAGCTAGCAATCTCCACACAGCCCAGCCTATTGCTTAGGGACAGACAGAAATAGCCATTCCTTAGCAATCTCCACACAGCCCAGCCTGCTGCTTAGGGACAAACACAAGTAGCCATCCCTTCTGTAAGCTCTGTTCCCGGCAGAGATGGGCTAACTTTGCCTCCAAGTTGTTTTGTCGCTGGTAGGCTACCTTGGCCGCCAAGCCTGCATTGTGTGGAGGAGGACGTTGGGGGTCAGGAGGCCTCTTGGGGGCAGGAAACAGAGCGTTCCAGGCCTGGCTTGCTGGGCTTGGATGGGTCTTTCCTGCTCACTCATCTCAGAGCCCATCGATCCTCTTAAGATAGGCCCAAAGCTGTAGCTTTCAAGGCTGTTACTCTGCCCAAACTCAGACTGCGGGGACATGATACATACTAAGCAAAATGGCTAACTCTCACTCCAACAGCTCTCAGGAACTTGGCAGGGGAAAAGCACAGTTTTGCTCCCTGAGAGGACCTCTGTTCGTCCTCAGGGAATATTCCAGCAAAGTATGGTTGCTTGTGGAAGTGGGAGGGAACTTTCCAGATGGGGACTGTCACCATAAAAGGACGTTTTCTCCAGCCTACCCTCTGAACGATAGAGACACCCAAACTGCACACTACAATAAGAAGGGCGCTGGAGGCCTGCATGCAGTCTCCCCCATAACCATCGCTGTGATGCACAGCAAGCAGGACTGGAACAGAAAGGCCCAAAGCAGCAGGAGTTGTGCCCTGCAGCACTCTGGAAAACTGGCTCCTTAGCAGAGAGTGAGTAAGCTGGAGACTCACACAGACTGGCGAAGACCACTGGGTGTCCTGGGTAGGGATGGCTGCAGAGCAGACACAGGTAAGCTAGTATAAAGCTGATGGCATGGCAGAAAGGGCTAGAGTCTTGTTAATGGTCATTCACTAAAGCAAATGGCAGCCACAGACGCTAACCATGGGGATGTGGCTAAAGGAGAGTTGGCTTCTTTTACTTTCCTTTCAAGCTAAAAAATTTCCTCTGAAATGCATTTAATTTTTTACAAGGGATTATGGATATATGTGAGAAGTGATGTTGCATCCCATGTGCAATGCCCAGCAAATAGGCCAGCCACAGATGCAAAAAGCATACACACTGTGCATTCTCACATAACGGAATTTCTGGAGCAAGCGAGCTGAATGATTCTGATGTGGCAGAAATCACACTCCTGTGCGTCAGGCCGGGACAAGGATTGGATCGACTGGGATATGGCAGGAAGCATTCGTCACCTTTGGGCAGTGGATGTGCTTTAGATTTTTGTATAATTGGTGTCACCAGGACAAATGCTTTGACAAAACCCACACTGCTGTGCAGTAAAATCTAAGCATTTTCTTCCCTGTTATTTATACCTTGATAAATTTGACTTAGATGAATGCATTCCATTGTGACCAATCAGAGTTTATTCCGTCAACGAGCTGTGGTTCAGCATTGATAGAATCAAAGGAATGCGACAGGCCACCAGAGTGAAAGGAAATCATCCAGTTCTCTAGATAGAAGCAAGCATGCTGATGAAGGCTCACACTGATTCTCGACTTTCAAAAATCAACACACTCGAGGAAGTTCTACAATGCAAAAATAATGGGTTGTGAAATGTAGAGATTTTCTTGAGATCTAGGTGGGAATGAGGATGCAAGCCACTGGGAGAGGTGCCAGGCTGAGACGGCAGGAAGGCAGCTGCAATTAGTCACAGGTGACACTGATGTGTGTGTGTGTGTGTGTGTGTGTGTGTGTGTGTGGTTAAATCCCCCAATTTCACCCACAAACTATTGCATTTCACAGGTGAGTTTAGCCAGGATCACTGGAGTCGGTGAATTCACACACGTCAATCTCGTCTCTCTGGGATGGTAACAAATGGGAACAGAATTTTAAAATACCACGAGAATATCTTTGAAATACTGAATTCTAGGGACAGAAGACATAGGTGAGTAAGATCTCTGCAGTAAAGCTCCAGAACTTTCCCAAGGAAATCAAAGAAATCCAGTAAACATAGACAGGGACAACCTTCATGGATGAGAGCTTTCTACGCAGTAACCTGAATGAGCACTCATGCCAGACATCAAAAAGCAAAGCTTCCAAGTTTCTCCCAGAAATAGATCCGTTGGTTTTAAAGCCCATACACATTTCAAAGAAGCAGGCAGATGACAGTCCTGAAGAATGAAGGCAGCTTTGCGCAGTGGCAGTATCATAGCCAATGAGGTTTATCAGAGCCGCAATTATTGCTAATTGAAAAAAAAAAGGGAAAAAAAAAAGAATGAAAGCAAGAGCACCCCAGTAGATGCTAAGGCCAGACCCTATGTGATCTGAAATCTGAAGGAATCAAGACAGCAAGATCACTGACTGACTGACTGACGACTGACTGACTGATGGGATGAGAGAGCCCAGACAGATCTGCAGGGCACAGTTGACTTGTAAATGACTGAGCAGATACTGAGTGGCAGTGGTCTTTCCAGTGACTGGTGCTTGGAGACTTGAACATGTACTGTACACAGTATTGCACATCCAACATCACTTTATAAACACAAGGTAAGGCAACTGTTTCATAGGAGACGGCTTGTAATCTTGAGACGGGCAAAGCTTTCTTTGAAAAGATGTAAAAATTGCCACTCATTGTGAGGACATCAGGCAAGAGAGACCATGTTAGTACTAAGGTGTCAGTACTGGGAGAGTCAGGACCTGAAGCACAGGGTGGGCAGCTAAGTCCTCAATGTGCATGCCCAGCACAGAGCTGAAATGCAGAACAGTCTAGGTTTTGACACCTGCTGGTTAGGTTTTTCAACTTGTTACAAACTAGAGACAACTGGAAAAAGAAACCTCAATTGAAGAATTTCCTCTTTATCAAACTGACCCGTGAGCACACCTATGGGGGTTTTTTTGATTGCTAGTTGGTGTGTGATGCGGGAGGGCTCAGCTCGCCGTGGGCAGTGCCATCTCTGGGGAGGTGGGTCTGGGCTGTATAAGAAAGGTAGCTGAGCAGCCAGGGGAAGCCAGCCAGCAGGCAGTGTTCCTCCATGGTCTCTGCTGCAGCTCCTGCCTCCAGGTTCCTGCGCTGAGTTCCTGCTCTGTCATCCCTCAATGGTGGACTGTGAGCTGTAAGATGAGTTAAACCCTGTCCTCCCCAAGTTGCTGAGGTTATTGTGCTTATCACAGCAACAGAAAGCATACTAGGAGATGACACATCCATAGGAAATGGGTGGGGCATGCACCAGGACCAGACAGTTTTGCAGACCCTCCCAAAGAAGCATCTCCAAGTGGCCAATGCGTCTTACCAGGCCTATATTTTTCTAGCCACTGGGCCATTTATTTTTTTTTTTTTGTATGTGTATGAGTGTACTGTCTGCATGTAGGTTTGTGCACCCGTGTCGTGCAATGCCGCGGAGGTCAGAAGAGGGTCTCGGATTCCCCTGGAACTGGTGGAGTTCTCCTGATATTGGAGTTTCAGACGGTTCTCAGCCGCCATGTGGGTGCTGGGGATCGAACCCGGATCCTCTGTAAGAGCGGTCGGCGCTCTTAACCGCTAGGCCATCTCTCCAGCCCATCCACTGGGCCATTTAAAGTTAAGTGGAAACCATACCATGTCCCCAAAACTATTCCCTAAGATGGAAATAAACCAAAATGTCCTAACAAGGTTGGCCAAGAGCCCTGGCACTGCTGCTGGGAGTGCTCTGTGTCCCAAGCCACTTTACAGGCTGTTTCGCAGCAATCTCCACCTAAACCAAGCTTTCCATCAGGCCAGCAGTGGAAGGGTGGGCACAACCCCCACCCCAATGACAGCCTGCATGTGCACCCACAGCCCCGCAGAGGCCCCGGTGACAGGAGGAGCCCCTCCCGTGGGAGCAGGAGGGCATCTGGTGGCCAAGCACATGGCTGTCTTCTGTCTCTTCCCCTTCTTTGTTGACAATGTGGCCTCTTCCACTGCAGACCTGCGTGGATGAATCTCATAAACATGAAGCCGAGAGAGCAGAGCCAAATATCAGTGAGTACATACATTATCGGAACAAAGACAGATTAAACGAATCCAGGAATTTGGAAGTCAGTGGTGTTACCCTCGGGAAGCAGAGCTGATTGGAAGGAGCCAGGCAAGGTTTCTGAGAGCTGTGATTATTTTGTTTCCTGATGTAAGTGCTGGCTGCTTGATTACGCTCAGCCTGGGGAATTTAGAAGCAGCGTTTGGGAGAAGCCACTCTCTCCCAAATCCTTCCACACTTCAGCAGAAGTTTAAAAGAAGGTGGGTAGAGACAGCGCAGAGGTGAAGATTGCTTGCTTTTCCAGAAGATGCAAGTTGGATTCCCAGCACCCAGTTCAGGCAGCTCACAACCACCTGTAACCCCTGCTTTGGGAGATAACATGCCTTCTTCCAGTCCGAGAGCACTGCACTCACGTCACAAGCTCACCCCCCCCCCACATACACACAAGCACAAATAAAAACAAATAAATCTTAAAAAGCAAAGCTTAAAAGAAAAATATCCATAATTCTTTTGCTAGATCTTCTTGGGCCACGCAGACACTGCTGTCCTCAGAGGGTTGCATTGCTATGAGGAATACCTGACAAAAGCAAGTTAAAGAGCTGCTTGGGTTGGTCCATTATGGCAGGGATGCCATGGTGCCAGGAGGGAGCAGCAGTTGGTCACACTGTGTCAGCATTCAAAGAGAAGAATGGCTGCACCAGGTTTGCTTTCTCCTTTTGTTCAGTCAAGGACCCTGGCCCATGCCATAGCAGTGTCTACACTGAGGACCCTGGCCCATGCCATGGCAGTGTCTACAATGAGGACCCTGGCCCATGCCATGGCAGTGTCTACACTGAGGATAGGTCTGTCCCCTTCACATATCTGATCTGGATCATCTCTCACCAACATGCCCAGAGGCTCATCTGCATGGTGGTTCTAGGTCTTGCCAAGCTGACAATCAATACTAACCACTTCCATGTCCTGTCCTTGGCTGGGTTCCTATAGCCCCACCCCCCACACTAATGCAGACTGGCTGTGCCCCATCCTTTGCCCACATAGCATTGGCAAATGAGGGCTGAGGGACCTTGGAGCATGTATTTCCCTTCCCACCTTGCAGAACAGGCTATGCCAGCTCCTGCTGCTATGTCTGCTTATGAGAACACACCCCTGGGTACCTGATGAAGTGACCCCCACCAGATATCCCAAAGCTGGAACAGAAAACTCAGCAAAACACCTGAAGCCCTGTGGAGGGTGCAGAGCCACCTCCATACTGCAGGTTTCTGCAGACTCAAAATGGCCCTGGACTTGTGAGCAACAAGAAACAATCTTGACTGAGCTCCTGAGGTTGGAGGTGGCTATTACAAAGAGGCCACTCCCTTTTTTATTTTATGTTTTTGTTTTTTTACCCATGAGTCTCAAAAAAGCAGTTGTATTATGCATACCTATAGGGTGGAATCAAGGCACAGATTTCATCAAATTCACCCATGCTGTTTTGGGTGACTGTATGTGATTAACTTAGGAAGCAAACCCAGCTTCTAAGTTAAATCATCCTATAGGTGAAAGAGAATGCTACAAGGTGATACCATACAACAGAAAAATTATAGAGAACATTTGTATGTGCCAATCCCAAAGTTATTGTTATACAGATTTTAAGTAAAACAAATGTGGACAACAGCAATTTATATCACCAATTAACTCAGATGCATTACTGTTTTTATCAGAGCCTTTAAACCAATGTTGTTTAATATACACATATTTACTTTTACTAAGTCCTAAAACACCATGTAACCTGTAGACAGAGTCTGGGCAAAACTGGATACTTGTTGAACTCACGTCAATTAAATATGCATTAATCGAATATACACCCATGTCCCTCTCCCCGCCTCCTGCCCTTCCCAATTCCCATTTCAGTCATTCTTTGTGGTCAGTCTTTCTGTTGTTGTGCTTTAATATGCATCCCTCTCCACAAGAAATATTAAAGAATCTGGGTTAATTGGCACTACATCCACATATGAGAGATACCATTGTCTTTCATTTTTCTGTCTCGGGACGTGTTTACTCTACTTCACTTAACATAATGTCATCAGCTCCATCCATTTACCTGCGAGGTTCATGAATGTTGTCTTTCTTTCTTACACATGCATAGAACCATGTGTACATGTACCAAATTTTTTCTATCCACTCTCATTTGAGGGGCATGGGTTGGTTCCAGCTTTTTGCTATTGTGAACAACCTTGCAATTCAAACTTAAACTAACTACGGGAAAAGATTTGGTATGTTCCAAAGAGTCAAAATGTCACCAACTTAACAGCTGAGAAAAAAAAAATACAGCTTTTGCATGAGTAGGATGTACCAGAAAGTGCCAGCAGAAGGGTTGGCCTGTCTGAAAACATTGAAAGGAAGAAAAAGCCTCAGATTGCTACAAACATAAAACCCTTCGGTGGATCCTACTTGTAACAACTATTTATAATGAGTCCTAATGAAACTTACCTTCTGGTGCTGCAAGGTTTTAATACTAGAGACTTCTTACCTCCCCCCCCCATAAGCCACAAGGAGAAATATGATGATGAGGAGGTCTTTCTCTAACTGAACTGGGGGAGCCAACTGTTATAGAGGTAATCTCTTATAAAACTGGTAAAACTGCCTTCTTTAATTGACTAATAGACATAGGAACTGTGAAAAGGATTATTCTCTATTCAGAACCAAATATAATACTAAAGTCTCCTTAAGCTACACACTTAAGCAAAATATATTAATACAGGAGCTCTGACATCACCAATGGAGATGTAGGCCAGGGGATTCAATCCCCCACAAAATGGTAAAGGATCCTTGACTCCAAACTGATCCCAGTTTGAGAGAAGAGAGGCAATAAGACCCTGCTGTTGACCTGATATAAACATGGGAAATATGTATTGAGACCACACTTGCAAGTGTACAGATGGTCTCTGGAATACCAGAGAGTGTTACCAAAGACCACTAAACCAATAAAGCAAATATAGGTCTCCTTGAGTCAAGCAAGACTCCTCCGTCAGCACCAGCTACACCTCACCTGCCTGGAAATACTGTGCAGCAGTGGCAGCCATATGCCTGTATAGCCCAAATCGAATTGGCTATTAGCTCTCTCCTTGGAGGAATAACCCATGGCTGATGCCACAAGCTTACATCCTCTAATGGTTAGGAGATGTTACAAGCCACAGTAAGACCCTATCATATTTAACAGAAAAAAAAATGTATTTCATGGATTAACATACCATCCAAACATCTGTGTCTATACCAAAGTAACCTACCATAACAATTAGTACTGTTTAAATACCCATATATCTAATTGCTTGTGCTTCATTAGTAGGATTAAAAGGTTATTCCTGGACACACTGTTAGCCCATGAAAGGAAACAGCCAGAACTGACCAGAGTCCAAGACAACAGCTCCAGAGAAAGTAGACTGTTTTGCTTCTCATCCACCTGTGCCCCTTTTCTAAGCCCAGGGAACAATCGTTGGAAGAGGGGGCGTGGTAGAATGTAAGGGCTGCTATTGGGGTGAATGGTGAAACTACAACAATGTAGTCTGGACACTCATTTGATCAACTTGATTGAATATACAAGCCCCCCTGCTGGATGGTGGGACCCATGAGCTGTGTGGGTTTGGGCACAAATGCTTGCAAATTGGTTTTACATGAAGGATGCTTTTACTCATAAATTATCACTTACTGTTAAAAAAATGAAAAAAAAAACAGAGAAAGATGCAGGAAAGTTATGGCAGAATGCATGATCTGGGATGGGGTGGGGTAGGGCGGGGGGAAGGGAAAGGGAAATGTCCCTGAACTGAATTGGAAAATGATGTATGAAATACACAAAGCATCAATAAAAATGAAAAAAAAACAAAAAAAAAAACAAAGAGGACAGTTGTTAGCTGCTGTGTGGGCACTGGGAACTGAACCCTGGTACTCTACAAGAGTGGCCGGTACTTTTAAGCACAGAGCCACCCGTCCAGCTCCATGCTTACTGTTTGGGCGGGCTCAAAGTGCTGTCTTGTCCTAGACCTGTAGAATAGAAGCAACCTGCCTCCCAGCTCAGCCCCCTGAGTAGAAGGCTGCCTCCCCATGCTGGAGAGCAGGGTGTGGAACTTCTCCATCCATGTAGTTTGAAAGCATCGGCTGTGGGGGTAGGGGGCACCTGCAAGGGCACAGCTCATTTGGGCCTGACAAAACCACTCTTGTAAGCAGATTACTGGCTCCACAGGTCATTAAAGCTCCTGCAGAGGCCCCTGGGCAGAAATGGATTTTCTTGTCATGAACATAAGATACTTTGAGCAGGGAACAAGTTCATGTGGCAGCAGGAATGACAATACCCACGTTTTGGAGTGGGCCTTGCAGGGAGGAGCGAGCGGGGAAGACATGGCGGTGCACTCAGTGCCAACTCCATCCGGGACCTTCAGGGTCCTCTCTCCTGGGATGTCTGTTCACCCTTCATGGCTGGATACCCCTGACTGCTGGCCCTCTGGTGAGACCAAGAACTATTGATTTACAACAACCACCCTCGGCCTAGCCTAGCCACACGGCCTGCTTCCGTGGACTGGATGCTAGCCCAACTCTGTCTGTAGTCAAGGAAGACACCCCGCCCACCGGCTGAATCCCAGGGCCAGCAGAGCTCCCTCTTGTTCAAGAAGGAAACTTTGCTCCCCCTGGTGGCCGCATTTCCTACCCTCTCCAGGATGGAAAGTTGGAACAAGGTGCAGCTACAGTCCGGGGCATTACCTGGCCAAGGTCCCAGCGGAGGGCATCATCTGTGTTTGTCTGATCAGAGTGCTGTGACCAAATGCAGACTCAGGTCTAAGAAGCAGCAGGTGCTGCCCTGGAGGCGACAACACTGGAGGTCAATGTCAGGTCCCTCTAGCTGGCAGAGACTATTTTCGTCTCCCTGTGTCCTCTGCAGTCACCCTTGCTGTGTCTGTGCTCTGATCTCCTCTTCTCACCGGGACCCAGGTTGTGATATTGATAATGATTGTCATCTTGCCAGGATCTAGAACCACCAGGGACACAAAGCTCTGGACATATTGACAAAGGGATTAGATTAGATTCATTCAGATGGGAAGACCCACCCTAACCCTGAGTGACACCATCCCATGTGCTGGAGTTCCTGACCTCCTAAGAAGGGAAAAGCTATCTGGGTATCATAATTCACTTTTCTCTGCTTCCTGACAGGATGGTAGGGTCCAAACTGGGGGCCCACAAAACCTTCCTCTCTGTGATGGTTAATTTTGATGGGGTGAGGAACAGGACTTAGAATGACCTGTGAGGCAGGGCTCCCACTCCCTGGGATGGCGTGGCCCAGACTAGGTTCCCGCTGGCCTGCCAGTGAGGGGTTTTCTTGATTACTTTAAGAGAAGTGTCAGAGTCCACCTGAAATGTGGTGGTCATGGTGACGAGGTCCGAGGGGTACGCTCTCACTCTTGCTTTTCGCTTCCTTCGCCCATGAGCTCCTTTATGCCCTCCACACCTTGTTTTGTCATCCACTGCCATCAGGACCCAGCTTTTTCAGGGCGCTGAAGAGCAGTGTGTCCAGGACTCATCCACCTGCCCCCCTAGACTGGAATGTGAGGCCTCCAGGACTGAGAAGCTGCTGTTCTCAGCCTCTGCACGGTGGAGACAGCACTGCTGCTATGTCCGGAGTGTATGGCGTATAAGTCAGTAAATGCCCCCCCCCCCCTTATATATCTCCATTCTGTCAGCTCTGCTCCTCTGGAGCTGTATTTGTCAGGTATTTTGTCACAGCAGCAAGAAAAGTATCTAATGCACTGGCCATGCTGGGTTAGGGCCTCCTGGTCCCATTAAGCCTTATTTGTGGCTCTGTCTCCAAATGCAATCTTATTGGGACTTACCTCTAACTGGCTTCATCAGTAACTTTTCAGGGAGGGTCACAGTTCAGGCCTCACAGTGCTTGATAGGAAGTCTTCCAATGTCATTTTCTCAGGCAGGGGTGACAATTCCTTTCTTCTCACTTCCCACTCCTGGGCTGATCCTGGGGCAGAGTAGCGTGGGTACCTGTAGAGGCCAGGAGGGGACATGGGAAGGCCCCTGTGAGTCCAGGCAGTCTCAATGGTCCTGTGAGGACAAGATGACAGCTGACCTACCAATGTTGACCAAAGGATTTCAGTCTTATATCAAGTGGCCCTTAGCATTTCCAACCCAAGGTGTTTAATGGGGGCAGGGGTGCTTAGAGAAGTGATATTCAGTTATCTGTAAAATCCATTTAGTTAAACAACTTCTTCCTTGACACCGACAGATAAACGAGATGACCCCATAATTGGTCCAATCTTATTCTCTCCCCCTGTAGCTAAGTGCAAGGTGCCCACATAAAGACACTTCATTAAGGCCGAGGAAAATGTACCCTTCTGTCTCTCTCCTAAGTTCCCCGAAGCCAGGCAGAAGCACGCAGCATTTGTAAATGAACTCATTACATGACCAAAGAGGAGATGAAGCCATGCAGTCCTGTGACACCATCTGGTCCCCCCCAAACTCCACTAATTTGAATATTCAGGTAGAATTCAAATTTTGTCATTTTCAAGCAGATCCCCTGGGTGAAGGCAATCAGTTCATTCGTTCTGTGCCTTCCCGAGATGGCTGGGACGGGAACACTTCTGAGTCCCTTTCCTTGCAATGTCCTTCCCAAGCTTCCTTCAAAGGCTTGCTGCTACGTCTTCTGGAGGGAGCTCTAAGAGGGGGCTTGGCTGACCGGGCCCCTCCCCTCTTTCCTATCTCCCAACTTCCCACCTTCCCAACTGAGGACAGACTTCGAGGGCTCTGACTGGTTTGGGGATGACCCCTTGCTGGGAGATGAGCACCATGGGGGTGTACTTTGTTGGAGGTCACTTGGCACTGTGCCCTGCCATGACCCTGACCTTGGCCCCTCCTTAGTGGGCTGCTTCCTGGCCATCGTGGAGTGCACTCCACCACACTGTTCTGCTTCACCTCACTCCAGCTATCATCTATCTATCATCTATCTTCTTTTATCTATCAATCTATCCATCATCATCTATCACTCTATTGTCTATGTATCTAATTAGTCCTCTATCACCAACCTATTTCTGTATCATCAGTCTATTTTTCTATCTTTCTTTTCTATCTATCTGTCTACCTACCTAACTTTTATCTGCCAGTAGTCCTTGCACCTAGCCATCTGTCAACACAGGACACTGTTCTGTGGGTCTGATGGAGAGAGACCTCCTGACTCAGTCCTTCTGTGTAGGATGGGGGTCTGCCCCTCCCTAAGGCTCTAAGCCTGGGGCTGCAACGTGGGGAGCCAGGAGAGGAATTTTTTACTTGGTCTCTAGGGAGGTAGGATCTCTTCTGGAGAGCTTAAAGCAGAGACACCGATAATGCCCAGCACAGGCAGGAGAGGATCAAGGGCAGGCACAGGCTTCCCATTTGTGCTAAATCAAAGCTCAGCTGCCCCTTGAGTTAGGACCAATCTTGGGGTGCAAAAATTTGCTTGGTATCCCTGACCTCTGTCCCTCTCGGGGCCGGAGTTGACCAGCACCCTTGCTTCTGTGGCTTCCTAGAGCCTGTCTCCCTCCTTCCATTTGTCCTTCCCTAAACCCCTTGTTAACCTTCCTCCTCTTTCTTAGATAACTAGTATTAGGAGCACAGCTTCACACAGTGGATGCAAAGCCTGGTGATAAAAATAGGCTGAGGTAGGAGCCTCAACCTCATGACAGACAGAGTCAGCATATGACTTATGAAATTACAGGACACATATGGTAGCCAGCCTGATCCTGGGAAGGTTTAGGAGGTCTCAGAGAGACAGACAGATGCTCAGTCTGAGTTAGTCAGATGGAGAAGGCAGCAGCAGGGATGGGTAATGAGATGGGAGAGGGAGCTCCAGACAAAGAGAAGGAAGCTTTGAAGCCAGAGGGGCTTCTAAGGTGGAGGAAGGACAGGAAGAGGTGGGTCAAAGCATATGTGCACATGTGGTCTGGGGAGGCTTCACAGGCCTTAGGGCTGACATGGAGCAGGAACCAGTGCATCTAAGCAGGTGTACACATGTGGTCTGGGGAGGCTTCACAGGCTTTAGGGCTGACATGGAGCAGGAACCAGTGCATCTAAGCAGGTGTGCACATGTGCTCTGGGAAGGCTTCACAGGCCTTAGGGCTGACATGGAGCAGGAACCAGTGCATCTAAGCAGGTGTGCACATGTGCTCTGGGGAGGGGTGAGGCTTCATAGAGTTTAGGGCTGACACAGAGAAAGAACCAATGGTTATGAAGATCACAATCAGAATGACTAAGATACAGTGACCATGTGAACATGTGTGGTTCAAGGTGACATGCCCCAGCCCTTAGCCTAGAGCCGCTATGCAGCACAGAATGATTAAAAGCTCATGGAATGAAACTCACTTCACACTATACTTTCTACAAGGCTGGGCAGCTGACAAATCTCCAGTAACTGTGGAGATGCTGGAGTGTTACAAGTCCACAGCCAAATTACATTGGGCCTTTGGCCTCCTTAATAGTTATTGATTGCCCTCCTCTGCATATGACCAAAGGTCCTGTGACTATTAGGTAAATCTTTACAATGTGCAAACAGACCCTAGTTTCCACCAACCCAAAGGCTAAGAATCCCCTCAGGTAGCATCTGAGGCTTACAATAGAGATTTCTCGCTGGGCTGATGTTTCTACCAATGTATTAGAAAAAGTGCCTTGATTTATGACTTCTGCACCCTGGGCTGTGGCCACTTATACTTGGTTCCTGAATAAACCATTTCTATCCCCTCTGAGGTAAGAGTTGTGTATTTGCATTGAAAACAGATTGTCTCCATCTTCTTGGGTTCAGCTGTCTCTCTAACACTGAGGCAGCCAGTAGGTATTGGGAGCACAGCCTCATATCCAAGACCCCATGTGGAATTGGGGACGAGCTGGCCTCTCCTTGCCCAGAGGCCCCAGTGGCAAAGAACCATATAGTCACAATGCTGGGTCCACTCTATACCCCGCCTCAGCCTGTTTCTACTTTGGCATCACCTCTCCCATCTCTAGAAGCTTCAAAGCCCTGTAAAGACTCAGTGGAGGAAAGACAGCATCTTTAGCAAATGGTGTTGGCATAACTGGATCACTACTTGTAGAAGAATAAAACTAAACCCCTTCCTCTCACCATGCATAAAAATCAACTCCAAATGGATCAAAGACCTTACCTGAAACCCAAAACTCTGAAAATGATAGAAGAAAACATTGGTAGTAACCTACAAGACATAGGTGTAGGAAAAGACTTTCTAAATCAGACAGCAGCTACACAAAAAGTAAAGTCAACAATAACATATGGGAACTTATTAAACTCAAGAGCTTCTGTGCAGTGAAAGAAATAAAGAAGTGAAGAGAAAACCCACAGTGGGAGGAAACCTTCACCAGTGATACATCTGATAAAGCATTAACATCCAGAGTGTACAAACTACTCAAAAAACAAAGGAAAACAAATGATCTACTCAAAAGATGGAGTAAAGAGCTGAAGAGAGACTTCACAAATGAAGAAGATGCTTGAGAAACATCTTAAAAAGTGTTCAACATCACTAATAATTAAGGAAATGCAAATTAACACCACCTTAAGATTTCATCTTATTCCAGTACGACTGGTTATTATCCAGAAAACAAAGGATACCAAATTCTGGAAAGGCTGTGGGGAAAGGGGAACACTCATCCACTGCTGGTGGGAATGCAAACTCGTGAAACCCCTATGGAAAGCAGTGTGGAGAACTGTCAAGAAACTGAAAATGACCCTACTACCCGACCCAGTCATACCACTCCTGGGTACATACCCACAAGACTCACGATACATGCACAGCCATGTTTATTGCAGCTCTCTTCACAATAGCAAAGAGCTGGAAGCAACCCAAGTGTCCCTCAACTGACAAGTGGATAGAGAAAATGTGGTACATCTACACAATGGAACTCTATGCAGCAGTAAAGAAACATGACATCATGAACTTTGCAGGTAAATGGATGGAACTTGAAGCCATTATGCTAAGTGAAGTAACACAGTCCCAGAAAAACAAACGACTAATGGTAACCCTCATTTGTGGATGCTAGCACCAAATCCCTAGTTGAAAGGCAAGCTGAGAAAAATTAATGTTATATTTCTTTTTACCTGAAGACAACTATGCTGCTATAATGTGAATTCATTAATGGGCTCTAGAATTAACTGACCACTTATTTTCAGACTTTGTAATTGTGGTATATGTATGGAGGGTGTATATTCATATATTAGAGTAATATAAAATTAAGGGAAAAATATGAACTTCTAAACATATTTTGGAATTAGCATACAGTTTAATTTCAAAGGTCATAATTTTGGTATTTATGTGACGTGTATATATAGGCATACTTTGGAGCAATACAAATTGGAGGGAACAATAATGACAAAAAGACTGGATCAAAGAACTGACTGAAACAGTTAACTTCTGCCCAAACAATAAATCTCTGCAGAGAAAAACTTTAAAAAGACTGAGAAAAAGATGCAAGAGATGTATGGCAGAATGCATGAACTGGGGTTGGGTAGGGGGCATGGAAAAGGGAGTGTGTCTAAAATGGACTGAGAAATGATGTATGAAACATACAAATGCCAATAAAAATATTTTACTAAAAGAAGCTTCAAAGACTCTTCATTTGTCTATACCATTTTTCCACCTTCTGGGGAGAAGCTGAGGGCACTCCTTGCCCTCCCTTTAATAAACCCAGGCAATTCCTCATCTCCAGTGATCACAGACGAGGCCTCTTCAGCCAAGAGTCCAGGAAGGTGTGCATGTATACACACACACACACACACACACATACACATTCTTCCTGCTGCCCTTCCTGCTGCATTGGACTGTCCTGCTGAAGCTACCCTGGGTTTCTACATGCCCCACACAGTGTGCATGTATACACACACACACACACACACACACACACACACACACCCTCCGAGAGTGCATTGGACTGTCCTGCTGAAGCTACCCTGGGTTTCTACATGCCCCACACAGTGTGCATGTACACACACACACACACACACACACACACACACACACACTCTCTTCCTGCTGCCCTCCGAGAGTGCATTGGACTGTCCTGCTGAAGCTACCCTGGGTTTCTACATGCCCCACACAGTGTGCATGTATACACACACACACACACACACACACACACACACTCTTCCTGTTGCCCTTCCTGCTGCATTGGACTGTCCTGCTGAAGCTACCCTGGGTTTCTACACGCCCCACACACTGCCCATACCAGACTCAGCTAAGTCCCCTTGCAATGTCTGTGTTCAGAATCCACATGGCCTTCTCAGCCAATAGCCAGTAAACATGTGTATTTCTAGGACACTCCATGTGTTGTCACAAGATGGTTTCCAGGGCTTCCGGGTTTGTGTTGTTAGCATCCTCTGACAAGTGCTTTATCTGGTTCAGAGACCAGAGGGACCCACTTGCTGCCCTGCCACACAGATCAGGCCTGCACCTGTGATTCACATATATTCAAAGTTAATTTCAAAGCAGACCTCCAAATCTGTTTTGCTTATCTTTATTTTAATTTTGATCTTAATTTTAATAATTGACTTTCCTTTTTTACACCCTTTTTTTTGAAAAAGGGTCTCCCTATAGTCCCAGATGGCATGGAGCTGGCTATGTAGACCAGGCTGGCCTTTATGTCACAGAGATTCACCTGCCTCTGCCTCCTGAGTGCTGGGACTAAAGGTGTGCACCACCATACCAGGATTAAAGGTACATGCCTCCATACACACCTTTCCCTTTTTAGTCTTAAAAATGTATTGTTCAAGCCCAGTCTACAGAGCAAGCTTCAGGCTAGCTGGGACTAAAGGGAGACCCTGTCTCAAAAAAGACAAAAAAAAGTATTGTTCAGTTCTAAATACATGTTTAGTTTGCCATAATTTATATCTGATGAAAGTATATTATTGTTGAAATGTTTTAAAGGTTTAATATTTAAATATCCATTATTTATACTATTTTATAACCTTTTGTTTCAGGGATGGGGATAGACATTATAGCCATAAAAAAAGAAAGCAAAATATATAAAAGAAATGTTTGAATATGTTAATTATGCTTTTGACATTGTAACTAATATGGTGATATTTTCAGTATAATCTTTACATTTTGCTATGACCATGTAATGGTCATTACTTTTTAATAAATACTCATATATATATATATATATATATATATTTTTTTTTTTTTTTTTAAGTGAGAACCTGGTGCTGAGAAGTGAGTGAATCCTTTATCCAAAGTCAAGGCCGGAAGGCACTGGGTCAACTCCAGAACACACAAGACTCAACGAATAAGCGTCTGTGATCCCTGGTGACGTGTAGAGGCTGTTCGGGGAGCTGCCCGGAGGCTCTGCAAGGTCCTCCACCTGGCTGGGCCAGGGGCATGGTGGTATTTAGCCGAATCCTGGTTTTGTGGGGAGGACCATGGGTGAGGCAGGAGAGACAAGCTGTGTCTCAGTTCTTCCGTGATGGTGGGGTTGAACACCAGCAGCCTGCAGCCAGCCCCAGGCCCGGTCCCCCACCTGCCTGACATGTGCTCTGCTCCAAGCTCTTTGGAAATAGGCAGTGCCCTGGAAACCCACCCCTCCAGCAGGAGCGGGAGCCCTGGGCCAGCTGAGCGAGGGACGAGCCGGGCAATTACTGTAACTGCTGTAGCATGTTATCCTATTACCACAGAGTACAAAAGTTTCTGAGCTTTTGCTTCCAAAATGTCATGTCAGACAAGACCTGGATTTACTCCTGAAATTTTTAATCTTCCGAGGAGAGAAGCTGGTGCTTCCTAATAGGATGGCGCAGTGATAGCCTGTTGTCCCTGGCCACGGCCCTGCTACAATGCTTCCTCCTGGCACAGGCAACAAAGAGCAGGAGGTGCCTGGAATGGTCAGATCCAGACCTCAGTCTCAATCCAAATTCTTGCTCAGTTATGCAGCTCAGATTGTGCAAGCTGGTGTGTTGAACGGAATTAGGCCAGATGATCTGCAGGGTGGATTCCATGGCCCAGCCTGAGGCTACAGCCCTGTCCCTAGCTCCTGAGAAAATGCACCCTGGTCAGAAAGTGTGCGGCTCCCAGCAGCAGCCTGCATACTAGGCCATATTTCCTTTACCACAGGGGCTATGGGGACCCTGCAGAGGCGCCGTCTCCATCCATTTTCCTTCTTCTGATCTACTTACAGAGTCAGGATGAGCTCTCTATAGAATTCAACAATGTTAGGCTTTGAGCCACTGTTACACACTCTAAGCATGTTTAGATGTGACTGACTGAATGTCAGTAATCCTTTTCCACGCATGTACCAGATTTTACCACACTACAGCCTTGCTTTACACATCCATCCCTCCTGCATAAGACACACTGCCACACAGGAGTGCAGGACTTCCAACATTAACAGGTGCTGCAGGGCGGCATCAGCAGTGTGGGACCTGACCCCGGTGCAGTGTCCACATTCCCGCTGATGTGGCAAGGATCTGCATATGGCTCTAGGGTGGCCCAGTTTCTCCATGATGACCTCCTGTGCTCACAGGATCCAACGTGACATCACACCTCAAGGGTCCCTCTTGACTGTGGAAGCTTCTCAGCCCCTTCTCTTTTTGATGACTGGATACTTTTAAGGTGCTTATATTAAAATGTCACTTTATTCTCAAGAATAGACTGGAGATTCTGTGCTCTTGAAGAGAGGACCACAGGAGGATCTCATCTATGCAGTTCTCAGAACCAGTCCTGCTGCAGCCAGTGGGTCGCCTCTTCCCATGCTGCACTCTTGGGTATTAGAGTCCAGTCTACCTCCATTAGGCCCAGCAACTACCATATCATCTAGACAGTGTGCCAAGTTCTCAACTCCCCCTTGGACAGCCTCCTACTGGGCATCGTGGTATGTCCAGGAGATATTTCCAGGCCTTGGGGACTACACATGTCCCCTCCAAGACAAACTGGAATCCCGAGGCAAAGGTCTGTTAGATAGAAACATGAGGTTCCTGTCCCTGGAGCCCAACACTGTGGTATGTTCAGAGGAGACAGACAGAGAGCAGAGCAAGAAATGAAAGTGCTTTGAAACCCTGACAGAGTTCACAGCAGTGAAGCAGACGAAGGACTGAATGTGCTGGTGGCAAGGCCGTAAGCAGTGGGGGGACAGACACACAGAGTTCCAGAGCAGCCAGGTTGCTGCATGGCTGAGGCAGAGGGAGATCCCAGGGTGTCAGGGGCAGAAGGTTTTCATGGTGGAGTCTGCGGGGCTGACCATGTGGAGCTGTGTGGCTCTGGGACCCTGGGGAGGTGGGGGATGTAGTTGGAGATACTGATCCACATGAAGCATAGCTGCTTAAGTTTCACAGACACTGACCCCCAAGTTTCTTTATCCTAGGAGAGATGAGCAAGTCCTTGTTACACTGTGAAGGATCCAAATCCTGACCCAGGAGCAGCCTATGGCGCACTGGTCATCCTAGGACCGTCCCAGAATGTAGCAGGCATTATTCCATCACAGATAGGCCAGCAGCTCCATGGTTGGAGTGAATTACCCAGGCCAGGAAAGCCAGGGTCTCCTTCTGCCTGATACCCTGGCACAAAAAGGCCCAGAGTCAGGACCTCCGCAGCATGGTTTGTTCTGGAGAATGTGAGGCCTGGCTCCTGCCTTGCTGTCCATCATAAGGCCGGATGCCCCATAGTTGGCACCCAGCACTGCTCCCGAGCCTTTGGGCATATCGAGCAGTCACTGTCAGCAAGGATGGGGGATCTCAGCTCAGGAAAGATGAAGCATCAGGAAGAAGCTTGTTTTTTTCCTTTCCACATTTTTTTTTTAATAAAAAGGTCAAAAAACATAGCCGAGACAGGGTAATCAAACTAGGCAGCAGTCTGCTAGTACAGAGAAATCCTTCAAGTAACATGTGCTAGAGGGACACAGAACTTCCCAGAGTAGCTCCAGCCTATGTCTGGGTCCTGGCCACACTGCCATCTCAACTACCTCCTGACATCACTTCTGATTTAAATACAGAGCAAGGGCTGTTAAATTACTCACAAGCCCTTCCTTTTTCTGGAGAAACACAGTCTCCCACCTATGAACTTGTCACAGCCACCTCTTGGTGCCCCAGAACACAATTGAAATTCTTGCTATGTCCCAAGCTCTACCTTGAGAAAGGAATCCAGGGCGCAATGACCATCTCCAATCTGGCTAGATGTCCTTTAATGGTGAATAAGAAGGGTACCGCACGGTGTTCTCCAAAGGAGAGTCCCTGGGATGCCTGAGCAGCTGTCTGGTGACAGAAGAGCCCTGCATAGATGTCAGAGGGAGCATGGTTGGAGGGAGCTCAGTGAGGCTGTGGGCTGATTTCCTACCCGTCCTTTAAGGACTGTCACCCTTCTGGACACTGCTGAGGTGGCAATGTCTGTCTGAAAGAGAGCTGGACACACTTTTTCCCAAGAGTAGGTTGGGCTCTGGGACAGGACAGTCCTAACCCCAGGCCCTATGGGGTTCTTAACAACCACCAATCGCAGCCTTGGAGTCAGCTGATGCTATGACCTAGAGCAGTGCAGGAGATGGGGTCTGTTCCTCCCCATCCTTCAGTCCTCTGAATCTTCCTAGAGTCCTCCAAAGCTTCCATTTGCCCTACGTGTCAGGGTACCCTACCATCTGGCCAATTAGCACTAGGGAGTAAAGTGCACCTCTGAGACTCACAGACACCGGACGTGCTTATCTGTCATGAAACACAGGGCCAGCAGTGGCTGGCTGTGTCCATTCATGATGGCCGGCTGGTTTCTCTCCTGCTAAGGAAGGGATCTAGAAGCCTCCAGCAATGAGACACAGTGTCCCAGGTGAGGGGAGAGAGTGCCAGGTGGAGATTTGTTGTTGAGAATCGACCAAGGAGGGTCCCATGGGACCCAGATCCTTGCACAAGCCTTAGCTCACCACATATGGTGTTAGTGTGTCCCAGGCCCACGTAGCCCTCACATTGACTTGATTTTTCATTCAGAATGCCAGCTCAGGCTCCCAAGGCCTGAGACACCTCACTGTGTGGCACTCCATGACAGCAACAGAGCTTGGCAGGGGAGCTGCTGGCCTGGAGCCACAGCTGCGCACACAGCTCCTTCCATGCACTAGCCAAGGGTAGAGGGGGAAGACTGGCGTTCCAGGGAAAATGGAAGCATCTCTCCTTAGATATCTGCAGGTGAGGAGCCAGATGTGAGAGGGAGTGTGTGGGGCCACACCCCGCCCAGGGGAACTCAGGGTGCTACTGGAGTTGGGATCAGAGCACAGGCCTTGGCAGTGCTCACGAGCTGAGCTCTACCTTCTGTCATCAATGGGATAGAAGAGAAGTGGTTGTGGAGAGCATGGAAAGGAGAGTTATCCATGAGGCCACGTCGGGAGGGGGAACAAAAGAGGCCCAGCGACCCCCAGCAAGCAAATCTTCCAGGTGCTGACATGAAGATTAAGGATTAAATGGAGGGTGAGAAGTATGCATGGTTAAGCAGTCTGGTAAGGTGTGGCTCTGCTCATCACTGACCTGCTTTGTGGACTCACCCCTGTCCCACCCCAATTCCATCAGCATGCTGGGCTGAGATGCTAACAGAGCCTCTGGCTGTTTTTGAAAAGGTGTCTTCAGAACCCTGGATAGCTGACATCCCTTCTTGGTATGAGGGAAGCTGAGGAGATCAGGAGGGTAGTGCCAGGCAGCCTCACCAGCTCTCTGAAGGCTGCACAGGAACTGTGAGTCCAGCCAGCAGAGCAGTCAGGGCATTCCTAGGACCAAGACCCTGGGGTGGCTGTCCACAGACCTTGCAGAAATGGACGCTCAGAGGGCAGCAGCAGAGTGAGCGACCAAGTGGATGAGACTACTGGTAGACTTGCTAATGATGTCAGGGGAGACATTAGAGAAATTAATGAGGGCTGATCAAAGGGAGACTAATGAAGGCCCGCCTTGCCCTTATGAGTTTTTGTTCTATTACCTTTTCCTGTAGCCAAAATTAAGTGTTTCAAAATGTTCATTGCTGTTATCTTGTTTACACGCAGGGTCATCTTTGTGGCTTTTCCTGGGATTTCTGTTTATAGCAGCTGGGTCTTGGTGTGCTCTGTGCAGGTGCGCTGCCCGTCTCTGCAGCTGAGGACAGGATGCAGGCACTCTGTTTCCAGGGGTGGTGGAGGCATTTGGGGCCATGGCTGGCTTAGCTGACACCGGGCTCCTGAGAACCTGTGTGCAGGCAAGGACTACAGTGCCGCTGGATGGAGGAGAGACAAGCCAGCCCCCTCAGTGTCCCAGCCAGTCATCTGGACCAAGGCAGCTGTGCTGAGCTCACCGTGATCTTAGCAGCACAAGGTTTGAAAACTACCAACAATACAAATGGGAACGTTCGCCTGGAGCCGACACAGGTATTTGGCTTGGACCCAGGCCAGCTGCTCTCCAGCACAGCTGGAAACAAAGAGTTGTGTTTATGGAGTTGTGACCCCCATCCCCGCAGGCCCAGTGCCGAAAGGCAGGGAAATGAGTTGTTTACAGTTGTTTATGTTGGGGACTGTTCTTATGAAATTTGCCCTCCTTTTGTTTGACTCTGAATGGTGCAGTGACAACCACATCCAGGCGTAGCAAAGCTAGGCTGTTTGTTGGAAAGGTCCAGGAGAGAGACGGAAGTGATCAGTGGTTGGCAAGTACATGCTTAGGCTAGGGACTGGGACCTGCTTAGCACGGAGCCAACAAGATGGAGAAATAAATTAATGTCCTCAATTACGAAGGGCTTGTGATGTGGAAACTGCTGTCCACAGGCCTCCCTGCAGGGGAGGACAGGGGACGGAACTACGCAGAGTCAAGACTGCTCCAAGGGAGGGCACAGTGCAAGGGGAGGAGGGATGGGGCTCCACGCATGCACAGGCTTGGGGGGTGTGGGCTGCTGGGGGCACTGGGACCACCTGCAGCAGAGGCAGGAAGGACTGCCGTGTTCTCTAACCCTTGGGTCTGGACAACTTGGATGGAGAGCCTGGGGTAGGACTGTTAGGACAACGTCCACACCTGCAGTGTCACTGCCAAGGTTCCCACAGTCCCCGTCTGCCGGCCACTCTACTCCACCACACCACAGGGCAGCTCAGTCCTCGTCTGCCCACTCTACTCCACCACACCTCTGTGCTCTGTCTCTCTCTGTTCCTTTCCTTGCTGCTCCGGGTCTGAGGAACTGCAATTAGCAGATTGTTTGAGGTCTATTAGGCAGTGCTACCCCCTCGGCCCCCGCCAATGCCATTGGAATCAGAGATTGGATTTCTTAATGACAGAAGAATTAAGTAATGGGGCCTGAGCAGGGCCAGAGGCAACCGTGTGAAGCCATGTGCAAAATTGATATTTCAACAAGTCCGATAACGTATTAGGGCAACGACCGCACTGTGTCGTCAAGTCGTGCAATAAATCTTCCATCAAATGCCCACGGGTGCCTGTCAGAGCCAGTGGGTCACCAGGAGTCCTCTGGCCTTTGAGAAGAGGCCATTAGTTCAGCCCCAAAGTGTCAGGGGGAAACAGACAGTGCCCAGCTGTGCAGTGGAGAGTGGGGGGGAGCTGAGGGCAGGACAGATGTGGGCTTGCCCATCCCCAGGAAGACAGGGATGTCAGGATGGGACTTGCGGAGTTTCCCACACCTGGGTGTGGCATCCCTGCTCTTCCAGGTACCTCAGACCATGTCCACCAAGGCACCTGCTCTGCCCTGGGCTCTGGGCCCTGTGGTCTAACAACCCATCCTCTTTTTGATTTGTAACCACAAGTTGAAGTACAGGGGCTGAGACAAGATGCTTGGTGACAATTTTATGAAGATCAATGGTATTAAGGACTGAATTCTTGTCTGAAATAATTTGTATAAAATATAGTCCCATTAGATGAAAATCTGCATTGAATTATCAGCTAATGGGGTGCCGGGATTGGAGAAGCCGCCAGCACTTCTGCAGAATCATTGAACGTGATGCTTTCTGCACTGAGGGGAGGCTCCTGAGTGCAGGCAGGGTGTCGGGCTGACGCAGTTGCTTGGGCAGACAGTGGCCATTGTTAGGTTCAGGTGGAGCAGAAAGGAGAAATATCCAGGACTCTGAAGAAAAGGAAGCAGGGATTTTAGTCAGGGACCGGCCTGCCTGTGTTGGGGTCAGGATGGCCAGCGTTAAGATGGCAGTGAAGCGGGAGTGTTAAAGCCAGATACACAAGGAAGTGAACATACAAGGAAGTGGGGGTGAGGAATGGGGGACAGGGCGCAGGTGACCTGAGGCTGCTGTCAGGAGGAGCACCGTGAGAGAAACCAGGGGTCTTTCTCCTTGCCGCCAGTGAGGTATGATTGCAAGAGGTTGCAGCAAACTTTGCTCAGTCCAGGGTAATTATTAATCAGTATGTCGCTTTATCGGCCTTCTGGAATCCTTGACATAGGTGGGCTACGACCTTACAGCCATGTTTCCTGGCTCCTCTCCAGGGCAGACATCACTGCAAAATGAGCGAAGACAGCACCTAGTTCCTGTACCCTGTCCCTCTCCTCCCAGGCCCCGTGCCCAGCTCCACCTCACAGCACCCCAGGCACTGACTGGTTCCCAGGCCCCATCTCCCTGTCCCTCTACACAGGATGTGCCTGCAAGTCCTCACGGCAATGAGATGTACAGTAGATGGGAGAGGAGTGGGCGCCCTGCCCCAGGGACATAATTCTGCACAGAAACCATGTCCCATGAACTGCTGGAGCTCTGCTGGGACCCTGTGACAGGGATCGCCCTTGGAACAGTGGCGAGGGATAGACAGGACGAAAATGAAGCCAAGTCCTGCCCCTTGTATGTGCCTCCCACCCCTCAGGGGTATAGGAAAGGGACTGAACCAGCACCCAGGAAAGCCCAGGTCTGGTCACCCAGGTCAGATGGGGGATGGGGATTCTGAGGACAGCAGCCTGCAGGGGTGATGCAGCCCAGGTGCCCATGACTGCCCTCCTCAGTGACCTTGCTGCCCCGGAGTCTAGGACCATCTTCCTGTTCATGAGGCCATAGCTCATGCTATGCCCACAAGGCTCCCAGCTAATCCTGTCACACAATGGAATGTGAACGCTGTCTGATTTCCAAATTAAAACTTGTATGGATGGCTGCACGTGCACTGCACAAGCTGGGATGTGAACTCCTGGGGGCTGAGAGTCCTGAGTTTAATATGCAGAGACCCAGCTCTCACGGTTGGCCCAGGTCGTCAGCTGGGTGTGGATGGTGCCTGGTGTCCTCCTTATCACCGCTTTGCTTAGTGTTCCCTGTCCAGGAGGCCGACCTGCCACTCTGGTCCCCTTTGGTCACCCTAGCCTCACGGCCCCTGTTCTAGGCTATCAGAATACTGTCCAGGTCATTTGCTGAGCATCAAGAGACATTCTAAGCAGCCTTTCTCCCTTGACAATGGTTTACTGTCCTGTCCCCATAGTCCTGCCTTTCACACAAATTTGCAACTCTCCAAGGCTCTCCTCCAGAGAACTTCCTTTAACCATGAGGCCCCTGTGGGTCCAGCCTGGCTCATAGATTTGGAAGAGAGACCAAACTCTACAATTGTCCATGCCGAGGGTTGTGGGAGGGCTAGAAGCACCTTTAAGACTGGCCTGAAGAGGTGCTGAGGAAGTCCTTGCAGTCTAGCTCCGGCTACCTCTGCTCAGAGTGTAGACAGAGCTCCCAGCTGGTCACAGGCCTTGGCTCAGAAGCCACCTGAGATGGGGAGGCCTGGCCCACACGCCAGGGTCCTGTGCAGACAGGTGGAAACTGCCCTGTGGCTACATCTGACGAGAGGGACACGTGGGGCCTCCAACCCACAAGGTGACATTGCTGTTGGGACCGCTGTTCTGGCTCTAATTTATCATGTACAAACTCAAGTTTGTAAGAGGAAACAAAGTTGTAAATTGTTCTGTGGCTGTTGCTGTCAGGCATGGGCTGACCGCCGAGAATGCTAAACACACTGACCTGCTGGCTCCCCACACACAGGAGAGAAAGCGCTGAAAGTCCCTGCAAGACACCTTCACCTGCAGGGCCTCTACCGCCACCAGAGGCTCTTCCAGACACCAGGGAGTGGGTGGTTCTGTGCCTACGGGTAGCGCAGAAGCCCCCATCTGAATGTGGTTCAGCTGCGCACAATGCCTCTGCTGCTTACATTGGGCTGTGCATGAGGACGGCCCTGCTGGTCAGAGCATGCCTAGCCAGGTCAAGGTAACAGCAGTGCTGGTCAGAGCATGCCTAGCCCAGATCAGGGGTAACAGCCGTGCTGGTCAGAGCACACCTAGCCCAGGTCAGGGGTAACAGACCTGCTGGTCAGAGCACACCTAGCCCAGATCAGGGGTAACAGCTGTGCTGGTCAGAGCACAGCTAGCCCAGGTCAGGGGTAACAGCCCTGCTGGTCAGAGTACACCTAGCCCAGGTCAGGGGTAACAGACCTGCTGGTCAGAGCACACCTAGCCCAGGTCAGGGTAACAGCCCTGCTGGTTGGAACACACCTAGCCCAGGTCAGGGTAGCAGCCCTGCTGGTCAGAGCACATCTAGCCCAGGTCAGAGTAACAGCCCTGCTGGTCAGAGCACACCTGGCCCAGGTCAGGGTAACAGCCCTGCTGGTCAGAGCATGCCTAGTCCAGGTCAGGGGTAACAGACCTGCTGGTCAAAGCACGCCTAGCCCAGGTCAGGGTAATAACCCTAGGCAGGGTTTCAGACACAAGATCTCCTTCAAAGGAAGTGCAGGCATCAGGACTGGCACCAGGGTAGAGACAGGAAGGAGAGAGAACTGTGAGAGGGGCCTGGAGAAAAGGATGGAGGGAGGGAGGGAGGGAGGGAGAGAGGGAGCGAGGGAAGGAAGGAGAGATAGAGAGAAGGAGGGAGGGAGTGAGAAGGTTGGAGGGAGAAAGAGGAGGGAGGGAGGGAGAGAAGAATGGAGGGAGAAAGAGGAGGGAGGGAGGGAGAGAAGAATGGAGGGAGGGAGAGAAGAATGGAGGGAGGGAGAGACAGAAGGAGGGAGGGAGAGAGAGAAGGAAGGAGGGAGATAGAGAAGGAGAAGGAGGGAGGGAGAGACAGAAGGAGGGAGGGAGAGAGAGAAGGAAGGAGGGAGAGAGAGAAGGAGAAGGAGGGAGGGAGAGAGAGAAGGAGGGAGGGAGAGAGAGAAGGAGGGAGGGAGAGAGAGAAGGGAGGGAAGGGAGAGAGAAAGGAGGGGGAGGGAGAAGGAGGGAGGGAGAGAAGGAAGGGAAGGAGGGAAGAGAAGGGAGGAGGAGAGAGGATGGAAGGAGGAGAGAGGAGGGAGGGAGAGAGAGAAGGAGGGAGGGAGAAGGAGGGAGAGAAAAAGGGGAGGGAGAAGAGAGAAGGAGGGAGGGAGGGAGAAGAAGGAGGGAGGGAGAGAGGGAAAGGAGGGAGGGAGAGGGAGGGAGAAGAAGGAGGGAGGGAGAGAGAGAAAAGGAAGGGAAAAGGGGGAAAGGGGGGGGAAAGAAGAAAAAAAAAAGGATGGAAAAAAAAAGGAGGGAGAGAGAGGGAGGGAGGGAGAGAGAGAAGGAAGGGGGGAGAGAGGGGAAAGGAGGGGGGGAGAAGGAGGGAGGGAGAGAGAGAAAGAGGGAGGGAAAGAGAAGAGGAGAGAGGGAGATAGAGAAGGAGGGAGGGAGAAGGAGGGAGGGAGAGGAGGGAGAGAGAGAGAGAAGGAGGGAGGGAGAGAGAGAAGGAGGGAGGGAGGGAAAGAGAGGAGGGAGGGAGAGAGAGAAGGAGGGAGGGAGAAAGAAGGAGGGAGGGAGAGAGAGAGGAAGGAAAGGATAATGAATGTACAGATGGGGCATGGGAAGAGGATAGAAGGCTGGAAGGAGGGTGGATGACAGATGGAGAAGGACGGGTGGAAGGATGGAGAAGTAGAAGGCATGTTGGGAGGATGGGTAGAGTGATGGATGGAGGGATGGAAGGAGGGATAGATGGTCGGGCGGAAGATGGAGAGGTGTAAAGACATGGAAGGAGGAACATGGCAGCGGGCTGCAGAGTAAAGAGCCAGGGGGCTGGAGGGCGGGGGATAGAAGAAGAGGTAGAAGATTTGGGTGGGGGATTGAAGGTCATGCTGGGATTTGAAGTTGGAGGTGGAAGATTGAAGATGATAATGTGGCAGAGGAGGGATGGGGGGAGGACTTCCCTCAGCTGGTCTCCTTGATGAGCGCAGGTCACCAGGAGAGCAGCAGATGGGAGGTTCTCATCCCCCACTTTACAGAGAAGGATCATCCTGGGTCATAAGCATGGAGATGGGACTGACAGGCAGGCACCTGCCCCCAGGTACCCAGCCCGGACGAGGCTCAGGTGTCTGTCCATCCAGCTCCATCTGTGGAGAGATTCTGACCCTGGCTTCCCAGTGTATCTGCCAAGTAGCCCTGTCCTCTCAAGGGGGACAAATTATTCCATCATGATCTTGTCACTATGTAGGTGGGCAAGCTACTTGGAAGTGGCATGGAATCAGCCTGCCCCCCCACCACCCAGCAGCTGAGCCTCTAATACTCCCAGTCATGGGGTCTTCCCAGCAGGCTTGGGGTGGTGACTGCACAGCTCACCTGGGTGTGTAGATGAGTGCTGGAAGGGCTCAGCTGTAGGTAGACGGCCCCTGTGATCCCCATCCCCCAACACGCGCCTGCGACCCCAACACCCACACACACGTGTGAGAGCAGGCCACCCTCTCAGCAACCCACAAACTGCCTGGGGATGGCACAGGGGTGGAACGTGCCCTTTGGCTTAGGACAAACCCAGGTTTTTCTTTGATATTGAAGTCTGCTGTCCATCTGTCAGTGGGTAATGGTGTGGTGACTCCAGTCCTACGTGAAGATCACTCGTCCCATGTACATGTTCTGCTGACAATGTGTAGGAAGTGCCCAGCTGTGGGCGGGCGAGGCAGGCCCTGTGACTTCCAGGCTGTCTGTAGACACTCCTTCACCTGCCCTTCCTCAGGCTCTGCTCTGGGCTCTGGGGGCAGCAGTGAGCCACCACTGTCCGAGCAACTCATTCCAGCTCCTCGCTGAGAACTGGGCCGACTGAGGGGTCCTACAGGCCTGACAGCTGCTGAGCAGAGCTTTTAGTTCTGCTACAATTGACGGTAAAAGGGGTTTGATGTGGAAATATGCTTCAGAGCAGATGTGGGGACCACACCCAGGGAAGGAAAGTGCTGTAGTCCCTTTGCTGTCCCTCTGCTGGGCTCAGGAAGCCCAGGGGGGCAGGAGGCAGATGGGGCTGGCTGCGTGAAGCAGTTCCATCTCCCCCTCCTCAGTCACTCCTGATGTGACAAAAAGCACAGGAATTTGCATTTCTTCTTTGGCTGGGGTATATCGTGCCCACTTCTGCGCCTAATACTGCTGGTCATGAGGTCATGTGGCCACACGGTAGTCCGGGCTTGAAGCTCAGTGCTCCAAAGCCATGGAGGCCTGTGTCCTGCTTAGCTTTAAGTGTCAACTTGACCCAGCTTAGAGCCATCTGAGAAGGGCGTCTTAATGGAGGGATTTTTCGGTTTAGATCAGCCTGTGGGGACTGTCTTGATTGTTCAAGGCCAGCCTTGTCTACAGAGTGAGTTCCAGGTCAGCTGGGGCTATAGGGAGACCCTGTCTCATAAAGACCAAAAAAAAAAAAAAAAAGAAAAAAGAAGTCCCCTGCTCCCGTGAGCCCTGTGGCTTGGCCTCTAGCCAGGGGCTTCTTGGGGCCCTGAGGGTCTACAACGGTCAGGGTAATGTGGGCTGCAGAGCCTGGGAAGCACAGCCTGGGCTACCAGGACACCATGCCTGACGGTCTGCAGGTCCCTCCTGGAGTGTCTGTCACTAGCCTTTCTGTTTGTGCACAGCCTCCACAGAGGTGGGATTGAGTTTCATTTCTCCAGGTAAAGTCTTCCTTGTTACTTTTTATCACAATGGACTACCAGAGTGCCCTTTACACTAGAAGCTAACATCAGAACCTCATGTCCAATCCAGACTGGAGGAGGGCGCAAAAAACCCAACGCTGTTCAGAAAATGCACATTTTAGATTCTGTTCCTCAGACCTTCCCTACCCTGTGTTAGATAGAGCCCTGGCACATCAGCCCAGAGGAAGCAGATGAGAGAAACAGGATGGATGGGTACATAGATGATCGATAGACACCTATGTCAATATTTAGATTCATATGATAAATAAATGGATGATGGATTACTGACAAATGGATAGATATAGATAGAAAGATAATAGATTGCTAGGTAGATAGATACTTGATAGGTTGATAATAGATTGATACGTAGATACATGGTAGGGAGATAGATAAGAGGTAGATAGATGATTGATAGATAGATGATAGATAGATAGATAGATAGATAGATAGATAGATAGATAGATAGATAGATGATAGATCCTGAGCAGCTCTTACTATGCAGGGCTCTTGGGCCTTACACTGGCAAGGCAGACTAAGCAGCTGAGATCCATGGTTTCTGGATCTCAGCTAACTAGTCTGCCCTGCCAGGAGTCAGCATTCCTTCTAGGGAAGCCTTAATGTCTTCTGTTCCCTCTTCTGCTACTGGATGAGGCCCACCCACTCTGAAGTGTTGCCTGATCCACTAGAATCCACTGATGTAACTGTAAAAATGCCTGGAGATCTTCTTGGAAGTACATGGGGTAGCGGGTTGAGCAGAGGAGAGCATGCTGCCCAGCGGTGTTGATACAGCATTTGCCATCCGAAAGGGTGGCTGCAGGGCTTTAATGCTACAGGAAGCACTTCGGCAGGTTCGTTTAGATGCTCAGTTTACAGTATCGCTGAGTACTTTCTATTCCTAGTTTGCTGTACATTTTCATTATAGATGGACTTCGAATTTCATTGCACATTTTCGTGTGCTATTGAGATGTTAATTAGTTTCTTTTTTACTCTGTTATGTTGGTTCAGTACATTGATAGCTTTTTTTTTTTTTCAATGTTAGACCAATTTCCCTGTCTGGAGTAAACTCTGCTGGCTAAGACATGTATCTTTTTGTTTCTAATCTAATTTGCTAATGTGTCTTGGGAGTTTTCCTCTGTGTTCTGGTCAGTTTTACTTTATTCATTGTAATTATTCGCTGTAGAGCATTTAAAACACTAAGTGCTCACTTCCGTTTAGGATGACACCCCTATCAGTTCCAGAGGGTAATTTGCCTAGCCAGTCAGTATTCCTGCTTGCAAGTGGCAGAAAGCAAGCCCAGCCTCACCAGCCAGGGAAGCTCTTTACAGGATATGCACAGCCTGCTGCACAAGGAAGAGTAGGGGGCCAGGTGTCCCAACACAGGGACACTTTGTGGTGAGTCCCAGGAGATAGCTCATGCGGTGCCTGAGCACAAGACCTTGCTGCCCTCAGAGGCTAGCTCTGCTGTGCTGGCTCCTGGTTTGTGGTGGGTCCCAGGAGATAGCTCGTGCCCTGCCTGAGCACAGGACCTTGCTGCCCTCAGAGGCTAGCTCTGCTGTGCTGGCTCCTGGACTTTGCGGCTATCCATGCACACACACAGCCCACCCCACAGACTGTACAAGGTTGGTTTCTGTATGCTTAGCTCTGCAGGGGGCTTCCACCAGTCAGGACCTCAGCTCTTCTCCAGCTGCCATAGGACTGCAGGAATGGGACTCTCATGTCTCTACAGAAGAGACTTTTGAGTTCCACCCAGGGCTCATACACATTAGTGAGTCCTCCAGTGCATTCAAGAGTGCAGGTGGCAGCCTGGGGCCAAATTTAAACACACATATTAACGTACATTGGCAAACACACATTTGGTCAGCCTCAACATATGGAGTCATCAGCCAATCAAGGATCAGAAATGGGGGGGGGGATATTTCACTTTTATTGAATGTGTACAGACTTGTGTCTTGGCATCGGTACCAAAAACAATATAGAGTACACATCTGTAAGACTTCTCTTGCTATGAGCAGGTACAGTGCAGTCCTGCTAAGGGAAGGGGAGCACGGTGACCACCTGCAGTCACTGTAGGGAGCTGACCCCTCCGCAAAGAGGGTTACTTTCATAACCCAGCCTGAGAGGTACTTCCAACTCAGGTCCTTAGCCTGGGAAAATGGAACGTTTCCTATCTGGCCGTGCTTTCCCACCTGCCCTCTGGACAGGAATTTCAGGCTGATGGCTGGTGGCCGATCTTCAGCCTACGCCCACTCACAATTCAGTTCACAGCTGGTGACCTGATGACAGGTCTCCATCCAGCCCCTCGGCACCATCCAACCTTATGCTAGCTTACCCGGGTGGTGGTCTGATAGTGTACCCCTCAGTCTACCCCACTAGCCACCTAGCCACTGACACACAGGAAATCCAGGCCTGCTTCGGCCTGAATGCTTGCAAAATAACTACTGGGAATTCTGTGTAATGATGGTAATGGAGAATTCAATTTATTGCCTGCTACAACTCACTTTTATTTTTTTGGCCTTTCGAGACAGAGTCTCCCTGTAGCCCCAGCTGTCCTAGAACTCAATCTCTAGACCAGGCCGGCCTTGAACTCACAAAGATCCACCTGCCTCTGCCTCCTAAGTGCTAGGATTAAAGGTGTGCGCCACCACACCTGGCTGCAACTCACTTTTATAAGCAAAATGACGACAGCTCCCAGAGCCAATCACAAACCCCCAGTTTCGTGCCAGTATACACTACTGCTCCATCTAGCATCATGTGCCCAGGCCACATTGCTTCGTCCCTCTTGGGGTGAGGTCAGAGGAGCCCCATGACTCCCACACCATGCCCTGAGGGATGCTATCTGAGAACTAGGCCCTAATTCAAACTGGATCTTCCCACACACATCCACACATTTGTACTGTGTTAAGCATCACCATTAATCCAGACCTGATTAAAGTTTACAGGAAGATGTGTGTAGGTGATATGCAAGTACCAGGACACTTTATAGAAGAGAGAAGGCTATCATGGAGTGGGAGTCATGTGGGATATCAGGGTAGCACTGGACATGGGTGAGGATGCTCAGTACCTCAGGAATAGTGACCTAGTTAGATAAGCTGTCAACTTCAGGCAGCCTCCCAGTCATCTGAGGGAGTGTGCTCAGGATTGTCCAGATAAAACTGCCTTGTGACCATGTCTGTGAGGAAATGTCCTCATTCAGACTGATGTGGGAGTCAGGAGAGGCGGCTCGGTGGTCAGGATTACTGGCTGCTCTTGCAGAGGACTGGAATTTGGTTCCCAGCACTTACATGGTAGCTTAGAACAGCCTTTAACTCCAGTTCCAGGGGATCTGACATTATCTTCCAGCCTTCAGAGGCATTGTACACACATGATGCACTTATACACATGCAGGAAAACACTCAGCCAATAAAATAAAGATAAATAAAATATTAAAAGGTTGATGTGGGAAGGTCTAGCCCATTGTGGGCAGCACAGTCTCGGCAGGTGAGGCTGGGCTGAGCAGAAGACTGGAAAGCCAGCCAGCAAGCGGCTCACCTGCGTGGCTCCCGCTTGAGCTCCCCCCCTAACTTCCCTCAGTGACAGACTGTACCCTGTAGGAGGAAATGAACTCCTTCTTCTAAAGTTGATTTTGATCACGGTATTTATCACAGCCATGAGAGCACCAATTATACAACCTCCCCTTGTTGCTGACCCTTGGATTATTTTAATGTTTTTCTTTTTTTAATTACATTATTTATTTATTTGTCTATTTTGGGGGGGGCATGTGAGACAGAGAACAATTTTCAGGAGTCGGTTCTTTCTTCCATCATGTGGGTCTCAGGATCAAACTCCATTTCCCTAGCCCAAGATGATTTCAGTTTTGAGTTTGAGCTTCAGATAAATTTAACTACTTAGAATTGTGACCTTCATATTTGTCATTAGGATGACAAATGAAATAACTGAAGCAAAAGGAACGGATGCAGGGGGCAGCTTCTCCTGTTCTGCTCCCAAGCACTGTCGAAGAAAGTCCTGAGCTAGGAGGGCTAGTATGTAAGCTTTCCTGCACCCTCAGGCAAAGAAGTGAGCAGGGGTCATCCATGCATCAGTGTCTCCTCCCTCATCCCAGCTCTGCAGAGCTGGAACGTGAAGACTGGGTTTACATGTCTGCCTTAAGCTGCCATCATCAGCCCAGCTGCCACCTCAGTATGTATTTTTCTCACTCATGTTAAAGAGAAACACTTTGCTATATTAATATAATATTAGCTGATTCAGGGCCCTTTCATATTAGTTATCTTCATTTCACGTATATTTTGAGTTTTATTTTATTGTTATTTTAATAATTTTTATTGAGTCTTTGACAATTTCATATATTTTGATCATATTCAGATCCGCTCCCCCACCTCCCCTTGGACCTATCCCCCCCTCATAACCCTCCCACTACTTTGTGCCCTGTATTATTTTTGAAAGCCATATTGAGTCTAATTTGTGTTTCCCAAATGCCATTGGATAGTCATGCTACCTGGCATCATATCTTTAAAGAAGGCTGGAGATTCCTCTCCCAGCAGCTGTCAATTGCCAACAGTCCTCAGCTGGGGCTGGGCTTCTTGCCCACCCCCTCCCCTATGTTGGGTTTTTGTCTGGCCTTCATCTTGGGCAGGTCTTCAACATGTTGTCACAATGCTATGAGGTCATATGTGCAGCTGCCCTGTTGTATCCAGACAATATGGTTTCTTTGTGGTCACCTTTCACCTCTGGATCTTACAATATTTTCCTCCCCATTCCAAAATGATCCCTGAGCCTAGGCAGGAGATGGTGCGATAAAGGACACATGTTGTCTCTCATATGTGGAAGGTAGCTTTTAGGTATGTGTGTTTCAACTGGAAAATCCATACAAATCAGGAAACTAGTAAGAGGCCATGGGTGGGGGAGGGGAGATAGAATGAGGTGATGTGAAGGGGCAGAGGGGAAGAGCGGAGTAGGCAGGAGTGAGTGGTGTGGAGAAGGGAGAGCAGGGGAGGAGAAAGAGTATGAGGAGGAATAGCCAACCCTCGGAGCCTTTTGAAGAAAAGCTACTACTGTTGAAGCTTCTGAAAGTATTTACATATAAAGAATAAAAAGAGTTTGAATGGAGTTACCTTATAATGCTTGGGAGGGGGGGAGAGACCATGCCCCTACCAGACATCACAGCTTAGCACATGAAAAGACTAGTGCCAGGAATGCACCCTCTCTTTTGGAGTTATTAACCCTCAAAAAATACTGGCTATTGCCAATGCTCTTGGTTACTCTACAGAACTTGACAGTAAGACACTACTGTAGAAGACACTATCTACCTGAATCATAGAACAAGCTGGTGCTGGCTTCAAAACTGGACTTCACCGGCTAGCTTTCATAGCCCTGCAAGGTGCTCTGCATGCTACTGGAAGAGAAAAGTCATCATTAACCTTACCCCACTGCAGAGCCTGGGAGGCACCACAAACCAGCCTGGCAGGATACACCACTGGCACAATGGTGGCATGAAGGTCATGGTAGTAACCAAGAGCTTTCTGATTGGATTTAAGGTCTGTTTCACAAAATGGAGCCCAAGCCTGGCAGTTATCAGGGTCAACCTGTGGTTAGACAGGTCACAGGCCTACGGGAGAATCTACCGCTAAGTGGATACCATATTAAAGTGACCCCAATAACCAAGATCAGTGCATCTCTCAACTTCCAACAGGGAAATGTCTTCTTGCAGCACATAATGAATAACACAGAGTCTCACGGTTAGTCAATGTGCTGAAATCAGAGACTGGGGTTCTCAGCTCAAAACGGGGGTTTATCAGACCCTCTCCTCCCAAGGCTCACAGATTATTTTATTATTATTATTTGATTCTTTGAGAACTTCATAGATACATGTAATGAGATGCAATTGTTCCCACTGTCCCCATCCCCTCCAACTTCATCCCTGTGTCCCCCACAACACATCCCCCTCCCAACTCCATATGTTTTTTTTTTTTTCCTTTTTGTGGTAACTCACTAAGTTCAATTAGTGCCGTCTACACATGCATGAGTGTGGGGGTGTCCACTGGAGCGTGACCAGATGGGTCTCTACAGAATTCTACCAGAACTTCAAAGAAGAACTAACAGTAATACTACTCAAGGTCGTCCATAAGACGGGGAAAGGAGACAAGGTCTTCCAGACTGTTTCTATGAAGCCAGCATTACCAAGACAAACCACAGAAAGATGCCTCAAAAATGAAAACTACAGACAAGCTCTCATGAACATGGAGGCAAAAGTTCTCGATAAAACACTCACAAGCCTATTTCAAAATCACATCAAAGGGACCATCCATTATGACCAACTTGGCTTCATTGCAGAGACACAGGAATGGTTCAACATACATAAATCAACAGATACATGGTTCACCACATAAACGGACTCAAAGACAGAAACCCCATGATCAGTAGATGCAGAGTTTGACATTTTCATGCATCTGACCATTTGTTCACTTAATATTTCTTTGATAATTTCTAATCTTAGTAGACGAAATAAAAAATAATTTTATTTTTTAAAATAATTTTAATCTCACCTGGTTATTGTGAGAAAAGATGTGAGTCAACATGGGTGCACAAACCTACATGCAGACAGTACATTCATACACATAAAAAATAAATAAAAATTTTAAAAAGATATGAGAAACTCACCTTCAGGGAGAAAGGGTTTATTGGCTTATTGTTTCAGCTGTTCCAGTCCATGGCTAATGTGGGGCATGAGTGCTGGCTCCAGGTGGACCTTGCCTCCAATGTCGCTGTGCAGATGTGCAGTGTCCTGACGTCTCTGCCTTCCTTGAATCTCCATGGAAGCTTGGCTGAGAGACCTACAACACCCAAGTATGTGAGACTTGTGTGGAGAGACTTATGTGAGCTGCGTGTGTGTGTGTGTCTGTGTGTATGTCTGTGTGTGTGTGTGTGTGTGTGTGTATGTGTGTGTGTTTATAGTGAAGAGACCTACACGGACCGAGTACATGAGACTGGGGTGACCCATAGGAGCTGACTGGGAGATCCGTGTGAGCGGAAGTGAGCGATCAGGGATGGGCCCCATTTGGGGGAGTACATGGGAGAAAGGCCATCTGTCACAATCCCTCAGCACTGGTGAGTAGATCTGCCACCAAGGTGGTTCCCACAGGGCAGAAGCTCAGGAAAAACCTTCCCATTTCTAGACAATCTAGATGGTGAAGGAACACAGACAGGTTGCACAACCAGCACTGTGGTAAAAAGCAAGGAAGATATCAGAGATGGGCAGCGAGCAATGTGTATGTGGGTGGGTCAATGGATGGAGAAGAGTAGGGGTGGATAGATGGACAGATGGAAGTATGGGTAGCTGGAAGGATAGGTGGGTGGGTGGAAGCATGGTGAGGAAGGGATAGTGCAGATGGGGTGGTGGGGGGGAGGATAGGTAGATGGAAGGATAGGTGGCAGCTGGGTGGGTGGGTGGGTGGGTGGATGGGAAGATTGTAAGAGATTGTTTGATTACAAGTTAGCTCTACTTTCTAAAGAATGTTCACTCTGTTCTCCATGGTGAATATACTGGTTTAGGTTCCAAGCAAAGGTGTTCAGGGTCCTTTCCTCCACGCCGTGGGTAGCACCTTCTCTTGTTTATTTGTTTGTTTGTATAGATAGTTTTCCTGCTAGGTGAGAGGTTACTTTTCACTGTGGTCAGCTTGCATTTCCCTCAGCCCGGACAAAGCAGACATGTATGTACTTTGTTCCGTGTATCCCATCTCACGTCCAACGGTCAGACCTCTTCCACACGTCTCCTCAGAAGAACCTTTTACACCCTTGCATCTCTCTTGTCTACCAGGAAGGTGGATGTCCTTTCGGGGAGGCGTGGGGTGTTGCATGAGACCTTAGTTTTCAGAGAGCACACCATGTATTGTTGCCTCTAGCTGTCATACTGGACGACTGCCTCCTTCGCAAACCCTGGTTCTTTGTGAAGGAGATTTTAGAGACATTGTTTTTGTCTTTGAAACTGCAGGACTTTTTAAACAAAATATGCACAAGTATTTATGATTTCCACTCACTCCCACCTGAGACTCAGAGAGAAGCTACTGTCGCAAGTCCTTTGCCCACTTAGGTGTGACTACTTTGGCCCTTTTATCATTGGCCACCCTCCACTGTCTCCCCTGAGAGTTCCTACCATTCACTTGCTGGGCTTTCCAGTCTGTCTCCAGGTCTGATGTTTTAAGGCTTCTGTCTTATTCTTTCCCCAGAAGACATGAGTTATTAAATAAATATCTCGATGCCAGGCATAGATTACCTCCTTATGAGTCAGAGAGGCCCCAGATGGCCCCCAAACAGCACATTGGTCTTCATTCCCTGAGACTGTACTGCCGAAAATGAAAAACAAAACAAACAAAACAAGACAAAAAACCCAAAATGCTTTGTCTGCAGGACACACAGAAATCAGGCTGGAACTCACCTGAAAACTTCCTCTTTGCTGACTAGATTTCATGGTACTAGGAGTTGGTACGCAGGCTCCTGGGGAGGAGAGACATCAACGGTCAGCTCTGCATGCCACAGCACCCCCCTGCCAGGCAAGATCACACACTGGTGTGGTAGTGGAATGACTGCTCTGGGGTAACTGTTGGCTTTCTACTTGGATTTGAGACCTGCTGCACATTAAGGAATCCATGCCTGGTGCTACAAATCTGGCCCACATCCTGTTGCTCAGGAGGTCCTAGGCTCTACAGGGAACCTGCTGTTGTTATTTTGCTAAATGGACATATTGTCAAACTGCTTTCTGAATATTTGTGTTCATACCCATAGATTAAAACTACCTGTTCATAATATCTTCTAGTTCCATCCATGAACAAGTAGTTTTAATCTATAAGTATAAACACAAATATTCACAAAGCAGTTTGACAATATGTCCATTTAGTAACACAGTCCCAGAGAAACAAACGACGAATGGTATCTCTCATCTGTGGATGCTAGTGTCAATAACCCACTTGTAAATATTTCTTGTGGGGAGTGATGCATGTTGGAAAGAACAACACCAACACCAACAACAGAAAAGACTGCATCAAAGAACTGACTGAAACCGTGAATCTGGTGGGGTGGGAGGGGTTGGGAGGAGGACAGGGGTCTATATAGGATTAATGTATATTTAAGTGGTATGTTTAACAGGTATCCAAATTTGCCCAAACTTTTTCTACATATTATATGGTATATTAGGACTTAATAAAAGTAAAAATGTCTATATTAAACAACATTGGTTAAAAGGTTTTAATTAAAACAGTAATACACTTAAGCTAATTGGAAATATAAATTATTGTCCACATTTGTTTTACTTCTAATTTGTATAACAACTATGAGGTTAATGTATACAAATGTTCTCTATAATTTTTGTGTTGTACAGTATCATCTTGTAACATTTTCTTTTACTTGTAGGATAGTTTAACTTAAGGAATTAAGTTTGCTTCCCAAATTAACAACATACAGTCAATGATAAACAGCTTGGGTAAGTTTAATAAAAATTTATACCTTGATTCCTGCCTATAGGTATGTGTAATACAACTGCCTTTTTGAGATTTGTGGCTCAAAAAATAAAAACCTAAAGTAAAAAAGGGGGGATACAATTATATATTAAGCCTTTTGTCAAATTTTTCAATTTAAATCTTAAAACTAAGGGAAAAGATTTGCATGTTCCCACAGGCCAAAACGTCACCAACTTAATGGCTGAGAAAGAAAAGATACAGCCTTGCATTGTGTAAGATGTACCAAGAAATACCAGCAGAGAAGTTGGCCCTTCTAAACATTAAAAGGAGGAAAAGCCTCAGACTGCTACGGACATCAAACATCTCTGTGGATCCTATTTGTAACAACTGTTTATAATGAGTCCTAATGAACCTTACCTTCTAGGCACCACAAAGATTTAATATGAGAGACCTTCTTACCTCCTTTTCATAGAACAAAGAAAAACATGATGGTAATGAAGTCATTCCCTAACTGTAAATTAGAGCTGACTGTTGTAGAAGTAATCTCTTATAAAACCTGTATAACTGCTTTCTTTAATTGACTAATAGACATAGGAACTGTGAAAAGGATAATTCTCTATTCAGAGCCAAATATAATACTAAAGTCTTTATAAGCTGTGTAATTAAGCAAAATATATTAATACAGGAGAGCTCTGATATCAGTAATGGATTATTCTGCCAAGCAGATGTTGGCCAGGGGATCCAACCCCCCCCCCCAAAAAAAAAGGTAAAGGCTTCTTGCCTGTAAACTGGGATAGCTGCAACAAGAGAGACAGTAAGGCCCTGCTGCAGAAGACCTGGTGTAAGCATGGGAAAGATGTATTGAGACCGCACTTGCAAGTGTACAGTTGGTCTCTGGAATGCCAGAGAGTGTTACCAAAGGCCACTAAATCAATAAAACAAATATTGGTCTCCTTGAGTCAAGCAAGACTCCTCTCTCAGCATCATCTACACCTCACCTGCCTGGAAATACTGTGCAGCCGTGTCTGTATATCCCAAATCTAATTGGCTATTAGCTCTCTCGTTGGAGGAATAATTCACGGCTGATGCCACAAGCTTACATCCTCTAGTGGTTAGGAGAAGTTATAAGCCACAGTAAGACCTTGTCATCTTTTACAGAAAAGCTATAGTTCAGGATTAGCATACCATCCAAACATCTGTGTCTATACCAAAGTAACCTACCATAGTAATTAGTACTGTTTAAATGCCTGTATATCTAATTGCTTGTGCTTCATTAGTAGAATTGAAAGGATATTCCTGGATAAACTGTCAACCCATGAAAGGAAACAGCCGGAATTGATCAGAGTCCAAAACGACATCTCCAGAAAAAGTAGACTGCTTTGCTTCTCGCCCACTTGTGCCCCTTTTCTAAAGCCTAGGGAACAATCTGTGGAAGAGGGGGCGTGGTAGAATGTAAGGGCTATGATTGGGGTGAATGGTGAAACTACAGCAATATAGACTGGACACTTATTTGATCAACATGTTTGTATATATAAGCCCCTCCAGCTGGACAATGGGGGCCTTGGGCTGTATAAGTTTGGGCATAGCTGCTTACAAATTGGTTTTACATGAAGGATGCTTGTATTCATTACTTATTACTTAGTATTAAAATTTTTTTTTAAAAACTACTTGTTCAGCCTTTGCACGACAAGCTTCTTGCTGCAGTGCAGCAGTGCAGACTCACACCTGATCAAGATGGTGAGAATTAGTCCCAGTTGCATGTGTAGCCCTATGGAATGTCTCTATTACCCCCCCCACACACAGGTCCAGTACACAGTACAAACAAGGGAAGAGTGGATATAAGCCAGAGGTGGGGAGGAGTGCTGTGAGATTCTGTCTTCTAGACGCCTTCAGGAGGTCACACCCAAGACCAGTCAACATTCCAGTAGACTCAGTGGGTTAAGAAACAAATACAGAGAAGACATGAAAGTGGAAGGGGTGAGTCTCTGAGGAGGGTAGAGGGGGCCCTGAGGTATGGATTATGTAGATACCTTGTGTACTTGTATGAAATTGTCAATAAGTAAGTAAAAGTTAGTCTTTAAACAGACGTCTGTCTCTCTAGCTTCTTTCCTACTGTTTTCTCTACCCTGTCTGCATCTTACAGATGCTGAGCTGTGTCTCCACGGGGGCCATGGGCTGCCTGGCTGGCTCTTGTTAGAAAGCTCCACTCCATGTTCCAGGAATTCTCTTCTGGTGCACTTGACCCTGTAAAGCTCCTGCTGTGCTGCTCTGGGCACACTGAACGTCTCCCTGTCTGGTTCTCGCCTGGAGCCTGTGCTGAATGGTCTGCCTGTCTTCTCAGGTTGCCACATATGAGGCCAGGCTGTCTGCGGGGCAGGGTGTGGAGACAGCGGGAGCAGACTCTCACCAGGGAGACAATCTGTGCTGTGGACCTCAGGGTGTTCAGGCTAGTGGCATCAAAGTCCTATAAGAAAGTGGCCTGGCTGTGTGTGGTGAGTGAGGGAAGTTGGGAAAGATGAGGCTCCAAAGCATCCAGTCCCGTGTCTCTGCCCACCATTTCTACAACTCATCTTATTCTTCTTAGGGCCATGGTTCAGCTTCAAATCCTGAGTGAGTGAAGTCATGAGATGAACAGCATGCGTGGGAGAATGGATCACTGAATGAGTCAGTGAATGACTGGGGAACCAGGGACCCCTTGGCCTGGCCAGGCCGTCTCCCATCTGTAAAACGGCCAGCCTGAGCAGTAAGCGTCTAAAGCCATTCCCAGCCGAGAGCTTCAGTGCTGAGATTCACGCATTGGAAACAAACATGCTTGCGTTTAGGGTGTTTTAACACATTGTTTCCCTGCATTTCATGGCAGCTACAGCTCATCTGATGCTTGTTTGCATGGTGTGATGAGCGTCTGCCTCACTTGGCTTCTGACGTTGAGGTAGAGAGGAGTGTTGGCCCAACCAGGAGGTCTAGAATATATTGGTGTTAGTTCTTCCCACTCTCTGAAGGAGCCCTCAGTCCTGCCAGAGAGGCAGGTGGAGCCTGGCTGCGTGGTGACTGCAGTGGTGGCCCCAGGGACCACCCTGCTCCCCTTCAAACTCAGGGCTCCCATATTGTGCCTTCTGGTAAAGAAAAATAAACGGGAGGGAAGAGAAGAGCCAGGAGGGAAACTGAGGTCTGGAGAGCTATAGGACACCCCTCGGCACTCTTGGCCCTGACACACACCCTGACTTGGGTGCCCCGCCTACGCAGATGCTGATCCCGGAAGGCAGACTGATGTCATTCACCTGGGCTCCAGGCACCAAGCATTGTCTGCACAGAGCTGAGACTCTGTACAGTTTTTGTTTAACTTGCCCGATTTGGTCAATAGAAAAAGAACTATTATCCTGTACTCAACTCCCTGTTGAATTCACTGCCCAAGATCCACTCTGAAAGGAAAAATAGACTCCAGTTCCTCAGTCTGTGCAGAGCATGCAGCTCTGAGATGGTATAATTAACTTCTCAGTGCTGAGGTAGTTTGATCTCTGTTCCATTTTATTATAGTTCAGAGGTTTCCCTTGAATTTTTCACCCCCTTCAAACATGTACACCCTGTCTTGCTGCAGAGGTTCCAACAGTGCTGCTCCTCTGTCCCACGATGGACTGAACGTCCCCACATACCCGCTGGCCCAGTGAACATTTCTGTAGAGGGCAGATCCTTTGCTCTTGAAGTTTCTCTGACTGACTGACCCCCCGTGGGAGGAGCCCCCCAGGGAGCAGTCACTGGGAGGTTCCTGTGCCTGCCAGGAGCGCCTCTTTCAGGAAAAGTGCTGGAAGAAATACTGTGAGCTTGAAGTCTGCTCTTGCAGCTGGCAGAGGACAGGGGAGAGTCCTAATCAATACAGAGCTGGTAGGGAGCGGGAACAGTCTTTTAGTGTCACAGACAGCAGATGGAGCTGGCCACATTGTTGTGGTCACCCTGGTGAGATCAGGGCCAGTTGGGGGTGTGGCCCATTCTGTGAACAGTCTTGGGGGTTCAGGCTGCGGGACTCTTCAAGAAAAGCAATGATCCAAGGAGACTGAGAAATGAGATGGGTGACCACAGAGGAACAAGAAGTGCTGAACACGGGGGCAGGGGAGGGCCTCAGATGGCTCGAGGCCCAGGAGACCGTCCAGTGGTGAAGAGCACCAGCTGCTCTTGGACAGGACCTGGGTTTGATTCCCAACACACACAGGGCAGCTAACAGCCATCCCAAACTCCAGTTCCACAGGAATCAGATACCCTCTTCTGACTTCCGCAGGCATTGCATAACACAGGTGCACTTACATGCAAGCAGGGTATACAAACACACACATAAAATAAAAATAAAAAAGATGGCAGGTGACACGAAAGGAGAAAGAAAGCAGCTATGGGGTGAGAACACAGAAAGAAAGGATAGGGAGGAAGGGGAGTGGGAAGAGGAAGGGGAGGGAGGAAGGGGAGTGGGAAGAGGAAGGGGAAGGAGGAAGGGGAGTGGGAAGAGGAGGCGTAAGGAGGAAGGGGAGTGGGAAGGGGAGGGGTAAGGAGGAAGGGG